>OY759261.1:10110071-10200071 GCA_963662155.1 Lamellibrachia columna | reverse complement strand
ATCGTCCCAAAAAATAGTGTCCCCGAGGTTAGGGTTGAACCAACACCGCGCCAGAGGCTCCAAGGATGAGATGAGATGAAGAGTCTTACAAGGATCTTTCCTACGCCATAAGCTTCCAGCTTGCGTGGATGTCTCCCGCGCCAGAGGCTCCAAGGATGAGATGAGATGAAGAGTCTTACAAGGATCTTTCCTACGCCATAAGCTTCCATCTTGCGTGGATGTCTCCCGCGCCAGAAACTCCAAGGTTGAATGAAATTAACAAAGCAAGCAAGTAACACGTGACAGTAATGCAACAATACTACATTTTACCGTATCTGAGAGCTCTAAACCAAACGAACAGGCGATAATCGTTTGCGACTAAGTTGGTGCCAAACGTTTGTTTAAACGCGATCATCGACACACCGTCACGTCGAAGCAATAAATAAGCAACGTAGTATTGTCCGCACAGGTTAGATAGATGACTCTGAAGTCTCTTGGCGTTGTGAGTCCACTCCGAACAATGTTTTGTCAGGAACGCGAGGAATGCGGCATATAGCGGCGGTAGTCCGTACCCAGCCGGCATACAACGTCGGTATGACGTTGATTATTAGTTGTATATACGTTGCGACGTCGAACAACATAAATGCAACGTTTTCTCAGCGTCTGGTCATCGACAGCACAAGGACGTGGAAATTTGATGTCGCCACAACGTTGAAATCAAGTCGACAACCAAACCCAACGTCTTCACAATGTCTGGTTATCAACGTTATAAGGACGTGGAAATTTGACATCCATGCAACGTTGTAATCACATCGACAGTCTAACCAACTAGTTTCATCTATAAATACAACGTTTTTACCACGTCTGGTCATCGACGTGATAACGACGTAGATATATATGACGTTGGCACAACGTTGAAATCACGTCGACAACCCCACCCAACGTATTTGCAACGTCTGGTCATCAACTTTAGAATGACGTGAACAATTTACGTCTATACAACGTTGCAATCACGTAGACAGCCCAACCAACTAGGTACATACATATAAATACGGCGTTTTACAATGTATGATCATCGACGTTATAACGACGTGGATATATGTGATGTTGGCACAACGTTGAAATAACGTCGACAACGCAATTATAAGGGCATCGCCATTATAAGGACTTTGACATTTGACGTTCATACAATGTTGCAATTTTTTTTTTGTTCAAGGTGCGAATGTTAACTATAACATATCTCATTCTCTAAGACAACACAACACGTGCGGTGTTAGATGCCTTAATTAAAATTACAAATAATAAGACCCTTTATATTTGTAATGTTAGATAATTTAAGGCAGTTTTCACCACACATTTTGGTGTTGAGTAAGGCAGCGGCATATCTAAAGTATTCCAGCATGCATTGCGCGTGCAGCCATGCTGCCTTGAGTTCGAACGAACGAAATCGATGGAAGCGAAACAATCCACTAATATATGCGAGTAAGTGTCACCATCCGCTTTTATTTGTTGAACTGTTTAGTTTTATCGTTTGTACGGAACACACACGACCATAATGTTGTCTTTGTCGTGATGTATTTTGCATGCTTTCACCGATTTGAATCTGAGCACATTTTCCGACATATAGTCTATCGCAAAACTCGATGTCGTCGCTTCCCTCTCGTTTTCGATCATACCCTGCACTTGTTCCAGTGAAATGTGGTCGTGTAGTGTCATGTATAAATTGCACAATCTTATTATATATCTATCAAAATCATTGTCATTGGAATAAAACTGCAGTATTTATAAATTGCATCGGGAATTTACCGGACAGTAGAGCAGCCATGGCCCGTGGCCATGTTGACTGGCTGTGGCTTGTGCAGTGTGGTTTGTATTCGTTTCATCTGCCCTTCGTTGTTAATAGATGTGTCGGTTAATACCTTTATTTAATTCCTTTTAAGCGAGTGACCTGAAGAAGCAGACATTAACTGAAGCAGAGGATGCAGCGCTCTCAGTGTAGCCGAAGTACGCACTCAACCAAAGTGGTGGTGAAGACTGAGGAACAACTAGACATAATGGATTAACATTGTTCTTGATAAATCTGAAGTCATGCTTTTGCTTTCATTGGTAGTGTTTAGTGTTAGTTAGGAAACTATAATTACTGTGTGATTTAATAAAAATGAGATCGTAAGGTTAGTTTTAAAATGTTTTGTTAGCCATGGGGTCCATTGAAATTTAAGTCAGCTTGCCATTATTACTTTTCGGATTTTAAGGTCGGCGCAGTTTAATGGATGATATGGTGTTGTGAGCTATCTTTGTTATCAAAATAAGTTGTAGTTCCTGCTCTAAATACACATTTATAATTGTGCCTCTTGTGTGTGTTAAGAATGTGTGGAAGCCATATACATAGTAGATCCCCCAAACACAACATAAAGGAGTATTTAACTTGCTTGTTGTGCATTGTTTCATTGAGCTGGCGTTTCTGAAGCCATGAATTGGTCAGCCTACTGGTCTTGTCACATTGGTTCAATAATGGCTTAGCCATGGTCTGTACATTCTTTAAAACTACCTGGCTGTTACCAGACAAATGTAGGATAACATTATATCGACTGAAATAGAACCAAACAAATCTGATTTGTTTTTGTACATTTGTAGTGATTGTACAGGAAATTAATAGACAAGCCTGCATTCAATGAAGCAATTCCAAAAAAAGATTCAAATTCCGATCGGCTCTTGAAAATATATTCCGAAATAGAGTTGACATCATATTTATAACAGCTGTTGTTTGCTGTTACAATTAACAATACGAAAGCACATAATAATTATGTCTGCTCCTGAATACTGGTTACTAGAGGAATTAATCTACATTGAATGTATTCCACTGGTTCAGGAATGTACACATTGTCAAAAAAAATCATATTTGTTGTATCAGAACACGTATATATATATATATATATATATATATATATATATATATATATATATATTAATCGTGAAAAGTATCAACGTAAGACACAATTGTAGTAATAATATCTGCAATTTATGGAGGGTGGAGCTATGATATTTCGCAGAGTGGCAGGTCACTCAAAGTAATAACGTTTCCTTCCTAAATATTGTCATGGCTCAGAACTTCATAGACATATAATAGTACGAACTGGCACACTTTGTAAAGGTAGACCAATCAATCTTTATTCGTGCTCGTCTTACATGTGACAACCGATTGCTTGTACACCAAAATAAGCAACATCTACCACATGCCTTCTTGCGTATGTGTGTATATATGTCGGTGTGTTTGTTAGTGCGTGTGTATGTGTGCGCATGCGTGTGTGTTTGTGTGCGAGCGTTTACGTACATCGTTTTCGCGTGGCAGAATGGAACTTATGCTGATAGCTGCAACATCTATGCGTGATGTACTTCACAAAAAAGCAATTTTGTGAAGACGCTACCAACGAGCATGTATCGTCGGTAGTGGACAGCGACGCTTGCCAAGGAAATTTGTCGTCCGTCGTTGTAGTACACCTGCGCAATGTCTGTCACTTTGGAGTTTTCGGACAACGTCAGCCGCAGCACCTGCGCCAAGCAACATCCCGTGAAATTGCAAAAAAAAAATTTCACAATTTCAGTATATTGTGAATATAGAAAGAATAATAATGGACACCTTGGGTGGTATAAACAAAGAACACACGATAGAGAAGGTGACAGCGGAAAGACGACGAATAGATGACGATTGGCATTCACATAATTATGTCAGGATTGTAGCAGACATCCTCTCGTGTATGATACGTAAACCAATACAGAGGGTCAACAACGGTTATGAGGATGTTGATAGGAATATGTTCTTCAAACTTAAAGAAGACAGTAGAACCAGAGGACACAAAGCAGCATTAGTTAAGGAGCAGTGTAGGTTGGACATGAGAAAGTACTCTTTCTCACAGAGGGTGATAAATGAATGGAACAAACTGCCAAATTATTGTGTTAATGCTAGTAGTGTGAATATGTTTAAAAATAGAATTGACAGATATTTTATAAGGTTGGGCTACACATAGATGAGAAAATTGTTGGACTCTCGATAAGCCAATGGCTTCCTTGTCCACTTTGCCAGCTGGAACTTGTTGTTTGGGATGGCAATCTTGCTAAACTATTTCCGAATGAAAATACACACACACACACACGCACACGCACACGCACACGCACACGCACACGCACACGCACACGCACACGCACACGCACACGCACACGCACACGCACACGCACACGCACACGCACACGCACACGCACACGCACACACACACACACACACACACACACACACACATACGACAAATCCGAACCCAAACAAAACTGTACTCAAACGCGCATGTACGCAAGCACGCACGCAAACTCGCATGCACATGCAAGTGCAAGGGTATATAAAATACGCATGCTCGCACTTTATTGAATTGGATTGAAATGAAATGCCGCAGGTATTATGCATGGACAGGGAAGGCAGCGGTATTGAAACAATGCACAACGTCCACAATAAAATAAGTATGGTGCTTTAGGTAAATAACACTGCCGAAAATATATTGCATGCGACTGATTCACTCCATGTTGCAACTGTCCTAACACACTCCGATTAAGTGAATGGTCTGCTTTATAGAATTGAATTGACCGTACATTACGCCTAGTTCACTGTACCTCCGAAGGCGATCTGGCGGTGTGAGGCGGCAGCACGTGTTTCAGAAATGACTTGTCGTCCGAGAACCTCGTCACCCACAAATGTCCAGAAACCACGTCAACATTGATGTTTCCGACAGGCCTTCCCAGCGGAACCTCCTGAGACACACCAATTATCTGGATAACTGATTGACTGAATAAATAAGTAACTAAATCAACTTAATTAACTAGCTTACTAAAAACGTCCAATATGATATCAATCGTCGTTTGATAATAATATGTTGAAACCGACAGAGCTGCCAGGTCTACCGCTATGTCTTCCATGTTTGCAGAATCTTACCATCTATAGCTTTATTACATCTAAAGCGTTATTTCACCAGCGAATGCGGCGCGATGCCTTCATCTATCGCCCTCACACCACGTAAAATATTTGTTGTGCGATGCTTCTTAGCACCTCTGGATCTTAAGAAAGGCGAATTGTCACTGTCCTATTGAGAAGTCGATCCAACTAGTAACTGTCAACCGTACATCAAACATTATCATGTCCCATATTTTAAACTACAAAACGTAAAACTTGTAAGTGCATTTATAACATTTTGGGGACAAAACGAAATATCAAAGACGTGGAACTTCCCAGAAAAGTGTTCGGAATGGTGACTATGGACAGACAAAGAGATTGATTTGATGATAAGTTAAGAGGTTTCAGAAAGAAGATATACAGTTGAAATATATTTATTCTGCGAAATATAATACAGCAGGCAGTTGAGCGGCATACAACTGTGTACATAATTTTCGTCGACTTCGAAAATGCCTTTGAATTGGGGTGGAAAACATGGAATGAAGCCAAGGTTGATAGCCGAGGATAGAAGGAACTGGAGAAGGAGCATTAAAGCTTGATGAATCACACTATCCGAAGAGGATATATAAGGTAAGGTAATGGAGATGTTTAACCCATATCGTTGTGAAATATTCAACAGTTGTAAACGGTCCCACGGGGTAGGTAATTTTAAATCACTATGGGAGTGGTTGTTGTATAAATTAATTCGCATAATGCATATAGAAAAAGAACAGAGGCTTCTGAGAATAATTGACAGGTAAGAAATTGAAACAAAGTCGTGATTGTTTCTAAAAGTGTCACTGTCATCCGTCGCGTTTATAGCACAAATACCTTATCGCACGCCTTACCTGCGTCAATGTCAAACTGTTGTCCAATTCCCTGATGTAAACACTCAAACGTCTCCCTCCTAACTCCGACATGTATACGTATCTGTAACATGTGGCACGAAACTTAATACGTCACTTCTCAGTAAACTTTTAAATGAAAAGAGAGATTCTTCAACATGCTGAGAGTCGGTGACGAGCAACACGAAACATGAGCAATGAACGAACCAAAAGCTATGGCATTACCACAGCATGATAGTTGCGGACGGATGAAGAGTTTTGGTATTCGTTCAGTTCCTTAACGTTTACATCAGACCTTATCGCTTCTCGTAATAGAGGCCGATAACGCATTATTTCATTCATCTGTAATTATAAATCCACGGGAATTAATTTAGATTTTTGTAAAAAATACTTATTGTTGCAATTATCAACAGGAAATTGCATTGACTACATTTCAGATTATATGACACATACCACTATGTGTTGTACAATTTTGTGATGACACACACAACGATGTGTTGTACAATTCGGCAGTATTGGGAGAGCGAGAGCTTTAACCGTAATAGTGGGAGGCGGAAGATTGAGGCGGAGTTCGCCCACATAAACTTGAAGAGTTGGCAGGTTTTACATTTGTATGGACATTTCGATAATGTTACAAATGTCATTAGAAAAGGCGCAATAAAATTAGGCTAAAGTTGTAGTTGTTGGTCTATGCACTTATGAAAGTTGCTTAGCGTGCCCATTTGTAACTTCAATTAATAATATCACGCCATTAGTTTACTAGGGAAAGCTTATTGAACACACATCATCTCAATTTCATGGGCCGCGTTATACTGTTCAATAATCCTTTGTCACGAATGTCGACAAATTCGCTCACCAAATGAAAACATATGTGTATACACCTATTCCTATTCTCGTCAGTAGGTTACGGCCGTGCGTTGACTTTGTGTACACCGGCATCATTTAATACGTCACGTGTAGTCAACCGACAAATGACCGGAATATTCTAATTTTAGAGCACATTCGAATAAACCCAAACCATAAATTTTCTTTCGCTCTAATCATGGGCAACTCCGGATTGACAACAATACTGCGGACACCTACTTGCCATCCGGGGAGGTGTTTATACCATTCGGGATGCTGATTCCTGCTAGGAGAATATGACCCTTGGTGCCATCGTAGAAGCTGACATTGCCAACACTGTCACCACGAATTAACTCCACAAGAAAATCGCACTTGTAGTAGTTGGTGAAGTAGAAACTGTCTTCACCCGTCGCCACGATGTCATTGGGGCTGATGGTGCACATGAAAACAGGTATAACATTGAAATATCAATTCAATTTGTTTAAACATTCGAAGAGCCCCCATAAATACAGTATACACAGTTTTTTGAAAACCCCTGCAAAAAAAGGTAAATCGACAATGTAGGTATTAATACATAAATGACCCAGAACATTTTAAAACACTAATTTATGACATTAAGCTGACATCGATTGCAGTCCGTTTATAACACGTAGCAACTTACCACACCTGTTAACAGATTAACAATTCTGAATAGTTTACAAGGTGTTTGTTAATGTTGTCTAACGACATGGATTTTTTTAAACACTAACTTCGTGATTGTCGAGTCACGGTATGTTCGGACTTGGCATAACTGTCGTCTCTTCTCGTCGTACCGAAACTTCTCCACCGTACCTTTTCCGTCCCCGAGAGCGTTGACAACAAATATGTAGATCACGTCTGGAAAACAAGTAATATAATGCGTCATGACCAATGATACAAAAAAACTGAATGCAAGTGCCACATTGTGACTTAGAACATTAAAACCCATTAAGAAATAAATAAGTAATCATCTGTACAGGTTTTATATCCGGATATATGACGCTATATAAATAACAGTTATTACTAGAAAAATGCCCGTCCCTAGGACGGGATAACTAGGTATTTTATACGTGACAGTCATAAGAGCAATATTTACCAAATGCCTCTGGCCATTATGCCATCAATACGCTCGATATTGTTTAACGGAACGTAAACCGTATTATCAGAAACAACCGCGTCAAGCACGTTATGCAATACACGTTGCATGTTCAAAACGTTCGCTTGAATTTGGACCCATGGTTACTTGTGTTGGTACATAATAGTAGAATATTTATTATTTTACTGCGACCTCGGGCCAATACGTATGTTCGTGCTTTCTACTATAATTAATATAAACCGCCCAGATGGCTCTATGTACTCTCAAACGGTTTACGAACCAAAGTATTCGCCGAAAGCGCGCGTGGTTTATGCGATTGTTGCAAGTTAATGTTTTACGTAGCGGACATTTGAGTTACCACAAACACAACTGAGAACCCTTTGCTTATGGGGTATTTCGAAAAAAATATTTATTTCGTGGATCGTAGATTGATACGTAAATACGCTAGCTCAATTACAGTTATTATTTTTTAAACGACGCAACGCTAACGGTGACATATGGCCACATCCAAAGACAATTCCAAAGAAAACGTCCTATGTTGCACAAATTAATTCTTACTTGAGTTGCAGTCTTTCCAAATGCTGAGACCGAGAGGAGAGAACGTGGATCTGTCGAGGTCGCCTACGATGTCGAGCGTGTGGGCCCCGTGTCTGGGCTTCTTGAAGTCAAACAGCAAAATGTCGCCCCGACTCTGTGCGTCAAGGCCCTGTCCAACAACAAAGACGATCTTAGGTTAAAGACAACATTCTTTCGTTTTGTCTCTCTTCTACGGCCTCAACGTTTTTCCAACTATCTTCGTCATCGATATCTACGTTGTCGACGATTGTGTTGACACTAAAGGCGGTTATCGTCGTCGTCGTCGTCGTCGTCGTCGTCGTCGTCGACTTAAGTATAGCATCGTATTATTAATAACCAACACAAACGGCCACAGGAACTTACCGATGTGATGAACGCCAGACCACTCGGCAGCACCTGGATGTCTTCAGAACCTTTATCTAGCAGACACGGACACACATTATACAGAAGGTGTACTAGGTTTGATACCACGAAATAACAACCTATATCATGTATGTATGTTGTTTGGAGACATGGTGTAACATTCTGAAGAAAATGAGAATGGTCAACTGTGCTTGCAACCTGAATAAATATTATTTTGCGGAATCATTTATAAAATTATATTTGAAGGTCAAATTAACAATCCCAGCAAGCCGCTCCTGGAATCTTACTTTACATTATTTTAATGATGTACGTTTACATGATATGTGAAATAAACATGTGTCGGTGTATGTACATGGATACGCACGCAAACACGCACGCACGCACAAACACACACACACACACACACACAATCAACAACACCTACCGATGCCTGGCACCTGCCTACAGCAGACCTGCTGGTGGTTACATCCCGTCTTGTGGAAAGAAAACGTCCATCTGAAAACGTAAACTCTTCAACGTAAACATAATCTATGCAACATAAAGATGCGACACATATATGGCGTTATTGCATGGCTTCATCTCAGTTGTTTTCAGCTCATCACAGGTCTGTTGACGCACCTGGTGTGTCAACAAGGCATCAGGCTGATTTGATAAGCATGGGGCCATAGAGGGACATTGCACATGACCCACGCGTATGTGGACATGCTATGAAGATACACCAACCCAGGTTTTAGCAATGGACAAATAGGAACTACTATGTTGTGTTTTTTTCCCGTTTAGCAAAAGTGATTAGTAACTGCGCTACGCTTCCTAGCACACAATGCAATATGTGAGATTATCAACTGCCTTGGTCTATCCTTGCTGAAAGTGTGCATTGAAGTCAGATGACGCTTCTATCATATTGAAGGATAAAGTTGCACAATTGACAAGATCGGCTGGTCACTTCTGCTTACTATGGTTGGGGATATTTCAATTGATACTCTTGAAAGTGTGGAACAATTTTCAAATGCTACTTTGCTTATTGAACCACTTGAACTATATGAGACCACGCGTCTTAGTAGCTTGCAAAGTACTGGCAATGGTGTTCCTCAATCGTCTAAGGGTCTGTATTATAAAGGTAGTCATTCAAACTGTGTGTTTTTATATATTTGGAACACGCACCGTATAAATAACTATTTTGTTTCACTAGCGTCAAGTCCAAGAATAAAGTTATCGAACAAAACCGTCTTTCGTGTGTTTTTCGCAGCTCGATACCCCGTCGACTCCAGGTATAGTTGTGTTTATATTGAAATGGGGAAATGCTTATGCAGACCTTTCTCGGTTTGTATAAATGCACCAACTACTTGGTAGGTTGGTAACGGGCAATCCAATTGTGTTCATACCCAACAAGGATTGCCGCTGTGCACAAAATAATAGTGACTAAGTCTGCCACAAATTGTGCACAGCCTGGTATATTACTGATTAAGCTGGTATGTATGACCAATTAGTAAACAATACCAGATAAGATTTAACATTAGTGATATTTTCTACTGTAGCTAGCAACTGCCGAAGACAGTCTTTACCAAAAAACCTTGCTGCTCTTAAACAAAGCGACAGCATACAAAGAGGGAAAATATACCTATGTGGAGACAAGCATACATAATTATATGTATATAGTGCTAGCTAGAGTATTTACAATAATATACACAAAAGTGGGGGAATAACCCCCCCGGCCCCACCTGTGTGCAGGTGGTGGCCCAGCGTCAAATCCAAATATAAAGTTATCGAACAAAACCGTATATGTAGTCGTCGTTGAATTTTACACAAAATTCGACCCCGTGGGACGACAAGGATTGTGTGCATAGCTGCGGAAATATTGTTGTCTAAATGTTTTGTAGAAATGTTCGAGGCATTGCAGTGAGAGATGATGCTATTGGAGAAATGCATAAGCAAGGCATCGTCATATTTTTTCTGCACAAGCACAAATGAGATTTACCATGGGTAAATCATAGTGAAATATTTGGTGCATAGAGCAGAAGTAGTTTCCACGTTGATCTATGTAGTTGAAGCGTAGACTCTGCACCGAAAGCATGTTAAGAAACAGCATGCCTTGCTGGTGATACATGGGTATAGCATAGAAAATTCGTATACCCAAAAAGGACATAGTTACATGAACAAACACCCGGAGCAAGTATATATGAGATAGAAAAATTAGGTGGCTCGAATAGCTGACAACATACTTACTAAAGAAATGTTGTACTTCCAACTGTCGGGAGATACTAGAAGCCGAGGTCGCCTCACTCGTAGATAATGCAAACATTGAAGAAAAAACATAAACTGATCCAAGCGAGAGCAGTAATAATCTCAACTGAGACTGACACCGAGATATGGTAGTTTTTCAATTAATGTGTCAAGCATAGACAACAATGGAATGATCTTCATCGCTATTCAGTAAAACAATACGTCACACGGTTAACTGTTGTGTAGAGAATAAATCTGGTGAAGTATTAACAAGATACATTTAATTAAAAACTATATAACAACTATACACCTGATCAATGTATAAAGCTGGTATGTAAATAACATTATAAACAAGCATGAGCACCTCTAGAAGAATCAGCAAAAACAAAATGGCGTATTGTGAAGGACTTACGCTGACTGGCTGCACAATAGTGTTATGTAGCCAACAGTACATACAGTGACAAGATGTTGCAACATTTTTACATCGGCAGACGAGCTTGGAACATACGCGCCAGCAGACGTCAGCAACGACGAATCAGACATCATTTTGAAGACAAAACTTTGAATGACGTGAGAGGTAGGTCACTTCGCATCGACTGATGGCTTCCACACGCAAACTTACATACGTACACTCACACGCACATGATTATGTACGCATATTTTAATAGCCATTCGATATCTTAAACAAAGTCAATTTGTTCTCATCTTAACCGCCTTGCCTCTAGGCTTGCTAAACCACGAGAGAGGCTGACGAACTCACTATCGACCTCATCTACTTGCCTGCGTGAATGTCACAGAAACCTGGTTCAAGAGCTACACAGAGCCGGAATATGTCGGACTAGCAGGTTTCTGTTGTGAAAGAAGGACCGGATGGAAAGAGGAGGTGGAGGAGAAGGGTGTTAAGTGGCAGAGACCTTGGTGTATGATCAGTTGCATTATATTGAAGATGTTGAACACGAAGTGCTATGGATTAAATTGAAGCCCAATAAATTATCAAGGAAATATTCGTTTATTATTATAGCGTGCATCTATCACCCTCCTGGTGTTGACAACGGCTCGTTGTGGGTGTACCTGATAACTAATCTGGACACCGTTTTGCGACGTATCCCAGATTGTGGTGTTGTTTTTATTGGAGATTTCAATCAAATCAATAACTTATTTTTACGCACATATTATGGATACAATGAATTTAGTAAGAGAGCCACACGTAATCGTGCATTATTATACAAAATGTGGTATAACGTGTCA
Organism: Lamellibrachia columna; assembly: GCA_963662155.1. Taxonomy (NCBI): domain Eukaryota; kingdom Metazoa; phylum Annelida; class Polychaeta; order Sabellida; family Siboglinidae; genus Lamellibrachia; species Lamellibrachia columna. Next base: position 10,187,911 of record OY759261.1, on the reverse strand, counting down.
CGTGTGTACGGTTGTCCAATAGTGTTTGACGGAGTAACATCATACCGCAAGATGGTGTTATTGGTCCCATCGTGTTTCACAACACTTGACACGAGCATAGTCCAGAGCATCTTTACCAGGCGCATCGGTAATAGTGAACGATCTATGTTTACTTAAGCGCTGTCACGTACCAGATGTGAGTATATGTACACATTTCATACGTGCGAGGAACATTTTAATCTCTTCCAGGAACCCATGGACTATTTACTGGACACGTGTTTTTCGTACAAGACTGTTTCACGTCATTGCACAGATAAACCATATAACACATATGGCTTCCGGCACCTCATCAGACAGCGAGAACGAGCTCGTGTGTCCGGTGACTTGGAACAAGCTACAAGACTTAGGAACTTTATGAATCGCACAGCTCCACAATTGCTCCACCACTTTTACCAATCAAAAATCGCAACACTTGAGAAATCATCGACACTTGACTGGTGCAAACACGTAAAGCTTATCATGGGAACGTCATCTGATACCGGCAATGAGATTCAGGAGCTGGCCAATAAATGCACTAATGTGGATATGGATAGCTTGGTCAAATTTATGAATGGGATCTTTGTGTCAGTGTGTGATAACTTACTAAGATTGCAGTCCTCTCATCCAATATTTGACGCCGACGAACCATTGCCAGCTGAATTCATTATCAGTGTGACAGATACAGAGGTGGCACTTGAAGAGGCGAAGGTTAACAAAGTCACTGGACCGGAAACATTCCACCATAGGAATATTGGCTTTTCGCACCTTCTAGCGGCACCGGTCACAGCTATATTTAACAGCATACCCAGGGAAGGAGTACTACCCAAGCTATGGAAGTCAACAACTGTCATTCCGTTGCGGAAGAAACATCCACAAGACACAGTGGAAATTGGCTTTAGACCTATATCGCGGGCTCCAATTCTGGCAAACGTGGTTGAGTCATTTGTGCTACAGTGGGTCGATATTTGTGTTAACCCCATATTGATGCTCTTACATTTTCAGAACGATTTTGACAAAAAAGCCACATGAAATTTAAAAACAAATGGTATCGGTACTCTTGAGAGAATGGTACACTCTCCAACTGCTAAATTGCTTGCTTAACAACCCGAAGTATATGAGGCGGATAAAGCCATCGATTCACCCAATAACCAAAATTGCCAGGAAAAGGTGGAACTTCCGGGAAATATCTGAAATGTGGGGGAAGATCACGGCAGGAAACACTGCACAATATATATATATATATATATATATATATATATATATATATATATATATATATATATATATATATATATATATATATATATATATATATATATATATATATATATATATATATATATATATATATATATACATGTATGTTAATATATATATATATATATATATATATATATATATATATATATATATACATATATATATATATATATATATATATATATATATATATATATATATATATATATATATTAACATATATATATATATATATATATATATATATATATATATATATATATATATATATATATACATATATATACATATATATATATATATATATATATATATATATATATATATGTATATATATATATATATATATATATATATATATATATATATATATATATATATGTTAATATATATATATATATATATATATATATATATATATATTGATATATATATATATATATATATATATATATGTATATATATATATATATATATATATATATATATATGTAAATATATATATATATATATATATATATATATTGATATACACACACATTAATAATAATAAAGGTCATACTACTGATTATTGTGGTCAGTCAGCCAACCACTCAAAACTGATTTCCAGTTTGAAACTGTCAGTCAACCATTGTTATATCCAGTCGATTATCCAAACTCCGATACCATGGGCTTTTAATTTAAGTAGTAATCTTTGATGTGGCTCTTTGTCAAAAGCGGTGTGAAAATTTAAGCTTATAATATCAACTTTTCATCCCTTGTCTATCCACTTAGTGATTTCTTCGAAACAAACATAATATATTTGTCAAGCATGGCCTCGGTTTTAAGAACAAGTAAAAATAAAGTCCACCATATGTTTCAGTACGTATATATATATATATATATATATATATATATATATATATATATATATATATATATATATATATATATATATATATATATATATATATATATTTGAGGATAAGAAACATAACAAAACATCATGTAGTTATTCCCACTTGCCGAAGAAAAACACACCTAAAGTAAATCCATAAATATATATAGATGCATAACTTATTAATGTATAATACTGGCATGTAAATTAAGTTAAAATCTAGCACGAACACATCTAGACAAATAAACTAAAATAAAATTGGGTATTGTGAAGGACTTACGCTGATTGGCTGCACAAGACTGTTATGCAGCCAACGGTACACACAGCGACAATGTGTTGCAACATGATTATATCGGCCGACGAGTTTGGAAGAGACGCGCCAGCGGACGACAGCAACGACGAAGGGGACAACAGGTTGAAGACAGAACTCTGAATGATGTAGAAGCTAGCTTACTTCGCATCTAGTGGCTTACAAATGAAGTCGACCGCGAATCCTGGCTTCAGCTATGCGTGGCGGGAGAGAGTTGAATTCGTAGATCTGCGGGGGTGCTATTGTTGGGAGAACAAACCCATTTATATGTGATGAGCTCAATCTAAACGGAATATCGGCAACAGGTTTTGCAGAAGAACTGCAAAGACCGATTGACAATAGCACGGATAGCATCAGTTATTTAAACTAGATCAGCAGGGGATTCTTGATTATTGATCGAATGGGCGTATTGGAATTAAGTCCCGATTTTGGTGAAAATTAACATCGTTTTATCAAGGCTTGTTAACTCCACGTATATCAGATTTGTGGCACCCAATCTTTAAGCACGCAACCAGCGGACGGCAGCAACGTCGAGTGGAACAGCAGGTTGAAGAGAGAACTATGTGTCTCACAAATGAAATCGACCGCGAACCCAGGTATAGTGACGCAGTCTGTTGGTGATATGTGCAAATTATCTCAAATGTATACCACGGCAAGAACAGTGAATAGGACAGCTGGTTGAAAACATAATTCGGAATGACGTGGAAGCTAGCTTACTTCGCATCAAGTGGCTTACAACTTAAGTCGACCGCGAAGCCTGGTCGTCTAGTGACGCAGTCGGTTGATGATGTACGTAACTGATCTCAAATGTATGCCACGCCTATTCAACCCTCTAGTTCAGCAGTTTCGCGAGGGGGAGTGACTTGTATCCTTAGACCTGTGGGGATGTTTATTTGTGGACAACAAACCCATTTATCTGTGATGAGCTCCATTTAAAAGAAATACCGGCGGCAGGTTTTGCAGAAGAACTGCAAAGAACGATTGACAATAGCATGGGTAGCATTAGTTATTTGAATTAGTTCAGCAGGGGATTGATTATTAACTATTGATCGAATAGGCATATCGGAATTACCACCCGATCTTATTGAAAATTAACATAGCTTTTAAGGTTTGTTCACTTCACGGATATCAGATTTGTGGCACCCAATTTTTTTTTCATACAAAATAAAACACATGTCTAACAACCATAATACTATCATATTTTGTTTAGTGTTCATTTAGAGTATCTATTAAAAACAAACCAGACAGTATTATTCTAATACCACGTTTTAAAGGCATGATGGCATGAACACGCATGCCTATGCGTACGCATACACCAGTCGGATCAAACCAGGTTTTGCTCATGTATCAACCAGAAGTCCATGGATGAAGTTGCAATTTCTTTCGCTCATTTACTTCTAAATTATATACAGGCGTATTATTTTCAAATTGACATAGCAAGTGAGTGTAGACAGTGCTTTTTATTAATGGGTCTGTGCTTATATATTGATAAATAGTTTAATATGACGTAGATAATCCACGCCCAAAAAGTAATTATACGCTGATTGTTACAACACCGTTCAGCCGGTTATGTGCGCACGGGTCTAAAAACGACATGAGTTAATTCTTCTAAAGATTTTGGGTTGCGTTTTACACGAAGCTTCAAATCAGTCAGTTAGCAGGCCAGGGAAGTAACAACATTGGGAATTTGTTTTATCCGGGTTGACTATTATTTATATCAGTATTACTTTTACCATCTCCCTCTCCCAACACCGCTTTCTCTCTCGCTCTCTCGTTTCTCTCTCTCTCTCTCTCTTTCTTTCTCTCTCTTTCTCTCTCTCTCTATTTCTCTCTCTCTATATCTCTCTCTCTCTCTCTCTCTCCCTCTCTCTCTTTCTCTCTCTCTCTCTTTCTCTCTTACTCTCATTATTCATCTCCCTCGTCTTCCCCTTTTCCCTCTAACCAATATCTCCATCCCCTCCCTTCCTCCCTCTCCCTTTCCTATTCTTTTGGCTGCTGGATTTATGAGCGGTGTGCTTCACAAAGAAGCATTTTGGCGAAGGCGTAACCGCGCACACGCACATCTGTGAACGAACGCATGGAAGCACCCAGGCGATTCAATTACACGCACTTGAAATGCCGGACATACTTCGACTTCGCTGACTGGTTGCCCAATAGTGTTACGTAGCCAACAGTACATACAGCGACAAGATGATGCAACATTGTTACATCGGCCGACGAGCTTGGAACATACGCGCCAGCAGACAACAACAACGAAGAATCAGACATCACTTTGAAAACAATAATCTGAATGACATGACAGGTAGATCACTTCGCATCGACTGTCTTACAAATGAAGTCGAGCGCGAAGCCTGGCCGTATTGCGACGCAGTTGGTTGATGATTTATGTAAATGATCTCAAATGTATGTCACGCCTATTCAACGCACTAGTTCAGCAGCTATTCGTGGGGAGAGAGTTGGATTCATAGATTTGTGTGGATGTTTTTGTTGGGAGAACCAACCCGTTTATCTGTGATGAGCTCCATATAAACGGAAAAGCGGCGGCAGGTTTTGCAGAAGATCTACGAAGTACGATTTATAATAGCATGGGTAGGATTAATTATTGAAAATAGATCAGCAGGGGTTCCTAATTGTTGATGGAATGGGCGTATTGGAATGATGACCCGATTTTAATGAAAACATGTTTGATGCTTGTTCACTCCACGGATATCAATTTTTTTTACTCAATTTTATGCGCTTTTTCAATTCCCTTTTCATGTTCTGTAGTCTACTAAAGAAACAAGATTTAAGTTTTCATTCATAATTTTTGTATTCTTTGTTCAGTTATTACTCAGTATCTAGCGACAAACACTGAGAGACGGTTACCCAATTTTTCGGTGCAGTCGTAAAAAAACAATTCTAAAACTATAACATTATAATTTGTTCAGTTTTCATTTACACTGTCTATTCAAAACTTAACATTCACATATATGATGTGTTAATTTTGATGGCATGATGGCTTGCACACGCAAGCTTACGTAAATACACGCAAATGCACATGATTATGTACACATCATCGAGCCAAACTCTACAAACCTCGAATCAAACCAGGGTTTGCTCATGTATCGACTAGAAGTCCAAAGATGAAGTTACATTTTCTTTCGCTGAGTTACTTTTGAATAATATACCGACAGTTTAGTTTCCACTTTACATAGCAAGTGCGTGTAGACACTGCTTTTTTATTATATATTGATATATAGTTTAATAAGACGTAGATACTCCACGCCCCCCCCCAAAAAAAAAAAGATTATCCACTGATAGTTATAGTACTGTTCAGCTGGTCGTGTGCGCATGGACATAGTAACGGCACACGCTCGCCCGCCTACATTTACTTAATCATGTATTGATTGTCCTCTATGAGAAAGAATACTTCCTAATATCCAATGTACAGTGATCCTTTACTAATGTAACCTCATGCCCTCTAGTTCTTTATTTTCGTTGAGTGAGATAAAATATTTATATCAATATTTTAATAACCATTCAATATTTTAAACAAATTCAATTTGATCTCATATTAACCGCCTTGGCTCTAGGTTTGTTAAACCAAATTTATTCAGTCGTTCTTCAAAACTAAGGTATCTGAGTTCGGTATTCTTTCAAACGTATCTATATCCTTCTTATGATATTTTCTCCAAGCTTGTATTCAGTAAATGAGGCCTAACTATTGTTTTATACATATGCATAATTAAGTTTGTTTCCTTGTATATTATTTTAACATAACGGTATAAAGTTTGCCTCTATCCACATCCTCTTTTAACGACAAGTTGAACGCTTTTCTAAGTATACCTTCTGAGCTACATTTACAGGCAAGGTTTGTTGACATTTAATACCTGATATTATCCTACGTTAAAGAGTAAAGGCCGTTGTCAGCCTGACAGACCCGGGCCAATTGGAAGAATACTTTATGCGGATATCGGTGTGTACTTTTAATTGCTAATGTCAAACTGAGAGAGACCTGAAGGGACTGTGGATCTACCAACCTATATCGCCCAGTGACGGTTGAACGCACATTGACACGAGTGGTCAGCGCCGGCCGTCACGCGCCAGTGCTGCTTGGCAAACTTACATACGTACACTCACACGCACATGATTATGTACGCATATTTTAATAGCCATTCGATATCTTAAACAAAGTCAATTTGTTCTCATCTTAACCGCCTTGCCTCTAGGCTTGCTAAACCACGTTAATTCAGTCGTACTTCAAAACTAAGGTATCGGAGTTTTGTATCTGTATCCTTCTTACGATATTATCTCCAAGCTTGTATTCATTGATTTGTTTACATTTGATATCTGATCTTATCCTACTTTAAAGAGTAAAGGCCGTGGTCAGCCTGACAGACCCGGGCCAATTGGAAGAACACTTTATGCGGATATCGGTGTGTGCTTTTAAATGCTAATGTCAAAGTGAGCGAGATTTCAAGGGAGTGTGGATCTACCAACCTATATCGCTCAGTGACGGTTGAATGCGCATTGACACGAGTGTTCACCGACATAGGCCAACGTCACGCTTGGTCAACCACTATGGTAACTCTCCGACCGTCACGCGCCAGTGCTGCTTGGCGTCTCGCTGATGAACATAACAAGAGCTAAGCGTTTCAACCCACAGCGTCGTCCACCTGTCGACAGGCTGGGTGGGATGACTACGACACGCTCGGTGGAAACCCTGTTTTGCACGGCGAACGACTCAATGGCGGGAAGCGTTAACAGTCACGACGAGCTTGAGTTCACCGTCACTGACGACATGCATGCAAACTTAACCCTTTCGCCGCCCCAAACATTAACACAGCTAACTGTGGTAGCGGAACCCCTAAAGCTGTGACAAAAACAAAGGGGAGAACAAAACGACAAAACAACTTTTTTTATTCCACATTGCAACCAATGATAAACCGATTTTGATTATGATATATTGGTTTGTGTATTTTATCGTCACTGTGCGTTCAGTCCAACTGAAAAGTTGTCAACAGTTGTAGATGCTAAATTTTAGGAGGCAAAATCTGACTTTTAGGGCATTAATTCCTGAAATAGTAGCTAAGAAAATAAAGGCAATGCATGTAAATAAATCAACTAGAGTGGAAGTAACTTATCAAAAGCTGCTAATATATATATATATATATATATATATATATATATATATATATATATATATATATAAATTGGAAATGTTATTCAATTTTGAGAAATGTAAATGCCTACATACATGACAAGGGAACTTGGATGTAAATTATAAAATGGGATATACTCTTTTAGGTACTAATTTAAAAGAAAATGACATAGAAGTCGCAATTAATGCTGATACGAACGTTCCAGACCAGTGTGATATTGCACCTTCAAAGGGTAATCAAATTGTTTGGCTGACTAGGAGAAATATAACACACAAGGAAAAACATATTAAGTGACGATTAGAGTTAACCATATCTATAAACACATATAATGTGCAATGTGGCCCCCACGCCTCGAAAGAAGGAAATAACTATTTCTAACAATGGGCATCACTTGATATCCCCGTACCTGCATCTACCTCTATGACTACGTATAGAGTGTAGCCTTTGGTATTTGATTTCGAACTGCCAAACTCTTTGTAACACACAATGACATGTTTGAGGTTCACAAACGCATTGGCCTGCCATTGCGGTGAGTGTGCACTCAAGTCAGATGACGCGTCTACCATGTTGAAGGATAAAGCGGAAACACGGACACGATAGGCTGGTCACTGCTTATTATGGTTGGATACAGAGTGGAACAGTCTCAGACTGTTGATGAACACTTTTGCGAATACATTGCCTGCTATTAAGATGAGTGGTATATATATATATATATATATATATATATATATATATATATATATATATATATATATATATATATATATATATATATATATGTATATATATATGTATATATATATATATATATATATATATATATATATATATATATGTATATATATATATATATATATATATATATATATACATATATATATGAATATGTATATATATATATATATATATATATATATATATATATATATAAATATATATATATATGTATATATATATATATATATATATATATATATATATATATACCACTCGTCTTAAGAGCTAGCAGTGTATTCGCAAGAGTGTTACTCAACAGTCTTACCTTCGGCATTAATCACTGAAACTCATGTGTTTATATATCGAAGACGCACTGTGGAAATACCTACTGCGTGTCCCTTGCGTTGACAGTTACAAGAAAAGCGTTCGACACCGTGGGACGACTAGGACAGTGGGCATTTCCGCGAACATATGGATGCCCTAAAATATTTGTAGAAATGATCGAGGCACTGCAGTCAGGAATGATGGAATCGGAGAAGCGCATAAGCCACGCATTTACAACGTTTGGTCGGCTGCAGAAGCATTTGGTGATGAGAAGTACCAAGTGTCAATCATAGTGAAATGTATGGTACAAGGAGCAATACTTTGAGGAACAGAAACATAACAGAAATATCAGGTAGTTATTCTCACTTGCCGAAGAAAGACTAACCTGAAGTTAATCCATAGAAATCTACAGATACATAACTTATTAATGTATCATACTGTCATGTAAATTAAATTAAAATCTAGCACGAAAACATCTAGAAGAATCAATGAAAACAAAATAACGTATTGTGAAGGACTTACGCTGACTGGCTGCACAGGAGTGTTATGTAGCCAGCGGTACACACTGCGTCAATGTGGTGCAACATGATTACATCGGCCGACGAGCTTGGAACAGACGCAGCAACGGACGACAGCAACAACGAATAAGACAGCAGGTTGAAGAGAGAATCTGAATGACTTGACGCCTAGCTCACTTCGCATCCAGTGTCTCACAAACGAAGTCGACCGTGATACCAGGTATAGTGACGCAGTCTATTGATGATTTATGTAAATTATCTTAAATATATGTCAAGACAGCAATGGCGAATAGAACATATTGTGAAGACAGACTTCTAAACGATGTGGAAGCTAGCTTACTTCGCATAGTGTGGCTTACAAATTAAGTCGACCGCGAAGTCTGGTCGTCTAGTGACGCTGTCGGTTGATGATGTAAGTAACCCATCTCAAGTGTATGTCACGCCCATTCAACACACTAGTTCAGCAGCTACTCGTGGGGAGTGACTTGTATCCTTAGATCTGTGGGGATGCTTTTTCGGGGAGAGCAAATCCATTTATCTGTGCACACTCACCGCAATGGCTGGCCAATGTGTTTGTGAATCTCAAACATGTCATTGTGTGTTACAAAGAGTTTGGCAGTTCGAAATCAAATGCCAAAGGTTACACTCTATAGTAGTCATACAGGTAGATGGAGGTACGGGGATATCAAGTTATGCCCATTGTTAGACACAGTTCTTTCCTTATTTCGGGGCGTGGGGCCACATTATATGTGTTCATATATATACTTACTTACTTACTTAGTCCTCTTATTGCCCGGTGGCACATAAGACATCATATATAAGGTTAACTCTAATTGTCACTTAATAAGTTTTTCCTTGTATGTTATATTTCTCCTAGTCAGACAAATAATTTGATTACCTTTTGAAGGTGCACTATCAAACTGCTCTGGAACGTTTGTTTCTGCCGCCTCACACCGCCAGATCGCCTTCGGAGGTGCAGTGAACTCGGCGTAATGTACGATCAATTAAATTCTATAAAGCAGACCATTCACTTAATCGGAGTGTGTTAGGACCGTTGTAACATGGAGTGAATCAGTCGCATGCAATATATTTTTGGCAGTGTTATTTGCATAATGCACCATAATTATTTTATTGTGGTCTATATGCAGTGTTTCAATACCGCTGCCTTCCCTATCCATTAATAATACCTGCGGCATTTCATTTCAATTAAATTGAATAACGTGAGAGCATGTGTGTGATATGCCCTTGCACGTGCATGTGCATGCGAGTTTGCGTGCGTGCGTGCGTGCGTACATGCGCGTATGAGTACAGTTTTGTTTGGGTTCGGATTTGTCGTATGTGTGTGTTTTCATTCGGAAATAGTTGACCCTCTGTATTGGTTTACGTATAATACAAGAGAGGATAGCAATGTCTGTTACAATCCTGACATAATTATGTGAATACCAATAGTCATCTATTCGAAATGAAAAGAAACGGGCAGCATGGCACAATGCCACTTGTGGATTCATTTCGAATACGTTGGCGAACAGCCATAGGCGATCAATGGCGTGTGGAGTTACCGTGCAAGAATACAACTGCCCACTGTTGTAATGCAACTGGTGGATAAAGTATCCAATCTCGAAGAAACAATGCTACAGTTAAAAGAAAACACTGCCGAATTAATCAAACTGGTGAAGGCGCAATGCAAATGATACCATCAGGAATAAAAATTGTGCACTTGTCGAACAAGTAGCATGTCTTCGCAATTAAATAAATCATGGCAACAAAATCAGAGTGATGAATGAAACATTTGCACAAACTTCGTAGGACTTGGCAAACCTGTGTCAGGCGCCAACTGAACGCGTATCCTATGCCGCATTAAAAAGTAGAAAGACAAGCAGAGTTTTCATGTTTGATATCAGATTGTACGGTGTATTCACAAGGTCATCACTGCGGACAATGAACCGGTGGCCTTACATACAACAAACCATATGGCTACGCCAAAAGATTGACTAATTGCTATCCAGAGGAGTGAGGTGTGCAAAGAGGATGACGAACTCACAATCATTTGTAACGAGGTAGTCATGAGTGACGCGGACATGAATCAAGTGAAGCATGACTTCAGCGACCTCATCATCAGTGCATCGGAGAACGTCAGCAGTGTGACTATCAGCAATGTCTTGCCCGATACAACAGGGGCACATGATGAAAGGATTGAGGAAATTAAAAATACCGAGTGCCCGGTTCGTAGACAATGAAAAACATTTCCTGTTCCGCGATGGATCATGCGACACGTCAGCTTTCCAAAATAATGGTATCCATTTTTCTACTTGAGGGGTGAAAATGTTAATGTGTAACCTCTCACTAGCGGATAGTAAACATCGTGAAGACGCAGCTCAACGCGGTCGTCTTCGCAGAGGGGCTGCAATACATCAAAGCCGACTGACAGAAGGCCTCCGAAACAGGACCGCAGCGCTCCGGATAGCCGTCCCTTATCGCATTGGGCCGCAATGCGCTGAGACCTACTACATAACATTAGCCTTTTTAATGTTATATAGTGTACAAAAGACACAAGATTAAAATTTGTATTGACACATTTTATTTATTTGTTCAGTTTGTTATTATTGAGTAGGTAACATCCAAAGCTGATATACGCCTAACCGTTTATGGGACTTTTTAATAAAACAATTAAACACTGGTCTAACAATTGCACTCGAATGGTTTCATATGCTCTGAGATCATTTACAGAGCTACCCTTTCCAACGGCTAACACAAATCGCTATTAAAAAACTGATTAGAGTGAACTTTATTAATTACACACCAAGGAGCCAAATTCTTCAAACCTCGAATCAAATCAAGGTTTGCAATGCATAGACCAGATGTTCATGGATGAAGTTTCATATTTTTTCTTTCATATATATCATATACAGACGTATTAGTTTCCACTTAGCATAGCAAGTGCGTGTAGATAATGTATGTAATGAGGCTGTAATTATATATTGTTAAATAGAGTAATATTACGTAGGTGTACTCCAAACCCAAAATGCAATTATTCGATGAGAGTTACATTACCGTTGATCATGTCGTGTGTGCACAGGTACAGTAACGACATGAGTTATTTATTCTAGATATGTTGGGTTGAGTTTAACAAGAAGCTTCAAATCAGGCAAACGGCAGACAGTGGGAGCAACGACATTGGGAAAGTTTGTTATCTGAGCTGACTGGGCTGACAATTCAACGAGCATTACTTGTCCCTCTTCCTCTGCGTCTCCATCCCCATCGCCCTCCGCCATTATCTCTTCCTCTCAGTCTTGATCACGTTAATCCTGTCCTCTTCCCTTTACCCCCTCTCCCCCTCCCCTCCCTTCTTCCCTTTACACCCTCTCACCCTCCCCTCCCTTCTTCCCTTTACCCCCTCTCACCCTCCCCTCCCTTCTTCCCTTTACCCCTCTCACCGTCCCCTCCCTTCTTCCCTTTACCCCTTCTCCCCCTCCCCTCCCTTCTTCCCTTTACCTCCTCTCACCCTCAACTCCCTTCTTCCCTTTACCCCTCTCACCCGCCCCTCCCTTCTTCCCTCTCCCGCCATCTCTTTCTTGGCTGCAAGATTTACGCGCGGTATTCTTCACAAGGAACTATCTTGGTGATGACGCTACCGCACACGTACGCACTCACTCACGCACGCACATTCATGTACAAACGCATGCACGCACGTGATGCATATACATTCTCATGAAATGCCGGACATGAACATGCATTGGAACATGGATGTCTTACAAAATAAAAGCAGTCATAGAGGCCTATAGAAATACGTTTACGTATTAAATAACAATCAGAACTAATCATATTTGTAAACACATCACGTATATGTTATGAAATTTGTATTCGTCTCATATACTTCGGGTGGCTCAGTAAGCAAATTAGCAGTTGGAGATTGTTCCACTCTTTCAAGTATCAGTGAAAATGTCCAACAGTAATAAGCAGAAGTGATCCTTCGATCGCGTCTGTGTTGCAGTTTTATACTTCAACGTGGTAGACGCGTCATCTGACTTCAGTGTACACTCAACGCAATGACAGCCCAATGCGTTTGTGAATCTCAAACACATCATTGTGTGCTAGATAGAGTTGGCTAGTTCTAAATCAAATGCAAATGCTACACTCTTTACGTAGTCGTATAGTGTTATGGGGGTATGGGGATATTAAATGATACCCACTGTTAGACATAGCTATTTCCCTCTTTCGGAGTGTCTGGGCAACATTGCTTATTATATGTGTTCATATATATGTTTTTCTCTGATCGTCACTTTATATGTTTTTTGTAAGTTATATTTCTCCTAATAATCCAAAGAATTTAATTACCATTTGAAGGTGCAGTATATTACGGTTCTAAAACTATCATATCAGCGCTTATTGTAACTCCTAAATACTTTTATTTTACATTAATATCTAAGACAGTATATCCTAATTTATAATTTACATCCAAGTTCCCGTGTCCTGTACGTAGACATTTACATTTCCCAAAATGTAATAACATCTGCCATTTCTCAGACCATTTAACTAGTTCGTCTATATCGGTTTATACATGCCGTTTATCACCATCATTGTTAACCTTTCTAAACACGGTTATGTCATCCGCAAATTTAACTGCGTTGCTTGTTATAGTATAATCCTAGTCATTTACATATATCATAGATACAAATCAGGTAGCTCGAATAGATGACAACATATTTCCGAAAGAAATGTTGTACTTCCAACTGTCGGAAAGTATTAGAAGCCGGGGTCGCCTCACACGTAGATTCAAAGAGAGTAGTAATGCAAACATTGAAGAAAATAAGATTGAAGAAACATATAAACTTCAGGTGTTTCAAGCGAGCATTAATGATCGAAACCGAGACAGACGGCGAGATATGGTAGTTGTCTGATTCGTGTGTCAATCATAGACAACAATGGAATGATATTATTCGCTATGCAGTAAAGCAATACATTATACCGTTAACTGTTGTGCAGAGGATGAATATGGAGAATTGTTAACAAAATACATTTAATTAAAAACTATATAACTGATTAATGTATAAAGCTTGCACGTAAATAACAATGTACATTAGCACGAATACATCTGAAGAATCAAATAAAACAAAACGGCGTATTGTGAAGGACTTACCCTGAATGGCTGCACAAGAGTATTATGTAGCCAACGATACATATAGTGACAATGTGTTGCAACATGGTTACTTCGGCCGACGAGCTTGGAACATACGCGCCAGGAGAAGACAGCAACGACGAATGAGACAGCAGTTTGAAGAGAGAACTATGAATGTCGTGACAGTAGCTCACTGTCTTATAAATGAAGTCGAGCGCGAAGGCTGATCATATTACGACGCAGTCAGTTAATGACGTATGTTGATGATCTCAACTGTAAGTCACGCCATCAAGGAAAATAAACGGGCAGCATTTTACAATGTCACCTCTGCCAGCTGTGGGTCCAATACGAATGCTTTGGCGAACAGCCAGAGACGACCATTGGCGTGTAGCGTTACCATGCATGAAGAAAACTGTCCAGTGTTTTAATGCAAACGGTGGATAAAGTATCCAATATCGAAGAGACAATGCTACAGTTAAGTGAAAACACTGCCGAATTAATCAGTCTGGTGAAGGCGCAGTACAATGCAAATGATACCATCAGAAAAAAAAAATTGCTCTGGTCCTGACAAACTTCGTCGGACTTGATAAAACTGAATCAGGACCTTACTGAACGCGAATCCTATGCCGCAGTAAAAAGTAGATAGAGTTGATGTTGTATCTCTGCCATATATTGATATAAATGGGACTAATACTGAAAGAGTTACTCAAGAAAAAGTTAACGGTATAACTATGTCACCTGATTTAAATTGGAATGCACATAAATATGAAATAGTTGCAATGGCAAGTAAAGGGGTATATATGATATATCATTTGAAAAATGCTGGAATCAATCAATTTATTTGGTAAGAATTTATTAATATGTGATCAGACCAGTAGTTCAATATGATTGTCTGGTATGGCCCACGAACTTTCCCAAATACTTATCAGACAGTATCGACATAATAAAAAACAGTGTCTAAAAACTATATTTCCTAGTTTTACGTAGGAGGATATTAAGCAGAAGGTAATCGTACCAACGCTGCACGACTGGCGGTACAAAATATGTAATGTGCTTTCGGTAGAATGAGGCGTGGTAACCACAAACTGAATAATGTACTACCGGACGCTCGAATGGTTTCATATGCTCTGAGATCATTTAAAGAGCTACCCTTTCCAATGGCTAACACAAGTTGCTATAAAAAAAACTCGTTAATACCATGGTGTTTGGTACACTGTCAGCACATTTAAATGGTTTATCAGGTATGTTTTAAAATACAATTTTAATAGATGAAGTAATTGATTTATTTTAATTTATATGTAATTTAAGTATTTTTATTAGAGTGAACATTTTTAATTACACACCATGAAGCCAAATTCTACAAAGCTCGAATCAAACCACGGTATGCAATGCATAGATCAGATGTTCATGGATGAAGTTTCATATTTTTTCTTTCATTTATATCATATACAGACGTATTTGTTTCCATTTGGCGTAGCAAGTGCGAGTAGACAATGTATGTAATGAGTCTGTAATTATATATTGTTAAAAAGTGCAATATGACGTACGTATGCTCCACACCCAAAAAGCAATTATTCGTTGAGAGTTACATTCCCGTTCAGCATGTCATGTGTGCTCAGGTACAGTAACGACAGGAGTTATTTATTCTAGATAATATGTTGGGTTGAGTTTTACACAAAGCTTCAAATCAGGCAATCAGCAGACAGTGGGAGCAACGACATTGGGAAAGTTTGTTATCTGAGCTGACTGGGCTGACAATGTAACGAGCATTACTTGTCCCTCTTCCTCTGCGTCTTCATCTCCGTCGCCCTCCGCCATTTTCTCACCCTCTCGGTCTTGATCACATTATTCCTCTCCTCTTCCCTTTACCCCATTTCACCCTCCCCTCCCTTCTTCCTTCTCACGCAATATCTTTCTTGGCTGCTGGATTTACGCACGGTGTTCTTCACAAGGAACTATCTTGGTGATGGCGCTACCGCACACGTACGCACTCACTCACGCACGTACATTCATGTGCAAACGCATGTACGCACGTATGGGATGCATATACATTCACATGAAATGACATGCATATGTATTGGAACATGGATGTCTTACAAAATAAAAACAGTCATAGAGGCCAATAGAAATGCGTTAACGTAGTAAATAATAATCAGAGCTAATCATATATGTAAACACATCATGCATATGCTATGAAATTTGTATTCGTCTCATATACTTCGGGTGGTAAGCAAATTAGCAGTTGGAGATTGTTCCACTCTTTCAAGTATCAGTAGAAATGTCCAACCGTAATAAGCAGAAGTGATCCTTCGATCGCGTCTGTGTTGCAGTTTTATACTTCAACGTGGTAGACGCGTCATCTGTCTTCAGTGCACACTCAACGCAATGACAGCCCAATGCGTTTGTGAATCTCAAACACATCAGTGTTTGCTACATAGAGTTGGCTAGTTCTAAATCAAATGCAAATGCTACACTATTTACATAGTCGTATAGTATTATGGGGGTATGGGGATAATAAGTGATACAAATTGTTACACATAGCTCTTTCCTTCTTTCGGAGTGTCTGGGCAACATTGCTTATTATATGTGTTCATAGATATGGTTAACTTTACATGTTTTTCTTTGTATCTTATGTTTCTCCTAATAATCGAACGAATTTAATTACCCTTTGAAGGCGCAGTATCTTACGGTTCTGAAACTTTCATATCAGCGACTATTGTAACTCCTAAATACTTTTCTTTTTCACTAATACCTAAAACAGTATATCCCATTTTATAATTTACATCTAAGTTCCCGCGTCCTGTACGTAGACATTTTCATTTCCCAAAATGTAATAATATCTGCCATTTCTCAGACCATTTAACTGGGTCGTCTATATCGGTTTATAAATGCCCTTTATCACCATCATTGTTAACCTTTCTAAACACGTTTGTGTCATCCGCAAAGTTAACTGCGTTGCTTGTTATAGTAAAGTCTAAATAATTGATATATATATATATATATATATATATATATATATATATATATATATATATATATATATATATATATATATATATATATATATATATATATATATATATATATATATATATATATATATATTAAGAATAATAAAGTTCATGATAATGATAATTGTGGTACCCCGCTCAAAACTGATTTCCAGTTTTTATGTCAGTCAACAATTGTTCTATATATTCGATTATCAGAAATGCGCTTTTAACTTAAGTAGTAATATTTGAAGTAGCTTTTTGTCAAAAGCGTTCACAAAATGTAAGTGCCCTACCACTGTTACATCCCGAACATCAGTAGTACTAGTCCCTGCCATTATTCCAAACTACCTCCAATATGTGGTTTAATACAAATATTGACCCAGAACAAGTGACCCAACACCTTTACCTGAATTGGAGTCAGCGAAATAGGTATAATGTCAACGAAATGATAGTTGCTAACTTTCATAGTTTGGGTAGTACTTCTTTCCCATGTGAGCTGTTAAAGATAGTTGTGAACGGTGCCGCTAGACGGTCCGAAAATCTGTCAATGCCCATGGTGGTGGAATGTTGTCAGGTACAGTGGCTTTGTTAACCTTCCCCATTTTAAGAGCAACATATGTATATGTCACGTTGATAACGAACTCCGCTGGCAGCGGTTGTTCGGCGTCAAATATTGGGTGAGAGGGTTGCAATCTTGGTAAACCTTCACACACTCACACAAAAAAAAACATTCATAGAGTTGACCAAGCTGTCCATATCCCCATTAGTGTATTTATTGGCCAGGCCCTGCATATCACTGTTGCTGTCAAGAGACTTTCCCATCAGAAGCTTAACGTTTTTCCACCAGTCAAGTGTCGATAATTCCTCGAGTGTTGCAATTTTTGACTAGTAAAACTGGTGGAGCAATTGTGATGCTGTGGGATATATGTGTCAAATATTGTGAGACACGATTGGACCAGTAACATAATCTTGTGGTCTGATGTTTCCACTTCGTCAAGCAGTGTCGGACTACCGTAAACAGGTGACACGTTATACCACATGTTTTCTAATATTGCTCGATGACGTGCGGCTATGTTACCAATTTGTTCGAATCTATAAAATGTGCGTAAAAATGAGTTTTTTAATTGATTGAAATTTCCACACAAAATAACACCACAGTCTCGGTTACGTCGAAAACAGTGTCCAGGTTAATTATCAGGTACTTCTGCAAAGAGCCGTTGTCAACACCTGGTGAATGATAGATGCACGCAATAATAATACAAGAGTACTGTCTTCGTATTTTCATAATAAAAAAATAATAAAATGACTTATGTGGCGCCAATATCCTCGGAAAATCCGAGCGCATTGGCGCTACAAAACCAAAAGATTTGGCAAAAATTCGTCAACCGATAGATGGGGGTGCTTCAATCTAATTCATAGCATTTCGTGCTGATGATCTTCAATATAATGGAACCGCCACATAGCACGCTGCACATCCACCTCCTCTCTCCACCCGGTCCCTCCTTTCCAACAGAAACCTTCTAGTCCGATATACTTCTAATCCATGTAGCTCCTAAACCAGGTGTCGGTGACATTCATGCAGGCAACGTCGTTCATGCGTGCCACTAGGAGCGGTCCTATTTCGGCGGCCTTCTGCCAGTCGGTTTTGATGTGTTGCAGCCCTTCTACGAAGAGGACCCACATTGAGCTCCGTCTTCACGATGCTTAAAAGCCGCTAGTGAGACGTTATGCATTAACATTTTCACCCCGTGGAACAGAAAGCTTTCATCGTGTGCCCCTGTTGTATTGGGCAAAACACTGCTGATCGTTACACTGCTGACGTTCTCCGATGCACTGCTGGTGAGGTTTTATTCCTGATGGTAAAATTTGCATTGACTGCTTCACTTGTTTCATGTCCGCGTCACCCATGACTACCTCGCTACAAAAGTTAGTGAGTTCGTCAGCCTGATTGTTTACCTCACTCCTCTGGATAGCAATTCGTATTTTTTTGGCGTAGCCCTAGTTTTTGTATGCAAGGCCACCGGTTCAATGTCCGCAGTGGTGATTTTGTGGATATCTCGTACAATCTGATCATCAAACATGAAACTCTGCTTGTCTTACTACTTGTTACTGCGGCATAGCATTCGTGTTCAGTACGCGCTTGACTCAGATTTGCCAAGTCCGATGAAGTTTGTAAAGTTTTTCATTCATCTCTCTTTTCCGACCAGAGCACAGTTTTTATTCCTGATGGAATCAATTGCATTACACTGCGCCTTCATCAGATTGATTAATTCGGCATTGTTTTATTGTACCTGCATTGTCTCTTCGAGGTTGGACATTTTATCCACCAGATATATTACAACAATGGGCAGTTGTCTTCACGAATGATAACTGCACGCGGCGAAGCTGGGAAAGTTGGCATTGTACCATGCAGCACGTTTCTTTTCTTTATGTTTGCACTGTGGAATACATAACATTGTTTTTGTTTTTTCCTCTCCCTTTGCCTTTTTCACAGCTTTAGGGGGTTCCGCTACCACGGTTAGCTGTGTTAATGTATGGGGCGGCGAAAGGGTTAAGTTTGCAAGCATGTCGTCAGTGACGGTGAACTCAAGATCGTCGTGACTGTTAACGCTTCCCGCCATTGAGTCGTTCGCCGTGCAAAACAGGATTTCCACCGATCGTCTCGTTGTCACCCCACCTCGCATGCCGTTAGATGGACCACTTACAAAAGCGTTAAACCTGTCATTAAAATAGGGTATGGTTCCTTTTGAATGGAAAAAGGCAAACCTCATACCATTATTTAAAAATAACACACGGATAAAAAGATAACTATGCATAAAACAGTTAGGCCTAATTTATTTAATACAAGCTAAAAATGTTTGAACGAATACAAAACTCAGATAAGTTAATTTTAGAGAACTACTAAAAAACATTTGTTTAACAACCGTAGAAGCAACTCAGTTAAGATGAGGTCAAATTGAACTTGTTTAAGATATTGAATGGATATTAAACAATTTATATAAATAGTCTCACTCAACAAATATAATATAACTAAAGGGCGTGATGTTACATTAGTAAAGGATCACTGTAGTTTGGATATTGGGAAGTATTCTTTCTCGTAGAGGACATTCAATAAATGATCAAGTAATTGTTTGCGTGCGTGCCTGCGTGCGTGCGTCGTTTTAGTTTGCCCGTGCGCACATGACCAGCTGAACGGTACTATGACTATCAGTGGAAAATTGTTATTGGGCGTGGAATATCTACGTCTTATTAAACAATTTATCAACATATAATTACAGGCTAATTAAACAAAAACACTGTCTACACGCACTTGCTATGTGAAGTGGAAACTGATATGTCGGTACATTATTCAGAAGTAACTGAGCGAAACAAAATGTAACATCATCCATGGACTTCTGGTTGATACTTGAGCAAACCCTGGTTTGATTCGAGGTTTGTAGAGTGTAGTTGCATAATGTGTACATAATCACATGCGTGTGAATGAGCATCCACGCAAATCTACGAATCCAAGACTTCACCCACGCATAGCTGTTGAACTAGTTCGATGAATAGGCGTGATATACAGCTGATGTCATTAACATACATCACCAACCGACTGCATAGCAATACGACCAGGCTTCGCGCTCGATTGCATTTGTAAGACAGTCGAGATTTGTCTTCAAAATGCTGTCTCATTCGTCGTTGCTGTCGTCTGCTGTCGCGTATGTTCCAAGCTCGTAGGCCGAAGTAACCATGTTCCAACACATTGTCATTATATGTACCATTGGCTACACTACATTCTTGTGCAACCAGTCAGCGTAAGTCCTTAACAATAGGCTATTTTGTTTTAGTTGATTCTTCTAGATGTGCTCGTGCTAGTTTCAATTGTTATTTACATAACAACATTATTCAATACTCAGTTATATAGTTGTTTAATTAAACGTATATTGTTACCACATATTTATTCTATGCACAACAGTTAACGGTATAATATATTGCTTTATTGCATATCGATAAAGATCATTCTTCTGTTGTCTATGCTAGACACATCAATCGGAAAACTACCACCTCTCGCTGCCAGTCTCTGTCCGATTATTAATGCTCGCTTGGATCACTTGAAGTGTATGTTTATTTTATTCAATGTTAACATTACTTCATCTTTGAATCTAAGGGTGAGGCGACCCCTGCTTCTAATACCTTCCGAGAGTTGGAAGTACAACATTTCTTTAGGAAGTCTGTTGTCATCTATTCGAGCCGCCTTATTTGTCTTTGTCATTTATACGTGCTCTGGGTGTTTGCTTATTAGAGTTTGTCCTTTTTGGGTATGCGTATATTCCATGTTATACCCATGTATCACCAGCAAGGCATGCCGTTTCCTAACATGATTTCGGTGCATAGTCTATGCTTCAACTCCATAGAGCAGCGTGGAAACTGCTATTGCTCTATGCTCCGAACATTTCGCTATGATTTACTAATGGTAAATCTCATTCACATATGCTTATGCAGACGAACAAAAGTTAACCGTGCCTTGCTTATGCGCTTCTCCAATTCCATCATACCTGAATTCAGTGCCTCGAATATGTCTACAAATTATTGATGCAACGATATTTCCTCAGCTGTGCCCACAATCCCTGTCGTCCCAAGGGGTCGACTTTTTTAATAGACAAATACAACAACGTAGACGGTTTTGTTCGATTCCTTTATTCTGGTACTTGACGGAAGGGACGCTAATTGTATATGGTTATTTTTACGGTGCATCCTTCGTATATATAAAAAAAAAACATTTGTAATACAGACCGCTAGAAGATTGAGGAACTCCCTTGCGGGTACTTTGCCAGCTACTAAGAGGAGTGGTTTACCTGTGTCATTATAATACACTAATGTATCTTCTATCTCATATAAACAGTAAGATATTTTTTTTTTAATATCCACTCTTGTGGAACGCGTGCAACGTTCCACACTGACATTATCAAGTTGTGCAATGATTCCTGCTTTGATTTGTTTTCTTAGGTGAGTCGAAGGCGTTATCCGACTCACACAGTTCGAGTGGTTCCGTAAGCAAATTAGTTGTTGGAAATTGCTCCACACTTTCAAAAGTATCAGTTGAAATGTCTCCAACCATAGTAACCAAACGTGTTCAACCGATATTGTCAATTGTGCACCTTTATCTTGCAATATGACATACGCGTCATCTGACTTCAACGCACATTTTCAGCAAGGATAGGCCAAAGCGGATTAATATCTCAAACACTGCATTGTGTGTTAGGAAGAGTGGGACAATTCCAAATCACTTTTGGTAAACAGCCTAAAAGCACAACCTAGTGGTTGCAATTTGTACATATTTACGTCATGTATTGGTTTAGCTCCTTGGCATGTCCAAACACCGGTGGTTCATGGCAACGGCCGCTCTATGGCCCCATGCTGACCTGAGATTCCTTATCTAATCAATATGATGCCTTGTTGACACATTATGTGCGTCAATATACCTGTGATGAGCTGAAATAACTGAGATGAAGCCAAGCAATAGCGTCATACACGTATCGTATCTCCATGTTATATAGTTTACGTTTTCAGATGGACATTTTCTTTCCACAAGACGGTATGTAACCAACAGCCAAGCTGTTGACGTATGCATACAAACACATGTTTATTACACATTTCATGTAAACATACACCATTAAAATAATGTAAAATAAGATTACAGGAGCGACTTGCTGGAATTGTTAATTTAACTTGACTACGACGATAATAACCGCCTTCAGTGTCAATACAATCGTCGTCAACGTAGATAATGGTGAAGAAGATAGTCGGGAAAACGTTGATGTCGTAGCAGAGATACATAACGAAATAATGTTATTTTTAACCTAAACTCGTCTCAGTTGTTGGACAGGGCACAGAGTAGGGGTGAAATATTGCTGTTTGACTTCGAGAAGCCCAAACACGGGCCCCACGCGATCGACATCGAAGGCGACCTCGACAGATCCACATTCTCTCCTACCGGTCTCAGCATTTGGAGAGACCGCAACTCCAGCAAGAATTTGTGCAACACAAGACGTTTTCTTTGGAACTATCTTTGCCTGCGGCCTGATGTCACCGTTAGCTTCCCGTCGATTAACAAGTAATAACTATAATGGAGCTAGCGTATGTTTGTATTTAGGGATTAATCTGCGACCAACGAATGACATTTATTCTTTCGAAATACCTCGTAAACAAAGGGTTATCAGTGGTGTATGTGGTAACTCAAATGTTCGCTACATAAAACAATGACTTCCAACAATCGCAGAAACCAAGCGCCCGCGGCGAATAATGTAGTTCGTGAACCGTTTGAGAGTACATAGCGCCATCTTGGAGGTTTATAGTTATTATAGTAGAAAGCACACACACACACACACACACACACACACACACACACACACACACACACACACACACACACACACACACACACACACACACACACGTATATGCCTGAGGTCGCAGTAAAATAAAAATATATTATACTAGTATATGCCAACACAAGTACCATGGGTCTAAATTCACGCGCCCTTCAACATTTTGAACATTCAATGGGTATTGCATCACGTGGTTGACGCGGTTGTTCCTGATAATACATTTTACGTTCCCATAAAACATCTCGAGAGTATTGGTGGCATATCGGCCTGAGGCAATTGGTAGAATTATGCCTGTGACGAATGAACTACGAAGTTTTTCTAGTAATAATAATTTGTTTTATTTATATAGCATCATATATACGGATATAAAACCTGTAAAGATGATTATTTAGTTATTTCTAAATAATACGATTGCTATCACGTTGGACGTTAGTTAATTAGCTAGTTATTGGTTTAGTTACTTAATTAATCAGTAAATCAGTTAGTCAGATAGTTGGTGGGTTTCATGTGGTTCCTCTGGGAATGCTTGTCGGAAACATCAATGTTGACGTGGTTTCTGGACACTTGTGGGTGGCGGGGCACCCGGACGGCCAGGCGCTGGTGAACCACGCGACGCCGCCTCACACCGTCAGGTCGCCTTCGCAGGAACAGTGAACCCGGCTTAATGAAATCAGTTCAGGCAAGTTGATTTTTTGAAGCAGTAAATTCACTTAATCGGCGTTTATTAGGACAATTGTAACATGGAGTGATTCAGTCGCAGGCAATATATTTTAGGCAGTGTTATCTGAATAATGCACCATAAAGATTTTGTTGTGGACGATACGCAACATTTCAATACCGTTGCCTTCAGTGTCCATGCATAATACCTCCGGCATTTAATATCAGTTAAATTGAAAAAGGGCGTGTATGTGTGTGATATGCCCTTGTACCAGCATGTGCATGCGTGTCTGCGTGCGTGCGAACATGCGCGTTTGAGTATAGTTTTTCTGGGTTCGGATGTGTCGTAGGTGAGTGTTTGCCAAGGTCTCCAGTATTGTTCTTTCTATCTACACAATATATTGGAATTGACAATTATCTTATTGCGATTTCACGTCATGATTTTCGGCGCAGGTGCTGCTGCTGACGTTGTCCAAACATTCCAAAGTGACAGACATTGCGGAGACGTACTACAACGACGGACAACACATATCTGCTTCAAGCATCGCTGTCCACTACCGCCGATATATGCTTTTTTGGTTGTGTATTCACACAATTGTTTCTTTGTGAAGTACCTCACGCATAAATGTTACAACTGTCATCATAACCTCCATTGTGCAAAGATAAAGTAATGTACGTACAGCCATGTGCGCGCGCTCACACATACACACACACACATACACACACATACACACACCTAAACACACACAAACATGTATACATATATACACGCATACACATAAGCTCACCCACACGCATACTCACACACACACACACACACACACACACACACACACACACACGCACGCACGCACGCACGCACGCACAAACACACTCACCCAAACGCACAGAAACATACATACATTTATACACACATACACATAAGCTCACCCACACGCACTCACGCACTCACACACACGATCGGTTTTCACTTGTAGGACGACCACGAATAACGAATGATTGGTCTACCTTTAGAAAGAATGCCATTTCATGCTATAATGTGTTTATATAGTTTTGAGCCATGACAATAATTATTTAGGAAGGAAGCTTTATAACTTCGAGTGACCTGCCACTCTGCGAAATGGTATGGCTCCACCCTCCATAAATTGCAGATATGATTACTACTGTTGACTCTTACGTTGGCAATTTTAACAATTAACTTTCTCCTACCAACAATGCCTACATGTGCGGACGTAATGAGTATATAAACAGGCTGCATATGTATACCCTATCAGTGTAATAACTCTAATCCATACAAAGGTATTTCAATCTTCCAAAGTAGGTTTCTGAAATTGTGTAATGGTATGCACACATTAGATCTGGTCAATTGCTAAAGTGGGATATTTACTTCAGCAAATTCGCGTTTATAACGTAGCAATGTATACTTCTTGTGAGTCGTCACATTTTGAAATTAACACAGACATAAGTAGCAGAGCCAACTAAAACACTGCCATTAGTGTCGTCTACTTTATGAAAGCCTTGGAATGTGTAGATAGACACAAACTGTTCCGGATTATCCATGCGTATGGCATCCCAGAGAAGATTGTCAAAGCCATAATGATAATGCATACGAACATACTCATAACGGCTACATTTGAGTTGTCAGCTGAAAAAAATAGTCGCCAACATGTTGGCAACTTGATAATCGGTATAACCGGCTTTTTGCAGTCAATGGTATAGACAGCGAGATTATAATGCAATATAGTCGCATCCTCCGACGAACTTCGAAAAGAAGCGGTAGCGGACGACAGCAACCCAAAGGCCTGCTGGACAACACATCGGAGATAACTATAAATGGCATGCCAGCTACCTCATTTCGCGTCGTTTGAGTCTTTCAAATGTAAGAGACCGCGAACCCTGGTCACAGAGTGACGCAGTCAGATCATGGTGTTTGTCTATTATCTCAAGTGTATGTCACGTCAATTCAACGCATTATTTCAGCAAATATAAGTGTGGGAGATTCATAGAAGTGTGGGGACGCTTTGTTGGGAGAGACGACATGTTGACGAGGGGCTCCATCTGCATTGGCCGGGGCTGCAGTTTTCGCAGAAGAACTGCAAAGAACGGATAGCAATGGTATGGGTATCAACAGTTATATCAACAAAAGAGCAGAGGAATTCTTAATTGATGATTAAATTAACGTAATTTTTTTTTTTACAATACTGACATCAAACAGTATTATGATACCTTAGACGACCTAAAATTATCACAACGAAAACGATCCAAAGTTTGAATTGTTTAATAATGCTGCTTGAATGACACCTGGTACTGCGAACATTTCACATTTATTTCGCATCCCATTACAAACACTTGTTATTGTATTGTGTTTGTAGTGCTCTAAATAAACAAGATATAATTTCACCTTTCTTTAGTTCTTTTTGTTTAATTTTTCAGTAGTAGTAAGTGTTGAACTGCCAGCGATCAACGCTGAGTGAGGATCGCCGTGTTACGCTTAGCGTGTCGATTTTCAACCGTGTTTGTCGATTTTTCATTCAACAAATTCTCCAAGGCACATCTCCAACAACTATAACAACATCACATTTATTATTTTTATTATACCATATATTAAATACTTGAATTCGTCATTCTAAAAAATAATGATTAATGACCCCACCATCTCCCAATGCCACCTTTTGAGAATGATGGCTCACACCCACGCCAGCAGGCCAGCACTCACACACCCAATCATGCACGCACTTACGAAACCAACCACGTGGTGTTATAATAATTAGGCCGGCCGACTGTGGGTTAATGATAATGAAATTTAACTGACATTGGTTTCCATTCAAGACCGAGTCCTACCGTTAACATAGGTTGTTGTAGATGAGAGGTTTATAAACTTCAAAGTTGGGATGACAAATTGGATTGTTTCCGGTCAATGTATTCATCGATGTAGTCATTGGCTCATTCCGGTCACTAGAGGGTTGACATGGGTCTTCCCGGCATGTTTATGGGCATTTCCTTTTGAACGAAGGTCAAGCAGGGGATATGGTTTGATCAATGATGAGGTCAAAGGTCATATGTGTTCAGAAGGGAAATCGAGTATCATCTATGAGAGGGATCGTCTCAAAATAGAGGCCCCGAGGTTATGGTTGAACAAACATTGCGCCAGATGCTCCAAGGATGAGATTTGGTGAAGTGTTTTACAATGATCTTTGCGGGGATGTCTCCCGCGCCAGAAACTCCAAGGTTGAAAGAAATGAACAAAGCAATTAAGGAACACGTGACAGTGATGCAACAATACTACATTTTACCGTCTCTGAGAGCTCTAAACCAAAGGAACAGGCGACATTCGTTAGCGACTAAGTCTGTGTAAACGTGTTCATCGACACACGGTTACGTCGAAGCAATAAATAAGCAACGCAGTATTGCCCGAACACGTTAGATAGATGACTCTGAAGTAAATCCGCGTCAATCATCCCACATGAAGAGAATACCTATCCAGTGTTCAATGGGTCGATCGTAGTCGTGAGTGTTGCTCACGATAACCATTGGGTAAGCTTCTTTCGTCGTCGGCAGCCAGTCTTTGTGTATCACGTCGTGGACGACGATCCTGGTTTGCACATTCCTCAACAGGAGTCGCGACCTGTTCGGTGTCCATCAGTAATGACGTTCTTGCTCTTGTCGATTTCGAGCACCGCTTCGAATTCAACTTACACGATGACGTTCACGGTCTGAGCGAATGCCGCGGCAAAATGAATCTCGATGGGCAGGTTGCCTTTTGTATCAGGTGGCAACACGACCCGTCACACGCGTCCAGGGTGAGGTCGAAGCCGAAGAAAGTGTGTCCGTCACGGAAACGTCAGACCGTTCCCATCGTCCTGCGACACATTGCTGTTCGAGGCGAACAGGTTGACTCCTGATGTACCGCGGTGGCGGTCACCTGTTGACAGTCCATGTACACCGCATTGAAAGAGTCGTCAATACAGCACGACACTACACGTGTCGGCTGGGTGCCTAGGAACACATTTTGATGCGAGTGTGAAATGGCCCCTTGAGTGGTGGAGTACACTTTGCAGTGGACGGGAAACAAAGGGTATTTGGCAGTACCCTAATCGAGTGCCATAATATGCGATATTTGGACGGCCTGTCTCAGGGCGGCTTTTATCGCGAACATGTTGGCGTCGACAGTGTGAACTTTTAGCATTAGGGCGAATGCTTCCTTACTTCGTACAAATGGATTCATGACGGTGACCCAATTGATGAGGAAATGGACTTGCAAGAACAAATCAACGTGGAGTCGTCCCATTTGTTCGACGACCCGATCCAGCAACCCTTTGTTTGTATCCTTTGTCGCGTCCGTGTGACTGGCGGTCTGTTTGTACCTCAGTTGACTCGTCAGTTACGTGTCTTTGGCCTCGCTACCGTACCTGAACGCCGTTTCGATCAAGGCGCAATACAGATAAGTGTTTGTCGAAAAGGTCAAAAAAGAGGGTGTCATTATTCACAGGACCCACCGGCTCGGCGTCGAGGTTTGGTCCATCACCTTTTGTAACCATCGCTCGCTCGAGCAGGTATTAGCTGCATCCAGGTTGGCGTCTACCAATCCGGGTAGCAAATATTCGATGGGACCTCCCGAATCGAGGGAGGCGATTGGTAAATGTTCCGACCATTGTCCGGCGTCGATGCTAGTCTGAGACGACGGCACGCTGAAGAGATCCAATTCGCTCTAAACACCTTCGCCAGATTGCACATGGACGAAAGCCACCGTCGAACACGTCACCGGTATGGCCTGTAAGATGTTAGTGCACCGACCCATCGTGACGCTGTCACACGTTTTATTCATTGCCGCGTCCTCTTCTGCTGCTGCTGCTGCTGATGCGGTCGCACACCCGGATTCGCCTTAAAGCGAGTGCTCTTCATGTTCTTACGAGCGTCCATGGCGCGTCAATTGACCACCAGCTTTAAATTCTGGCCGGACGTAAATTCGTCGGCGATGTGCATGGCGATCTTCAAAGCATGTTTTACCACTCTCACGGAGCCAGCCTATGTAACACGTGTCCCCGCCGCATTCAAGCACGGACGGAGTTGGGCAGCTCACACCCCACCTTACGGGAATGGTTATCAGTTTAATTCTTCTTTCAGACAGACCGGTCTTACAAAATGAAGCGTCACCGTCACTTTACCTCGTTGGAATTGTAAGGGACGTCAGGTGTTGCTCCTTATATCGATCTCGATCGCTCCAAACAAGGGCAAGTATTGGACATGCTCGATATGTCTCGACACCTAATCACCGTGCTGTCCTTGAACGGAACGATACTCGTCAACGGCACGAAGCTGACGCGGTCGACTCACGACTCTTCGACCTAATTCACCATGTAACCTTTCCTGAATCCACGCCTCGATTTATTCATTCGCTGATTCCCTGACACAACTCTTCATGATTCTCTGCATTTACCTTGCTTCTTTGATACGTGTCATTGTATGGCTACACAAAGTTCTGTAGCACATCGATGTACCATAAGGTTTGATGTTTTTTAAATAATCGCCAAGTGCGCGTCTTTATCGTGCGATTGCATTTTTTTCACGACACTTTCTTTGTTCTCCTTGTTGTGAATGGAGAAGTGATGGATGCCGTGCTCCTTCAACAAACTGTTGACGAACAATTTTATAAATTGGAGACCCTTGTCGGTTTGTGACGTCGTAGGCGCGACTTCCTTCAACATACATTGATCATCGTCAACAGGGACGTCGCTCCATCGCTGTCTTTTTCAGATTCGCATTGTCGAAGAGATGGGCCTGCAACTGCTGGTTGCATCCTCCGACGAGGCATCGTCACTTGAATCGGCTTCTCTCCGTCTCACAGTGTTTACATGTCCTCTTCCGAAAACCATTGCTTGACATTATGCGCGTGACGCATATCAAAGCGTTAACCTCATCTTAACTCACGACGCATTTTGGTTCGAATTAAACGCGTTTGAGGAGTTGATCCATTCCTTCGTGGCGCTGAATTCACCCCGCGCGATAAGGTACAGTAGGACACACGCCATTTCTACGACGACGACGATATATATGACTGACTCCTGCAGCGCTACGGTAAGTTCCGAATACCACTGTAATTACCTTTTGCATTGTACTAATGTATTTTTACATGTACACATGTATGTTTAGAGATATGTTTTCACGTGGTTCTAGTTGAAATACTGTGACCAACTCAAATATAAAAAAGCGAATTTCCTTGTAAAATGAACATTATCAAATAAGTTTTGTATTATCGCCTAGTAAACACGTGGTAACTGACCAGTGTCCGTTAAAACAAAAGTAGTATTGTCAAATTGATTTTACGTATACCTTGTAGGAATTGAAGTTACATTTATATTTATACTTCAAACTAAGTGCTATGTATCTCCACAAATGATATTTGATCTGTTTTAAGGCAGACCGCGTTCCAGCGAAGTATGCACTACATTGTCATGATTGTGTAGCACTGAGAGGACATGCAACGCCTTAAGCTTAGACTATTGACCGACTATGCTACCCTTGCCTATGCATGTCCTGGGGTAAGATACCAAACAATGCTATTGAGATATGTTATAGTGAAACATTTGCTCTTGAAATATATGGTAGATTTTCACTTGTGCAAATGCGCTGCGCCCTATATAATCTGCATATACAGTATATCCCCTGACATATGTTCAGTTAGGTGGGCCACCTCGCTGTCTTTGTCACCCACCTCTTCCAGTATTTGCCAAAATTGGCACCTCACAGCTATTTATTGTACTTATATTTTTTTATGTTTATTAAAAATAAATTAACAAATAAAAAAATCGTGAAAGCATCACTAAAGTAAATAGCAGGTCGTGTATGCATTAGATACCCCATCCAATCTATCAGTGTCTATGTGTTATGAAGCATTGCTTATATATGGTATTTATTAAATAATTTATTGCAGA
Source organism: Lamellibrachia columna (assembly GCA_963662155.1). Lineage (NCBI taxonomy): Eukaryota > Metazoa > Annelida > Polychaeta > Sabellida > Siboglinidae > Lamellibrachia > Lamellibrachia columna. The sequence continues at coordinate 10,156,677 of OY759261.1, read as the reverse complement.
CACATTTCACGTTTTAGGTTGTGGAAACACACAGACAAAGATGGCATGTGAGACAACAATCATAACAGGGTTGTTCTCCACCGAAACCCTGTATCTGGTGGCAGATAATTTGAAGAAATTGTCATCTCTGTAAGTTACAAGAATAAGGGTAAGTCTAATTATACGTGGATACATTTATGTACAATATATGGCAGTCGCTACTTTTTTTAAACTCGGTACATCATGTGTTATGAACACCTGGATTATGAAGATTTTAAGGTGTAAGTAGGAATAATCTAATAATATTTGCTCACTAGATGTAAAACCAGAGCAATCTTTTAAAAGTGCTTCTCGATATAATGGCTCATCAAATCTGGCATTATTTTACTTCAAACTCTCTACTATGTGAATAGTCTATTTTAATTGCATATTCAGAATAATGATTAAAAATTCTGCATGTCTTTGACACATCGGTAACTTTAAGTAACACATTCACAAAGCAACACACTTATAATAGAGGTGTTAATGTAACAGTACTCTTTGAAGATTACTGTGTCAATTTCTATAATGCAAATGGGAAATAGAGCAGTTGGTGAAAATTGTATGTGCTAATTGTATGTATCTTCTGCATTAGGCTGTGCAGGGTTTTTCATTATAATCATAATAATAATATTTATGTTGTTCAGCGCTACATCCAATATTGTTCACAGCGCTTTACAGTTGCATTATATGTGTTACTCATTCCATTGCAGCGCATCGTACAAGAGGCTTGTTGTCGAACCATTTCTGTTTAGTCAAACACTTTGCCTGAAAGAAAAACACGCCAATGGAATCGTTGGTTAGCCGGATGTGACACTGTCGATTGCACTAAGCCTCGTTATGTTAATTTGTTGTCATCTGTATTCGCTGCCGATTGTGTTGACTTAGCGGATCCACTCTTTGATTGAGTCGTCTTGTTACTATGTCTAGTTATGAAGTGGGCAGGGCTGTAACTGATAACGACGGTAGAAGTCGACTGTGTAATGTGTTGTGGATTATTCAATAATCATGTTAATGATGATTCATTGCTAGTACCTGCTGATACTACACTATTTAGGGCCTACTTGGATTGTGTGTAAGACTTCAAATTGTTGCACTGGTGTGCATGAATAAACTGTGTGACAATTGATTTGACGTTTACTTCTAATCAAATAATGCACTCACAATCTAGGGTAAATATGATCAATGCTAAACATGTATCATTGTACATAACAATACATTTATTACTATTATATTTATGAAAGCCATTTTAATATAATTGTACCCATTCATTCATGACTCATCCATGCACATATTCTCTCCCAATTCATTACTGTGTCATATAAATGGGGCATTGTTAGTATTTAGGATACTGAGCCTGTTAGTCTACTCATTCTGAAATGAATATGCAGCTGCCATGGCATTTTTAATATACAACTATGCGGCAACACAATTTCTGTGTATAAAATATGCAGTACACAACACCAGAACACTGAATGCCAATACAATACAATAATCGTTAGCATGTTTTACAAATTCGATCCAGTCAATAAAAACTAAAAAATTAACAAGCACAATTGAATCTAATTACTTGCTATTATTATTAGGAAAATTGTCTGATGTATGCAAAGTACAACGTTTAATTGAACTTAACTTTGCACAATAATGTGCACAATTACATTAAAAAACGTATAATGAACTAACATACATTCCCATATTCTTAAATGTAGGCTAATTGCAGTGACATTAGCCCCAATTATTCATGCGTAAAAATCAATCAACCAATTCACGTTATTGTCCTAAAAGGATAGTTATTTTACAGCTCATGATCTTATTAAAAATATAATATTAATATATATATATATATATATATATATATATATATATCATGTAAAAAACATATTAAAATGTGAAAATTGTCGTATGTATTTTATTTATTACTAATACAATTTAATGCATTCATGTATACGTGGTAATTATATAATAAATAATAAATTAGTATCAAAAGTAAACTTTACATTCAACTGGCAACATATAACATACCCTACTGGATATATCGCCTAATGAAATATTAATTTTTGCTTTTTGGGTCATACGTCAAAAACTACTAAATATTTTAGCGACCAAATATTTCGTGTAAGTAACGAAACATTCGGTTATCTATGTCCGGTCTTGCTCATAAGAGTCCTGCGCCGACCAGATATTTCAACGACGCAATTTTTCGTTACTATGTCATCATGTTCACCTTGACCGGCAAGGTTTTGCACGACGAAGGGAACGCTCTGACGCGCTCCGACTTCCGTTACGGATACACTTGATTTGGTTTCGACTTCACCCTGGACATGTCCGACGGGTCGTACTGCCACCTGGTACAAAACATAGCAAGTTGCGCATCGATATTCACTTCGAAGCGGCACTCACTCAGACAGTGAAAGTCATAGTGTACGGTTAATTCGATGTGGTGCTCAAAATCGAAAAGTGCAGGAAGTGGAATGTCATTTACGATTACTGATGGACACCGAACAGGTCGCGCGACTCCTGCTGAGGAATGTGCAAACTAGGATCGTCGTCCACGAGGTGACACACAAAGACTGGCTGACGACGACGATAGAAGCTTAGCCAATGGCTTTCGTGTGCAACATTCACGACTAAGATTGACCCGGTGAACACTGGATATTTCTCTTCGGGGGCGATGACTGACACGCAGACTAATTATGTTCGTTCGGACTTCCGCCGCTACACGGCGCATTCCTCCCGTTCCTGAATAAATATTGTTCGGAGCGGACTCACAACGCCAAGATACTTCATAATCATATATTTAACGTGTGCGGACAACACTGCATCGCTTATTTATTGCTTCGACGTAACTTTTGGCACCAACTTAAGTCGCTAACGATTGTCGCCTGTTCCTTTGGTTAAAACTCTCAGAGACGGTAAACTATAGTATTGCTGCATGACTGTCACGTTTCTTGTGCGGGAGACATCCCCGCAAACTGGAAGCCTCTGGCGTAGGAAAGATCCGTGTAAGACTCTTCAACCCTAACCTCGGGGCCTCTATTTTTTAGACGATACCTCTCGTAAATGATCTTCGATTACCCTTCTGAACACATATGGCCCTTGAACTCCTCATTGATCAGAGCATATCCCCAGCTTGACACTAAATCAATTGTAAATGCCCAAAAATATGACGGGAAGACCCAAGTCAACCCTCTCGTGACCGGAAAGAGCCAACGACTCCCTCGATGAACACATTGACCGGAAACAATTAAATATTCATCCCAACTGTTAACACTCTCATCTACATCAACCTTGGTCAACCCGTACGACTCGGTCTTGAATGAAAACCAATGTCGGTTAAATTCCATCATAATTAACTAACTATCATAGTTACCTCATTCGGTCGGCATAATTATCATAAAAACACGTGATTGCTTGCGTAAGTGCGTATGTGCGTGAGTGTGAGAGTGATTGCCGTCGGGCGTGTGTGTGAGCAACCATTCTCAAAAGGTGGCATTGAGAGATAGTAGGGTGATTTAACATTAAACATAATTTCTTTGAAAGACGTATTCAATATTAATGTATGCTATAAAACATAAATAAACATGGTGTTGTTCTAGTTGTTGGACGTGTGCCTTTGAGAATTTGATGAATGTAAGATCCGAAAAAACGGGTGAAAATCGACACGCTAAGCGTGAAGTGGCGATCTTCACTCAGCATTGATCGCTAGCAGTTAAACATTAACTACAACAGAACAAATAAATAAAAAAATACTAAAGAAAGTTGACGTCGTTTATTTAGAATACTACACAAACAATATTATAACAAGTGTTTGTAATCGGATACGAAAGAAACGTGAAATGGACGTAGTACCAGGGGTCATCAAAGCAGCATTATTAAAAAAGTCGCTTTAATTTGTAAAACTCCAACCACACGAAGTGAGCTAGATGGCACACCATTCATAGTTCTCTCCGACTGCGTCACACCATGTGTGACGCAGTCGGTTGATGATGTATGTAAATTATCTCAAATGTATGTCACGCCTATTAAACGCAATAGTTCAGCAGCTCTGCGTGGGGGAGAAAGTTGGATTCGTACATTTACGGTGATGTTTTTGTTAGGAGAGCAAACCCTATTCGTATATCCAAAAATAACATACTTAACTGAGGAAAAACCCGACAAGTATATAGTATTATTAATATACAAGGTGGCTCGAATAGATGACAATATACTTCCTAGATATATTAATGTAAACATTGACGAACAATAAACTGAAGCTTTAATAATTATTCTCACTTGCCGCAGAAACACAAACCTGGAGGTTATTAATGCAACGTGAACCAAGTGAGCAGTAATAGTCGCAAACGAGACTGACAGCGAGAGAGATGGCACTGTTCCAATTCATGTGTCAAGCATAGACAACAATGGAATGATCTTCATCGCTATGCAGTAAAGCAATAATTTATAATTCTAACTGTTGTGTAGAGAATAAATTTGGTGTGTTAACGAGATACATTTTATTAAATAACCATAGGTATATAACTTATTAATGCATAATGCTGGCATGTAAGCAAACGTAGAAATTAGCAGGAACACATAATAGGAAAATTCAACTAAAACGAAACGGCGTATTGTGAAGGACTTACGCTGACTGGCTGCACAAGAGTGTTATGTAGCCAACGGTACATATTGCGACAACTTGATGCAACATGGTTACATCAGCCGACGAGCTTGATGGTCTGTCTTGCAGGATTGATCATTGAATGTTAATAAGCTGGTTGCTTTGATTAAATTGCTTGATAGGTAAGTGTGCGAATCTTATAAATAATGCGTTATCGGACAGGGAGCCAATAAAAAGAAGTGTTAATGAGTCAGAAAAAAGAGGAGACCAGGTAATGACCCTTGTAAAAAAAAATTGCACATGTTGAAGTTTCAAGATTTCATTCAGAACATTATAATGATAAAGCGAATTACAATAATCATATCTACTGCTAACAACAGTTTTAGTTGCAATAGCTTTGGCAACAGCAAAATACATATAGCGGCGAATACGACGAAGATCACGAATATGATAATATGCAATATAATGTATATTTTTTATTATTAAGAAACTACTATGTGCCGTGCTGAGAAAGGATGTGTCAATGTCATCAACAAATGGTTGTGCAGCCGACCAAACGTTGACGATGCCTCTATTACGCGCTTCCCAATTCCATCCTGAATACAGAGCCACGATCATTTCTATTTAATATCTATTTGGGCAACCATATTTTCGCAGCAATGACCATAGTCATTGTCGTCCCACGATGTTGAACGCTTTTCTAAACACCACGCATAAATGCTGCAGCCAAGAAAGAGGGGAGAGGGGGGAAGGAAGGGGGACGGCGGGAGAGAATGCAATGAGAAATGAGAGGAAGAGGGTGGTGAAGAGCGAGGGGAAGAGGGAGCGGTGGAGGGAGAGGGAGGTGGAGACGCAGAGGGAGAGGGAACAGTATTGCTGGTTAAATTGCAAATCAGTGTGCGCGTGTGTGTCATTATGTCAGTCTGTCTGTCTGTTCCCTCGTTTCTCCGTCAGATTCTCGTGTGTGGGGCTGATATTTTCCAGGCATGTCCGGGGGTCCGTTGTTACATTGAAACAAATTATACATTCCCCGGGGTGGATTATTGTGGGAGAAACTAATGTGATTGTTCGAAGTAAATTACTTAACTCAAAACAATATTTACATGCAATTGTTAACAACGCTATGTATCATAGATTTACGTCAAACGTCTACTGAACGCTTCGTGAAACCGGCAGTCGTGCATGATTTTTGTGGCGCGAATATCTCATTGTATTAATAAGTAATACAAAATAATTGATGTGGCGCCTATATCACCAGGAACCTCAGCTCAGAGTAACGCAAACAATAAGCATAATCGTGAACAAGGACGCACAAAAGTCATTATCAGAATTACTGTCAACCGAAGATTTAAATGTGTTGTTTTCGGAAGATAGCTATAGTTTCAGATATTGTTGGGGAGTGGGGAGTTCTTTCCAAACCCTGGGCGCAGCGACAGATAAAGCATAATTGCCCAATATAACTTTTGATTTTAGGTGCTATAAGTTGTTGAGAAATTGATGAGCTGAGCTCCCTAGATATATTTGAAAGATGCAGGAGACTAGCCAAATAGGGTGGTTGCAATGTAGATGGAGCACGATATGTAAGAAAGGACGGATTAAGATATATCGATACGTAACATGAAGTCAGTGTGTATGTCAAAATAGAGGTAGTGATGGTAAAAACAGTGGCGCTCCGAGTACAACACGTCCCAGATAGATATGTGACGCCCAATTTGATGGAGATCACGTATGCGATAAGTACAGAATTTACGTACTTGAGAAATATGCTGACGAAAGTTGAAGTCACTATCAAAGAGAACACAAATATTACGAACAGTATCTGATGTGAACGTATCACTGCCAAGCAGTTTAACTCGAAAATGGGCGATTACTGTATTTCTTTGTTGCTTAATGCCAATAATAATAATAATAATAATAAAGTATGTTTTATCTGGATTAAGCTTTAGCTTATTAGAATGTATCCAAAACACGATATCACTTAAAATCGAAACATATTTTTGTGCATTTGATTGTGAAGTGATATGTAAACATGTGTGTCGTTAGATAACTGATATGATGTTTATAAATGACTTGGCTTAGATACGTAGTATATAAGATAAACAGAACAGGGCCAATGACGGATCGTTGCGGCAGACCGAACGGCAGGCGTTGTGCAAGATAGTGTGTCAGATGTGTTAATGCTTTGGGGTCTGTTTCAAAAAAATATGAGTTTAGCCACCGAAGAGCTGTGCCAGAAATGCCAAAATGTCAACGAAGACGTCGTAAAGGGATTAAATAATCAATTGTATCTAAAACAGCTGAGATATCTAATGAAATGAGTGATGTGACTTTGTCATTGTGTATATTGTCAACTATATCATTGCCGATCTTGAGACGAGCCGTTTCGGTACAGTGGAATCGTTTATATGCAGACTGTAGATCATTTGATAATTGATATTTATAAATATGTTGATCAAGGCGATTGGCAAATACATTTCCTAATGACATTGACATAAATTTAAATTGGAGATTATAATAGTTTAAGATGAACTGATGAATGTAGCTTTTTAGTAGAAGTTATGCAAATAGTTTAAGATCACATGATTTGTTAGAATATTTTTTTACAATAATGATACCTTCATTAATAGTTGCAGGTGTGAAACATTGTATTGTATTTTCAGAAAGTGGTGGTTCAGGAAAATCGTAGTCATTATTATTAATAACAAAATTCAATCGAAAGCGGCCAATCTTTTCTGTGAAATATTTAAAAAAAGAACTATAAAATGTATCCAATGAAGAATCTTCAGGCAGTGCTATTATGTGTTGCTGATGCATTATCGTCTTTACAGATTTCCACATTAGACGAGGTTTTTCAGATTTGTTTAGATAAAATATGTATAGTAATTGGACTTTGCTTTTGACATCATGTGATTACAAATGTGTACGTGTTCAGAATAAAGTGGAGAACGAGTTCGTCGCCAAATTCTTTCAAGATATCGACGACGACTTTTTGCTGCAACTATTTCTAGTGACATCCATGGCGATGGAGGGGGAAGGGGGAAATGTTACACTTTTATTTTGTTTAGGGGCATTTTTATCCAGGTGTTTACATAAAGTTTCAAAAGCTGCACAGGCACACAAATGCTATGTTTGTTTTCACTGCTGAACTAGTGCGTTGAATAGGCGTGACATACATTTGAGATAATTTACGTATATCATCAACCGACTGCGTCACTATATAACCATGTTTCGCTGTGGGCATCATTTGTCAGGCACTCGATGCGAAAAAAGCTAGCTTCCACATCAATCAGAGTTCTGTCTTCAACCGGCTGTCGCATTCGTCATTGCTGTCGTCTGCTGGCGCGTATGTTCCAAGCTCGCCAGCCGATGTAGCCATATTGCAACACATTGTCGCTCTATGTACCGTTGGCTACATAACACTCTTGTGCAACTAGTCATGGTAAGCCCTTCGCAACACGCCGTTTTGTTTTAGTTGATGTTTCCTATTATGTGCCCTTGTTATTGTTTAAAGCTACATACATGCCGGCTTTAAACATTAATAAGTAATATACTTATAGTTATTTAATTAAATGTTTCTCTTTAGCACTTTACCAGATGTACTCTCTACACAACAATTTACAGTATAATGTATTGTTTTACAACATAGCGATTACCGTTCCATTGTTGTCTATTATCATGTCTACACATGAATCGGCACATTACCATCTATCTCGCTGTCATTCTAGGTTGAAACTATTACTACTCACTTTGTTAACGTTGCATGACTAACCTCTAGGTTTCTTCGGCAAGTGTGAACCAATATATGAAGGTTATGCTGCTTTTCGTCAATGTTTTTATTACAACATATTTGAATTTTCGTGAGATGCGACCTCGACCTTCATCAACTTCCGACAGTTGGAAGTGCAACATTTCCTTAGGAAGTATTTTGTCATCTATTCGAGCCACCTTGTCTATCTCATATATACTTGCTCGGGGTGCTCATTTGAGTATGTTCTGTTTGGATATGCGAGTACACCATGTTGTATTCTTGTATCACCAGCAAGGCATGTGGCTTCCTAACATGCTTTTGGTGCAGTGTCTCTGTTTCAACTCCATAGAGCAGCGTGGAAACTACTATTTCTATTACTTAAATTAAAAGTTTTGGGGACGGCATAATCGACTAGAGAGAACAGTGGCTGACTTAAAGAAAAACGCTCGTTATATTAGATAAGGAGGTTTCAAATTGAAAATAAGTTTTGAGTGGATTACCACAATTATCAGTATTAGGGCCTTAATTATTCTTAATATATAGCAATGATTTGGACGATAATATATATATATAAGTGTTTAGAATGATTAACACTGATTGTGACAAACAACATTTACAAAACGATCTAAACATATTAGGTAAATTGTCTGATAATTGGCAGATGTTGTTAATTTTTTGGAAATGTAAATTCCTGCATACAGGACGAGGGAACATGGATGGATTCTTATTTATTGATGGAATGGGCTCCACGGATGTTAGATTTATGGCATCTTATTGTAAAGCACTTTTTTTTAAATTAACTTTTTATTGTATGTAGTGTACATTTACACATTTTATTGTTCAGTTAGTTATTATTGAGTAGCTAGCGATCAACGCTGAGATATGCTTACCTTACTTACGTTTTTCGGACCTTCCATGATAAATTCAACACAAGTGTAACAATAGTAAAAATATTATTTTTTTTTTCAGAAACAAGATTAAAATTTTAATTTAAACATTTTATTTTGTTTCCAGTTAGTTATTATTAAGTAATAAAACTTAACAAGCATCAAAAAACAATGTTTCTTTTCACCAAAATCGGTTCATCATTCCAATACGCCCATTCCATCAATAAAAAAGAATCCATTCTGATCTAGTTTAAAATAACTAATGCTAATGTTTTTCTGCAAAATCTGCCGCCGCTGTTCCACTTAGATGGAGTTGAGCAGAAATAAACGTGTCAACTGTTCCAACAAAAGCATCTCCACAAATGTACGAATCAAACTCTCTCTCTCCACACATAGTTGCTGAACTAGCGATTCGAGTAGACGTGACATACATTTGAGACCATGTATTTACATCATCAACCGACTGCGTGACTATACGACCAGGCTTCGCGGTCGAATTCATTTGTGAGACATTATATGCAAGGTGAGCTAGCTTCCTCCTCATTCCGAGGTATGTCTTCAACCTGCTGTAGTATTTGTCTTTGCGCTGCAACCTATCTGCGTAAATCCTACATAATACGTCAAATTGTTTCAGTTGATTCTTCTAGATGTTTTCGTGTTAGTTTCTCAGTTGATTTACATACCAGCATCACATATTAAAGGTTATTGCCACATGGTAAATCTCATCCACAAATGCTTGTGCAGCCAACCACACGGTGATGATGTCTTGCTTATGCGTCTACAATTCTGTCATCGCTAACCGTAGTGTCTCGATCATCAAACAAATCATTTTTTTCCACTTAGCGCGTTCCATATCTAAAAGCGTTTTGAGTTTCACTAATAACCTTTGTAATACGGACCGTTGGAAGAATAAAAAACACCCCTGCGACTCTAAGACGGGTGATTTACCTATGACATTAACATACACTCGTCGATCTCCTTTATTAAATAGTGTGATGCATTTTGCAAATGTCAACTCTTGTGAGACGCGTGTAACGTTCCAGCCAGACACTGTCAAGTTGTGTCGTGATTCCTGCAGTTCTTACTGTTCTTACGCGAGTCGATGACGGTATCCGCCTCGAATACTTCGGGTGGTTCACTACGAAATTTTGGAGTTGGAAATTGTTCCACATTTTCAGGACTATCAGCTGGAATGTCTCTAACCAGAGTAAGTAGAAGATACCAGCCGATTGGGTCAGTGTTGCATCTTTATTATTTTAAATGGTAGAAGCGTCATCTGATTTCAGTGCACACTGTCAGCAATGATAGTCCAAGACGGTTGATAATCTCACACACTGCAGTGTGTGTTACGAAGAGAAGGTCAATTCCAAATCAGTGTTTTAAGCAGCTTAAAACACAACATAGTGGTTGCTATTTGCATAACAGCCTTCAGTGTCAATACAGTCGTCGACAAAGTATATAACGATGACGAAGATAGTTACGAAAAACGTTGTGGCGTTGTGGAGAGACATATCGAAAGAATGTTGTCTTTAACATAAACTCGCATTTATTGTTGGAAAGGGCTTTGATGCACAGAGTCGGGGCGATATATTGCTGTTTGACTTCAAGAAGCCCATACATGGGACCCACGCGCTCGACATCGTAGGCGACCTCGACAGATCCACATTCTCTCCACTCGGTCTCATCATTTGGAGAGCCTATAACTCCTGTAAGACTTTATGCAACATAGGACGTTTTCTTCGTTCCTGTTTTTGGCCGCTGCCACATGTCACCTTTAACAATCCATCGCTTATCCAGTAAAATATGTGCAGTAGGCTTAGTCGTAGTAACGTATAATAATAATAATAACAACTTGTATTTGTACTGCGCCGTATATCCGAATATAAAACCTGTTCAGATGATTATTTGGCTATTTCTTAATGTCTCATTCGCCATATAATTGCTGCATTCACTTTTTGAGATATTGGATATGACGCATTATATTACATGTTTTCAGAAGTGATCTACATATGTGTTATCAACGTTCTTGTGGACAGCAAAGATACGGTGGAGGAATTTCGCTACGACGAGAAGAGACGAAAATTGTACTACTTGAGAACATACCGTGACCCGACATTCACGCAGTAAGTGTTTATAAAATCCGTGTCGTTAGTCACTAATAAACAAAGCCTGGTAAACATTCCGTAATTATTTATTCTTTCAACAGGCTTGGTAAGCTTCTACGTGCTATAAACGGACTAAAATCGATTTCTTATTAATGTCGGAAATTCATATTTTAAAATATTCTGAACAATTTCCGTATTGCTAACTAAACCAAAAGCCCTAAGACATCTTGGGACGGGAGAAGTCAGTTTCTACTTCACCAACTTCTACGAGTTCGATTTTAAAGTGTAGTTCATTCGTCGTCTCAGTCTTGGCAATGTCGGCTTCTACGATGGCACCAGGGGGCATATTCTCCTAGCAGGACGTAATATTCAGCTTGGCATAAACACAACCCTAGTTGGCAAGTAGGTGTCCTATTTGTAATTTGTGATGAATGAAGTAATGCGTTCTCAGCAACTTTTACGAGAAGCCGTCAGTTGTCATATCACTTTTAAAGGATATGAGCGAACACCAGACCCCTTCATCCATCCGCAACTGTCATGTTATGGCAATGCCAGAGTTTGTTAGTTGCATTCATTGCTGGTGTTTCATGTTGCTAGTCGTCGACTGCCTGTGAATGTAGAATTGACGCAACTAAGCATATTGAAGAATGTATATGTTTACTTAAATGTGTACTGAAAAGTTATGTATTAAGTTTAGTTCACATGTAACAGGTACGTGTACACGTCGGAGTTCGGAGGGAAACGTTTGAGTGTTTTCATAAGTGAAACGAAGCTATTTGTGCCATAAACGCGACGGTTGACCGTGACACTTACGGTTACTTTTAACCCGTGATAATTATAGAGCTAATCACAGTCTTAGTGTTGACACGTTACCTGTCAATTATTCTCAAAAGTGTCATGGTTGTCGTTAATCATTCACAAACGTGTTTCGGTTTTTTTTCTACATGCATTAAACGAATTAATTTATACAACAACAACTGCCATTGTGATTTACAATTACTTGGGACCTTTACCTGGGACCTATTATAACTGTTGAATTTTTCACAACAATATGGGCTAAACAATTCCGTTACGTTACCTTATATATCCTTTTCGGGAAGAGTGATCCATCAAGCTGCAGTGATCCTTCTCCAGTTCGTTCCATCTTTGTCCATCTGTTTGGCTTCAGTCCATGTTTTCCACCCCAGTTCTTGTTTTTCTGTGCTACAGTTTTTCGCCGGTTTGTCTTTCTCTCGACCAATCCTGCTCCATTGTCTTGTAGTGATTTCATCTAGCACTGCGCAATCTGTATCCGCGATTAAGGGTTGAATCATTAGATTATCTTGTTTGAGATTACGTAGGTTTTCCAAAGGCTCATTCGGTATATGTAATCAAAGGCCTTTTCGAAGTCGACGGAAGTGATGTATCAAGTTGTCTGCCGCTCTATTATATTTCGCAGAAATAATATATTTAAACTGTATCTCTTCCGTATGAAGCCTGCTAGTTAATCTCTCAAATTATTATCTTATGCTGCCCGTAATCACCATTCCGTTCACTTTGCACTTCCATGTCTTTGATACTTCGATTTGTTCCCAAAATGTTACGAATAACCTTACAAGCTTTCTCTGTTTAGTCTAAATGTGGAACATGATAATGTTTGTACTATGCTTGGCAGTTACTTTCTTGGTTCCACTTCTCAATACGGCAGTGACAACTTTCATAATATTCAGAGGTGCTAAGTAGCATTGCACAACAATCTGGATATCTACCGTTTTATATGGTATGAGGGCGATATATGAAAGCTTCGCGTCGCGGAGGCGACGGGGAGTGTGGAAGGGGGGTTCCCCTCCTGGTGAAATAATGCTTTAGGTGGAATAAATCTATACATGGTAAGATTATGTAAATATGGACGATATAGCGGTTGACTTGGCAGCAGCAGTTGACGTTTCCGGTTTCAACATGTTATTCTCTAACGACATTTGGTATCACATTTGACGTTTGTTGGTTAGCTAGTTATTGATTTAGTTACTTAATTAGTCAATCAATCAGTTAGTCAGATAGTTGGTGTGTTTCAGGTGGTTCAGCTGGGAATGTTTGTCGGAAACATCAATGTTGACGTGAGTAGTATGTGTGTCTTTTTGAAGCTCCAAAAATGGCAAGATTTGGGGCTCATTCTGATTGGTTGAAATTTGAAATGGAGCGTTCTGATTGGTCGTGCGCTTATTGCCGCTAGGGGCGCCACCGTATAATACCCTATTATCGCTCAAATGGCAAAATTTGGGGCACTTTCTGATTGGTCGAGAGCAGTTTCACCACCAGGGGGCGCCACATGGGTAATTGTGTCGACGGATATCATTGGTCGAGAGCAGTCACGTGACTTATGCCGTCACAGCTCATTTGCATAAATTTACATAAATTAGCAAAAATTACACCGTTATGTAGTGAACCTGTCACCAGGGGGCGCAACGTGTCATCCCCTATTATCAATTAGCATAAATTACCAAAAATCGCACTCCTTTGCGGTCATACTGTCACCAGGGGCGCAACATGGATTCATTATGATTGGTCGAGAGCCGTCACGTGACCTATGACGTCTATATTTGCATAAATTACCATATATTGCACCCTTTTGTGGTGAAACCGTCACCAGGGGGCGCTACGGGTCAATTGTATCGACGGTTTGTGACCTAGTTTTGACTGTTCTGATTGGTCGAGAGCCTTTTGTGGTGAAACCGTCACCAAGGGGCGCTACCGGTCAATTGTATCGACGGTTTGTGACCTAGTTTCGGCTGTTCTGATTGGTCGACAGCCGTCACGTGACTTATGACGTCACAGTTCCTCATTTGTATATCACGTGACTTCTCTATACATGCCGCCATCTTGTTTTACTGCCATGTTGTTTTGCGATGATACGGTCACCAGGAGGGGCTGCTACAACGTCACAGTTCCTCGTTTGCATATCACGTGACCTCTCTATGGAGGCTGCCATCTTGTTTTGGGGCATTGTTTTGCGCTGATACGATTACCAGACGGCGCTGCGGGGCAAGGTCGAAGGTCAAAGGTCACCGATTGTTGTGCTGATACGATTGCCAGTTAGGGTTAGGGTTAGTAACCCTAACTCTGATGTCTGTAGTGAACCCTAATACGGACCCTGTAGGGTTATTAACCCTAATGAAAGGTCAAATATCGCCGATCTGTTGTACTTATGCACTTGCCAGTTAGGGTTAGGGTTAGTAACCCTAATTCAGTCGTATTTGGCTTAATACTGACGATTATGACGCGCTTTCCGAGACGTGTCTGTGTACAGAACCGGTATAAACCGGTTCAAACCGTTTTGAACCGGTTTCATGTAGTTTTTTTCTTCTTTTTTGGAACATTCGAACGACGTTATGGAATTTTCCACGCTCACGAAAAGAAACACCATCCCGCATTTTCACCCTGCTAGCAGCCTGAAACCTAGCGGACGAAAGTTCGTGCATGCAGAGGGAAAAACGTAACCGTGCCTGTAAGCTATGCGACGCAAATTGCCTCGAGGCATTATATCGAGAACCTTTCGACGTATTATATTTCGCGTCGACATCTACGTACCGCCTATTTCACAACGAGTCTGCAAAAAACACCGCGAGGTCAAAAGGTCAAGGTCAACAAAACAAACACCGCCGCTTTCTGGAACGTTCGAACGAAGTTACGCCTTTTCACCCAGCTAGCAGACTGAAATCTAGCAGACGAAAGTTCGTGCATGCAGCGGGAAAAACACGGGAAAACCCAGAAAAAGTACATCGTCAGCAAACTTTCAGGGTAAACTGTAGGAGGTATTGGTAAATTGTAGGAATTATGGGTACACTGTAGGAGTTATGGGTAACCTGTAGGAATTACGGGTAAACTGTAGGAGTTATGGGTAACCTGTAGGAATTATGGGTAAACTGTAGGAATTATGGGTAACCTGTAGGAATTGTGGGTAAACTGTAGGAGTTATGGGTAAACTGTAGGAGGTATGGGTAAACTGTAGGAAGGCTTGTGCGCTCCCACTCGTGTTGTCTTTTTTCACACTGGTCAGTCGCAAAACTGTAGGAGTTATGGGTAACCTGTAGGAATTATGGGTAAACTGTAGGAGTTATGGGTAAACTGTAGGAGGTATGGGTAAACTGTAGGAAGTCTTGTGCGCTCCCACTCGTCTTGTTTTTTTTCACACTGGTCAGTCGCTGTTGGTGGACTTTGGCTTGTACGCTTCCACTCGTCTTGTCTTTTTCACACTGGTCAGTCGCTGTTGGTGGAATTTGGCTTGTGTACTTCCACCCGCCTTGTCTTTTTTGACATTGGTCAGTCGCTGTTGGTGGACTTTGGCTTGTGCGCTCTCACTCTTCTTGTCTTTTTTGACACTGGTCAGTCGCTGATGGAGACATTGACCACAATGTGACATACACGGAGACATTGACTGCTATGTGACATGTATGGAGACATTTACCGCTGTGTGATATGTATGGAGACGTTTACCACCATGTGATATGTGTGGAGACATTTACCCCTGTGTGATATGTATGGAGACATTTGACACCATGTGGTAGGCATGAAGACATTGACTATCAAGTGACATGCATGGAGACATTGACCGTCATGTGACATGCATGGAGACATTTACTGCTGTGTGATATGTATGGAGACATTTGACACCATGTGACATGCATGGGGACATTTACCACTGTGTTATATGCGTGGAGACATTGACCACAACGTGACATGCATGAAGACATTGACTGCTATGTGACATGTATGGATACATTTACCGCTGTGTGATATGTATGGAGACGTTCACCACCATGTGATATGTGTGGAGACATTTACCCCTGTGTGATATGTATGGAGACATTTGACACCATGTGGTAGGCATGAAGACATTGACTATCAAGTGACATGCATGGAGACATTGACCGTCATGTGACATGCATGGAGACATTTACTGCTGTGTGATATGTATGGAGACATTTGACACCATGTGACATGCATGGGGACATTTACCACTGTGTTATATGCGTGGAGACATTGACCACAACGTGACATGCATGAAGACATTGACTGCTATGTGACATGTATGGATACATTTACCGCTGTGTGATATGTATGGAGACGTTCACCACCATGTGATATGTGTGGAGACATTTACCCCTGTGTGATATGTATGGAGACATTTGACACCATGTGGTATGCATGGAGACATTGACTGCCATGTGACATGCATGGATACATTTACCGCTGTGTGATATGTATGGAGACATTCACCACCATGTGATATGTGTGGAGACATTTGACACCATGTAACATGCGTGGAGACATTGACAGCCATGTGATATGTATGGAGACATTTGACACCATGTGATATGCATGAAGACATTGACTGCCATGTGACATGCTTGGAGACATTGACTCTCATGTGTTGGAAGTCTGCAAGTTGGAAGTTTGTGCTTTGGAATTTGCAAATTGGAAGTTCTCCACTCCACTCCACTTTGAAAGTTTATGTTATGAAAGTTTGCAAGTTGAAAGTTTGCTTCACCGAACATGCACCGTGCACTGTTTTGAAAGTTTGTGTCATGAAATTTTTTTTGGAGACATTGACTGCCATGTGACATGCATGGAGACATTTACCGCTGTGTGATATGCGTGGAGACATTGACCACAACGTGACATGCATGGAGACATTGACTGGTATGTGACATGTATGGAGACATTTACCGCTGTGTGATATGTATGGAGACGTTCACCACCATGTAATATGTGTGGAGACATTTACCCTTATGTGATATGTATGGAGATATTTGACACCATGTGATATGCGTGTAGACATTGACCGTCATTTGACATGCATGGAGACATTTACCATTGTGTGATAT
This sequence comes from Lamellibrachia columna, assembly GCA_963662155.1. Lineage (NCBI taxonomy): Eukaryota > Metazoa > Annelida > Polychaeta > Sabellida > Siboglinidae > Lamellibrachia > Lamellibrachia columna. The sequence goes on along the minus strand of OY759261.1, from coordinate 10,139,458 downwards.
GTATGGAGACATTTGACACCATGTGATATGCGTGGAGATATTGACCACCATGTGACATGCATGAAGACATTGACCACCATGTGATATGCATGGAGACATTTGACACCATGTGATATGCATGGAGACATTGACTACCATGTGACAGGCATGGATACATTGACAACCATGTGACATGCATGGAGAAATTGACCGCCATTTTTGAAAGTTGATGTTATGAAAGTTTGTAAGTTGGAAGTTTTGGAAGTTTGCTTCACCGCACACACATGTTTTGAAAGTTTGTGTTGTGAAAAATGTGTAAGTTGGAAGTTAGCTTCACGTCACACACACACACGTTTTGAAAGTTTATGTTATGAAAGTTTGTAAGTTGGAAGTTTGCTTCACCGCACACACATTTTTTGTGAAGTTTGCGAGTTGGAAGTCTGCAAGTTGGAAGTTTTAGCTTTGGAAGTTTGCATATTGGAAGTTCTCCACTCCACTCCACGCCTGTCAAAAAGACAAGACGAGTGGGAGCGCACAAGTTAAAGTCTGCCAACAGTACCTGACCAATGTCAAAAAGACAAGACGAGTGGGAGAGCACAAGTCAAAGTCTACCAACAGTGACTGACCAATGTCAAAAAGACAAGAGTGGGAGCGCACAAGTTAAAGTCTGCCAACAGTGACTGACCAATATTAAAAAGACAAGACGAGTGGGAGCGTACAAGTTAAAGTATGTCAACAGTGGCTGACCAATGTTAAATAGACCAATCTTCCAACTTACACATTTTTCACAACACAAACTTTCAAAACATGTGTTAATGCGGTGAAGCAAACTTCCAACTTGCAAACTTTCATAACATAAACTTGTCACATCACAAACTTCCAACTTACAAATTTTCATGACACAAACTTTCAAAAACATGTGTGTGCGGTGAAGCAAACTTCCAACTTACAAACTTTCATTACATAAACTTTAAAACATGTGTGTGTGTGTGACGTGAAGCAAACTTCCAACTCACACATTTTTCATAACACAAACTTTCAAAACATGTGTGTGCGGTGAAGCAAACTTCCAAAACTTCCAACTTGCAAACTTTCATAACATCAACTTTCAAAAATGGCGGTCAATTTCTCCATGCATGTCACATGGTTGTCAATGTATCCATGCATGTCACATGGTAGTCAATGTCTCCATGCATATCACATGGTGTCAAATGTCTCCATGCATATCACATGGTGGTCAATGTCTCCATGCATTTCACATGGTGGTCAATGTCTCCACGCATATCACATGGTGTCAAATGTCTCCATACATATCACACAGCGGTAAATGTCTCCATACATGTCACATACCAGTCAATGTCTCCATGCATGTCACTTTGTGGTCAATGTCTCCATGCATATCACACAGCGGTAAATGTCTTCATGCATGTCACATGGCAGTCAATGTCTCCAAAAAAAATTTTATGACACAAACTTTCAAAACATGTGTGATCGGTGAAGCAACTTGCAAACTTTCATAACATAAACTTTCAAAGTGGAGTGGAGTGGAGTGGAGAACTTCCAATTTGCAAATTCCAAAGCACAAACTTCCAACTTGCAGACTTCCAACACTTGACAGTCAATGTCTCCAAGCATGTCACATGGCAGTCAATGTCTTCATGCATACCACATGGTGTCAAATGTCTCCATACATATCACATGTCTGTCAATGTCTCCACGCATGTTACATGGTGTCAAATGTCTCCACACATATCACATGGTGTCAAATGTCTCCATACATATCACATGGCTGTCAATGTCTCCACGCATGTTACATGGTGTCAAATGTCTCCACACATATCACATGGTGGTGAATGTCTCCATACATATCACACAGCGGTAAATGTCTCCATGCATGTCACATGGTGGTCAATGTATCCATGTATGTCACATGGCAGTCAATGTCTCCATGCATACCACATGGTGTCAAATGTCTCCATACATATCACACAGGGGTAAATGTCTCCACACATATCACATGGTGGTGAACGTCTCCATACATATTACACAGCGGTAAATGTATCCATACATGTCACATAGCAGTCAATGTCTTCATGCATGTCACGTTGTGGTCAATGTCTCCACGCATATAACACAGTGGTAAATGTCCCCATGCATGTCACATGGTGTCAAATGTCTCCATACATATCACACAGCAGTAAATGTCTCCATGCATGTCACATGACGGTCAATGTCTCCATGCATGTCACTTGATAGTCAATGTCTTCATGCCTACCACATGGTGTCAAATGTCTCCATACATATCACACAGGGGTAAATGTCTCCACACATATCACATGGTGGTAAACGTCTCCATACATATCACACAGCGGTAAATGCCTCCATACATGTCACATAGCAGTCAATGTCTCCGTGTATGTCACATTGTGGTCAATGTCTCCATCAGCGACTGACCAGTGTCAAAAAAGACAAGAAGAGTGAGAGCGCACAAGCCAAAGTCCACCAACAGCGACTGACCAGTGTCAAAAAAGACAAGGCGGGTGGAAGTACACAAGCCAAATTCCACCAACAGCGACTGACCAGTGTGAAAAAGACAAGACGAGTGGAAGCGTACAAGCCAAAGTCCACCAACAGCGACTGACCAGTGTGAAAAAAACAAGAGGAGTGGGAGCGCACAAGCCTTCCTACAGTTTACCCATACCTCCTACAGTTTACCCATAACTCCTAAAGTTTACCCATAATTCCTACAGGTTACCCATAACTCCTACAGTTTTGCGACTGACCAGTGTGAAAAAAGACAACACGAGTGGGAGCGCACAAGCCTTCCTACAGTTTACCCATACCTCCTACAGTTTACCCATAATTCCTACAGTTTACCCACAATTCCTACAGTTTACCCATATCTCCTACAGTTTAACCATAATTCCTACAGGTTACCCATAACTCCTACAGTTTACCCGTAATTCCTACAGGTTACCCATAACTCCTACAGTTTACCCATAATTCCTACAATTTACCCATACCTCCTACAGTTTACCCTGAAAGTTTGCTGACGATGTACTTTTTCTGGGTTTTTCCCGCTGCATGCACGAACTTTCGTCTGCTAGATTTCCGTCTGCTAGCTGGGTGAAAAGGCGTAACTTCGTTCGAACGTTCCAGAAAGCGGCGGTGTTTGTTTTGTTGACCTTGACTTTTGACCTTTTGACCTCGCGGTGTTTTTTGCAGACTCGTTGTGAAATAGGCGGTACGTAGATGTCGACACGAAACGAAATACGTCGAAAGGTTCTCGATATAATGCAACGAGGCAATTTGCGTCGCATAGCTTACATGCATGGTTACGTTTTTCCCGCTGCATGGACGAACATTCGTCCGCAAGGTTTCAGTCTGCTAGCAGGGTGAAAATGCGGGATGGTGTTTCTTTTCGTGAGCGTGGAAAATTCCATAACGTCGTTCGAATGTTCCAGAAAAGAAGAAAAAAACTACATGAAACTGGTTCAAACCGGTTTGAACCGGTTCATACCGGTTCTGTACACAGACACGTCTCGGAAAGCGCGTCATAATCGTCAGTATTAAACCAAAGACGACTGAATTAGGGTTACTAACCCTAACCCTAACTGGCAATTGCATAAGTACAACAGATCGGCGATCTTTGACCTTTCATTAGGGTTAATAACCCTACAGGGTCCGTATTAGGGTTCACTACAGACGTCAGAATTAGGGTTACTAACCCTAACCCTAACAGGCAATCGTATCAGCACAAAAATCGGTGACCTTTGACCTTCGACCTTGCCCCGCAGCGCCGTCTAGTAATCGTATCAGCGCAAAACAATGCCCCAAAACAAGATGACAGCCTCCATAGAGAGGTCACGTGATATGCAAACGAGGAACTGTGACATTGTAGCAACGCCTCCTCGTGACCGTATCATCGCAAAACAACATGGCAGTAAAACAAGATGGCGGCATGTATAGAGAAGTCACGTGATATACAAATGAGGAACTGTGACGTCATCAGTCACGTGACGGCTGTCGACCAATCAGAACAGCCGAAACTAGGTCACAAACCGTCGACACAATTGACCTGTAGCTCCCCCGGTGACGGTTTCACTACAAAACGGTGTAATTTATGCAAATTTATGTAAATTTATGCAAATGAGATGTGACGTCATAGGTCACGTGACGGCTCTCGACCAATCAGAATGAATCCCTGTGGCGCCCCTGGTGACAGTATGACCGCAAAGGAGTGCGATTTTTTGTAAGTTATGCTAATTGATAATAGGGGATGACAGGTTGCGCCCCCTGGTGACGGTTTCACTACAAAACGGTGTATTTTTTGCTAATTGATGTAAATTGATGGAAATGAGATGTGACGTCATAAGTCACGTGACTGCTCTCGACCAATGAGATCCGTCGACACAACTACCCATGTGGCGCCCCGGTGGTGAAACTGCTCTCGACCAATCAGAAAGTGCCCCAAATGTTGCCATTTGAGCGATAATAGGGTGACGGTTTCACTACAAAACGGTGTAATTTATGCAAATTTATGTAAATTTATGCAAATGAGCTGTGACGTCATAAATCACGTGACGGCTCTCGACCAATCATATCAGTCGAAACTAGGTCACAAACCATCGATACAATTGACCGGTAGCGCCCCTTGGTGACAGTTTCACCACAAAAGGCTCTCGACCAATCAGAACAATCAAAACTAGGTCACAAACCGTCGACACAATTGACCAGTAGTGCCCCCTGGTGACGGTTTCACCACAAAAGAGTGCACTATATGCTAATTTATGCAAATATAGACGTCATAGGTCATGTGACGGCTCTCGACCAATCAGAATGAATCCCTTTGGCGCCCCTGGTGACAGTATGACCGCAAAGGAGTGCGATTTTTGGTAATTTATGCTAATTGATAACAGGGGATGGACGTTGCGCCCCCTGCTGACGGTTTCACTACAAAACGGTGTATTTTTGCTAATTTATGTAAATTTATGCAAATGAGCTGTGACGTCATAAGTCACGTGACTGCTCTCGACCAATGAGATCCGTCGACACAATTACCCCTGTGGCGCCCCCTGGTGGTGAAACTGCTATCGACCAATCAGAAAGTGCCCCAAATTTTGCCACACATACTATTGACGTGGTATCTGGAATCTTGTGGGTGGCGGGGCACCCGTACGCCCAAGCGCTGGTGAACTACATGCAGCCGCCACACACCGTCAGATCGCCTTCACAGGTACAGTGGACTCGGTGCAGTAGAATCAGTACGGGAAGTTTGATTCTATAGGACAAATGCTTCACTTAATCGGCGCGTATTAGGACAGTTCTAATAGGGTGTGATTCAGTCCCAGCCAACATATTTTCGGCAGTTTTATTTGAATAATGCACCATAATGTTCTTATTGAGGACGATATATGCTGTTTCAATACAGCTGCCTTCCCTGTCTATGTATAATACCTCCGGCATTACATATCAATGTAATTTAATCACGTGCATGCATGTGTGTTACGTGCGTGTGCATGAGACACCGTGCTTAGGGTTTAATCAACACCGCCAGAGGCTCCAAGGATGATATGAGATTAAGAGGCTTACAGGGATTTTTCCGACGCCAGAGGCTCCAACTATGTCATGTTTGTTGAGCTGAACACTTTCATACTGACTCATATGCCAGGACTGCCTCAACCAGAGTGTTTGACAACTTTGTGAACGACCTTGACAACAAACGAGGGAAGATCAGTACTCTGACACGATCTACAAACGACTGGAAGGGATGGCCAGTGGGCGAGCGTTGGATGGTAGGTGGAAGTGTGGCTGGGTGGGTAAGTGCATTTGTGCGTGGGTCGGTGGGTTGGTGGTTACGGATTCGGATATATGTAGATAGTCATTCAAGATGTTAGGTAGGTATACACCCATCCACCCCCGCACCCTCACACGCATCCACGCACGAAAGTGCCCACCCACGCGCCCACCCACCCACCCACCCACGATCCCACCACCCAAACATCCATGCACCAACCACCCACTCACGCACCCACAAATCCACCCACCCACACGCACACACCCACGTGGGTGCATGGGTGATGGTTGGGTGTTTGAGTATGGTCAGGCAAGAAGTTAGGTACGCACATACGCACGCACGCACGCACGCACGCACGCACGCACGCACGCACGCACGCACGCACGCACGCACGCACGGGTGATATGGACTAAGGAGGTAAACTCACATCTTAGCGCTTACTCAACTATGTTTGAGCGTAGACATTCACAGATTGTTGTTGACGAAGGCTTACAAACATATATAAAAAAAATACAGCGTATGACGACAAACTAAAACCCAGCTCACCACGACAAGCTAGAACAACAACATACGATGACATACCACACAATAATGCTAGAAAATGGAGAGTCTAAATAAAGTTCAAGAGAAACAATGAGTGACATCCACATTCTTTCCGCCAAATTACTTACCAATGATTCTAGAGATGTAAATCAATCAATTAATCAATCAACATTTCACATCATCATCATCAAAGCAGTATACTGTGGCATGAATATGTGCACAATGGTATGCCAAAATAGAGTAACTAATCGTGTGTCAGAAAAGGAGAGTTGAAAAATAAACTTATATTTATTCTCCCCGTGTGATTATACGAATAGTCAGATCTGGTTAATTTTCTAGGTCACACGTGAGAGTTCGATTAAAGGAAAGAGAAGATAAACTCTCAGCGGCTAATTTGGTGGAATATGGTTGATTTAGTGAAGGCCCCTTTTTTGTGGGGCCTGGTATGAGTGTGCCACTAGCACCAAGGTTAAACTGGCATAGAAAGTGCCTCTTACGTCGAACCGCGGGACTAGAAGATTGTGTTCAGTATAAAGGTGAAGTATAGAATAAAATAAGGCAAACTATACTTGCCCTTGAATCGCAAACCATCTGTCAGATGAGGTCACAGTCGCGTTTACCGTTGGACAGATGCGCCATCTACATTTATTTGTGGTACACCACGTCTTAGAGCTTTTGACAATTTGTAGGTCTAAAGGTATGTACTTTCATGGCCAATACACTTCTCTAGATATCGGTGTTGATTCTTGAAATACAGGGAAATGCAATATGACAGCATTGTTAAATATTTGGTATGTTAACAAGCATTGTCTCTTTATGGATGTATTTAAACTAAACAAGATTAAGAAATATGCGGTACGTTGAGGTTACAGCGTGAGATGAGGTGGTGGTAGCGGGTGTATTTAGTACGTTGATGTTACAGCGTGAGTTGTTGTGGTGGTAGCTGGTATATGCGGTACGTTGACGTTACTACGTGAGTTGCTGTGGTGGTAGCTGGTATATGCGGTACGTTGACGTTACTACGTGAGTTGCTGTGGTGGTAGCGTGTGTATGCGGTACGATGACGTTACAGCGTGAGTTGTTGTGGTGGTAGCGGGTGTATGCGGTACGTCGAGGTTACAGCGTCAGTTGTGGTGGTGGTAACGGGTGTATGCGGTACGTCGAGGTTACAGTTGCGGTGGTGGTAGCGGGTGTATGCGAGCAGTAGCTTGTCTTTGTTATTTTATATGTTATTTTTTTTATCTGCATGTTATCGGTACATTGATATTATTTGTACAGCTATACTTATGCGATATTAAAATCCGTCAAAGTTATTTCATTAAATAAAATGTCACATTCGTTTCAGACGTGATGTGTTCCTTATTCTTTTTAAGCATTTTACATTTAGCTGTTTTGGTTACTTTGGTTATATGTAAACAAATATATAATACAATATATGTAATATAAAATACTTCTATTGCGCTAAAATCCTCGGGACACCCATCTCCGCAGCGCGCCAATACAAAGTGGCTTAAGCAGTTCCTAGTCGATAAGCAGTTCCACTTCTAAACAGTTATAACTGAGGAGCTAATGAGGATAAACAGGTGGGTTTGTTAGCTTACGACGAAATGTTGTTATATTTTCTACATACCTAACACTATCAGGGAGCGATTTCCACAGATTAGATAAGAATTATATAATCGAAGCTGTCTAAGCTGTCTTGCATGAATGAGCAGTGAATGTAAACATGCCGGTTGCTTGGATGAAAGTGCCAGACAGGTAATTGTGCAGATCTTAAACATAATGCGATATCGGACACGACTTACTTGCCTTATACTCCGTATGGAGCATAGGTAGACCACAAGCTTCCTGTTAAAAATCGGAAGCCTGGTCTTGACGGAGATGACCTGTGGCTTTCCCTATCCTGCTTTTGATCTCTCGGTCCGTGCCACCGTCTCTGCTCTGTCAGAGATGTCCTCACCCCTCAACAGAATGCTACTCTTATTCGCGTGATTTGCTCTCATAGTCCTGGTTCTCTTTTTGCTGATCTTCAGACCCAATTTTGCAGCAGACTTATACAGTGATGTCACCTTGTTCTGCATGTTGTCATGATGTAAAAATAGTGCAACGTCATCTGCAAAGTCAATATCCTCTAGCTGTTTGGAGAGTGTCCACTGGATTCCCTGCTGGTAACCTTCTATTGTTGATATCATAATCCAATCAACTGCCAACATAAACAGTAATGGAGACAGAAGAGGAGGAGGGGCCACTGTGGACAATCTGGCAAATGGATGGTTCATAAGTTGTAATAATCAGTCTGATGATCTTTTTGCGGGATACCGTAATGTGCAACTAACTTCCGAAGGGCAATACGGTCCACGCTATCGAAAGCTTTTTCGAAGTCTACGAAAATGAATTACAGAGGAGAATTCCTTTCCAGGGAATGTCCAGGGATCACTCATAAAGTATCTATATTATGGTCCGTGCATGCCCTCTCCTTCCGAAAGCCAGCCCGTTCCTCCCGCAGTAGTCTTTCAACCTTTGTTTTAATTATTTCCAGAAGAACCCTGTTGAAAATTGTTCATGGTATTGACAGTAATGTGATGCCTCTCCAGTTTTTGCAGTTTTTCAAATTGCCTTTCTTGGGGAGCTTGAACAGGTGGCCATGTCTCTAATCTTCTGGAATATCTTCTTCAACCCAGATCTTCCCAAAGAGCCGGTACAAACAGTCCACTTATATCTCTGTATCAGCCTTTATTGCTTCTGGGGGACTCCCATCTGGGCCCGGTGCTTTCCCGTTCTTCAACTGCAGGATTGGTTTCCTGATTTCCTGTTTTGATGGTAAGTCGGTGTTGATGCGAAGTGGAGTTTCAGCCGGAGGTATATCTGGAGGCTTATCAGGTGAAGGTCGGTTTAGTAGTTCTTCGAAATACTCTTTCCATCGGTTGAGTTTATCTACTTTGTTTTCAATACCTGTCCAGTTCTGTTCATCGTTATGACGTGTACCCGCTAGCTTCCGTGTAATTTCATACAATTCTTTCAGATTTCTTTGTCCTGCGTTTTCTTCTGTTTGGCCGGTCAGTCTCTCCACAAAGTCTTTCTTGTCGCAGTTTACACTTCTTTTTACCTCCTTGTTGGCTTCTGTATACAGGCGGTGTGCTTCTGTCTTGTCTGCTCTTCTATTGCTGTTGTTTATTTTTGTTTTTAATTGCTTCCTTCCTGCTACCTTCTCCAAGGTTGCGGCTGAAATTCAGTGCTGTCTTGTTCTCTTACCGAGTATCTTGTCACATGTTTCTTTCCATGCTTATTTGCTTTGTTGCCACACTTGTTCCACTGTTGCATCGTCTTCAATGAGGTTGGACAGGAGTTGATATATGTTTGCTAGTTCCAACTTGAAGCTGCACTTGATTGTTATGTCTATCAACAGTTCGGTGTTGTATCTGTATCCTGGTTTTGTTGCCGTTGGGTGATATATCTTGAGCTTGAATTTGGTTTTTCCCATGACCATGTGGTTGTCTGTCCCCACATCAGCTCCCCTCTTGGAGCAGGTTTTTCTAAAGGTACTGGCTATACAGATGTGATTAATCTGGTTCTCTGTCTGATGGTCTGTTGAAATCCATGTGGTATTGTGAATTATCTTGTGTGGGAATACACTTCCCCCGATAACCAGACTGTTGACGTGGCAGAAGTCGGTGAATAGTTCTCTGTTCTCGTTTATCTCATCAAGGCCCTCTTTCCACATGACTAGCTCTTTTCCTATGTTGTCCTTTCCAATATAGGCATTGAAGTCATCCATCATGATTAGTAAATCTGTCTTTGCTTTTGATCTACAACTGCTTTTGGAGTCTCCCATATAAATCGGATTTTTTTATCGGCATCTGAGTCGTTAGTATTTAATTAGTATTTAATTTAATTAGTTAGTATCGACTACGACATGCTCGCTCATTTGTCCACATGAGTTATTTGTTTAAAGAAATATCGAACCTATCTAGTATCGACTACGACATGCTCGCTCATTTGTCCACATTAGTTATTTGTTTAAAGAAATATCGAACCTATCTAGTATCGACTACGACATGCTCGCTCGTTTGTCCAAATTTGTTATTTGGCTACAACAATGTCAGCTCAATATCTGGCTTCAAGCTTTTGCTTCAATCAAGCACGACAGTAACCGGACTGATTACATTTTAAAATGGTATAATTCCATGTTCTGAAGAATCTAGAATGTTTTGTTAGTTTTGGGGATTTTTAGTATTTTTAGACCCATTCAGCGATATGTGGTGCAAAAATCAGCTTTTTGCATTGAACTTTTAGGTTCCATGGTATTTTTTTTTTAAACCCTTACATTATTAAATTAGTTTTGGTCCCACCGAACCGAACAGCAAAAGTGGCGAAGTAGTTGTGTTGCATATATATCTCTCAAGGCTAAATTCACCTTCGCAAGTTACCTGATCTGACAAACAATGACTATTGTTGTTTTGATTTTAAAGACAGTACGTACTCTTTTACTCATTCCACTGCACACGTTACTCATGCTTTTCCCTCAGTATACGAACATCATTTGAACATCAGTGAAACTCGAGTTGAAAGTTATATTGATCATACAAATAGTGTTTACGGTTTGAATATATTATCATTTGTGCTGTTGAACCTAACATTGAAGTATTGCTATGGTTGTGAATTGTACATATTTATAATATTGCCAACACACACATGTCTGCTGATTTGCAGGTTCTACTCGCGTAAAACAGCCGTCCAATAATGCGAATCATACTTGTAAGTATTTGTACGTACTTGAAACGAAATGACGTGGCTTACTCCATATATGAAGTCCAAACTGCATAGCTTGTAAAGTGGCAATATCACGTTTTGACCACTGATGCCAACCTTAAGTGGTGCTAACCCTGAGTGGTGCCAGTCCTGACTGGTGCCAACCCTAAGTGGTGCCAATCCTGAGTGGTGCAAACTTCGAGTGCTGAACACCTGTAAGACTGGTAACATAAATCTGTAAAAAAAATAAAAATTATGATCTGCATGCGTTATGATTATTTGGCGCACATGCTCAGATGGGGGTTGTATTGATTGGATATTCCGAGTAGCCTCGATTATTCAGGCCCCGTTATGTGGCGCCACCGATTGTCGCTGTCACAATTCGCCAGTTCACGAAGACACTAGTGTCTGATAACACAATAGTTATTCTCGCGAAACTTATTCGTTTATCACTTGATAAATGGAGGTCATATTTGGTAATACAAATAAAGTCTTGTTCGAAACGCACAAAACAGCAAGGACTGTATCGTTCCAATACGTAGATGTAAATGCCTATTACAAAGAGTCGTCTATTGTAGCTAATCCGGTGCAACACAATCTGAACTGCGAGTTAACCATGTGTGATGATGGCATGCCCCTACACAGGTGTACCCGATAAGCCCGGTTGTACTCAACCTACTGGCTAAAAACTCTGAGCTTAGTTTGCATCTTAAGCATACTTTTTACAGCAGCTGTATTTTCCCTTTCGTTTGCATCTTCTTCCCATTGCAGGCTGTCGGTGCATTCTTCCTTCTGCGCAACATCAGCGTCAACGGTGCCAAGAAACATTACTCCCCGTATACGCTATGTCTCAGCCACTGTCGCCTTACGAACATAGCGTGTATGCGGCAATTGTGTGGTCGGGCGCTCAACTTCTTTGTGGAAAAATCAATCGAGCACTGCCAGAGGGATTTAACGAAATGCGTGGATGCATGCGATGCGAACTATATAGGCCATGCGTAATTCCAAATTAATTCAAACGGCATTATTCAATAGAACGACATTCACCGAACGATTTACTTGTTGTAAGGCCCTGCGCATCACCATGAATAGTTTTATGGTTGTGCAAACACAGAGTAGGCACTTGGTGGAGACCTTCGAGGAGACTGAGTTTATTAATCAACACGTTTTCTACAGCGCTTTTAATTAGAGGAATTTTGAAACAGTTAACATTTTACGCAATATTGGTCATCAAGTAGGTCAAATAAAAACTCCATCGATATAAACATTGCAATGAATGAGCATGTTGAAGAAATTATAACTATTTTAATGTTTAAGCTTATATTATAACTACAACTATGTTGTTAGCTTGATGCAAACAATTATTGATAATGTCATCTTAGACAGAGGTACAAAGAAACATTGCGCAAAAAGCTGTACATCTGCCGCTTTTTGTGATATGAGGGAGGTATACTGAATTGAATTGAAAATTGTGGTGTAAAAAATTAATAGGTGGTATATAAAACATTTATTGAATTACTACTATTAAATACTACAAAGAGAAAATGTGTAAAACAAAACAAATAATAATAGTACGATAAAGATAATAATAAAATAATATAATATTACAATTTACACTGACTTCACCATTTCTAACAACAGGTGTTCATTATGCAAAACATGTAAAAATATTCACGCATATGTCAAATTGTTCAATACCATTTCATTGCATAGCGTACATAATATACAGTGTACCCGAGTATACAATCATACTTGCATGTGTAAGGTTGAATGGTATAATTGTATACCAGTAGATGCACAATATACTACATAATATACAGTGTACACAAGTATATCAACCATACATGCATGTTTAAAGTTGAATGGTATAATTGTATACCAGTAGATGCACAATATACTACCTAATATACAATGTATCCAAGTATATAGTTATAGCTGCATGTGTAAAGTTTAATGGTATAATTGTACACCAGCAGATGCACAACATATTATATACTATGTTGCAGAAACTTGAACATATGTTGAATGGAAAACAGTTAAGACATGCGTGAATACCATTTAAGAAAGGGCATTGTTTGTTCACATACAATTTACCCTGAGGGAGTCATAATTCATAATTTTAGAATTTTCATTGTTATACCTACACGAATTTCTTACAGATAATCATGTTATGTATTACCGTTCCATTGTCTACACACTTATCATAATCTCATTATAATGCTTAGAATCACGAGTATTGCTTACAATCTTAATAAAATGGCAATCATAATATGTTTCGTCAATGTTTAAGCTAAACTAAATATGTAAAAAAATTACATTGATTACATCTGGATATTTACAATATGTTCAACTTTACCTCAGTTTTTTTACTGACGCTTACATTGATGACGTGCAATTAATCGCCATTTGTTAACTTTTCAAGCAGTTACATATGTATTGTTGCAAGTAATTGCAGTATTGCAGGAGATCACATTACATTATTACAATGATAATGTTATTGGCACAATGGTGCGCTCAATACACAGCCATATTATTGTAATAACAAGCACATATATAAATGATAATAATAACCACACATTTGATAATGATATATTTAAAAAAAATTAAACAACATTCAATGTTAAGAGAACATGAAATTTGCACTGCAACTCATAGAGAGGTTATGCAGAATCATGAATGCATTATTGTATGATACAATGAAACGTTGCATGGACGACTTTCCATATTTAACTTATACAGAACACAAATACACATTACCACGATAACAACTGACTAGATAGTTCTTACCCAGATTAAATTGAAGTTATTTCCACCAACAATACAATGAGAAATAAGTGTGCAATAATATATATATATATATATATATATATATATATATATATATATATATATATATATATATATATATATATATATATATATATATATATATATATATATATATATATATACAACAGGAAATTGGTAAAATAGTAGTATGATACTGGTAATAATGAAGTAACACTAGTTAAATACAAAGACCATCAAAGGAAAGGGTTTGAGCTCTTCATACAGTCACATTTGCACAGTTTCAACTGTCATAATTGTCAAAACATCATGTATGGCCGACCACTTGGTCAAATTATGTGTCGTCAACTTCCATAAATAAATAGATAGATAGATAAATAAATAAATAATAACTACATAAATAACATAATAAATAAATAAATGGTAAACACTTACAATTTGTCTTGACACACCTCTCGTAGCCACTTTCTCACCACACATGCTCTCCAGTGAAGTTGTTTCAAAAGAAGGTAGAATCATTACTTTCTATGTTGTTTCATGTAGTTATTAAAACCAATCGCATTCTACTAAAAATTATAATAACTGCACAACTTGTCCAATATATGTATTTCGTCAATTATTTATGAACAAAGACATTGAAAATTATCTAAGAAAACACATTTTATGTCCTAAATAAAAAATGCAAATTAGAGATAGGAGATTTCGCCAGCAAGCTGACAACGTGTACTTTTGGCTGGCAAAAACGTGAACCATATTTCCCGCGGGGAAGACGTTTCTATTGAGCACCTGTACTTGACCTTCTTTCGAAACGAATGCCTTTTGACACTCGTGTTTACTCTGTGACAGGTGGGATTATGACATCTTTGTTTGTAAAAGAAAGAAACGTTAACGTTTTCACCACACCTGTCCTGGCTATTAGAAGTGTAAAGGTATGCAGTCTTCATTGCTAAGGCCTATACAGTTACCGTGTCATTTATCGTGATAAGTGCATGCGTCAAAATATGGCGGCATTGAGAAGATGTTCAGTAAATTAATATTTCGTAAATGTAGTAAAGTTTAATGCGGTTAATTTGCATGCGATAAGTTAAGGGGACGACGATTGACACTGTTGACTTTATAAGGATAAGGATAAGGATAAATTTTATTTGTCCCAACAGCAAAAAACATAGATAAATTATATTGAGTGGCAATATAAATTATATAAATACATATGATACATGCACATATAGAACTGTACAATATATAATAGCAACGAATAAATCATCAATAAAAGTAATACATTATGCAACAACAACCAAAAAAAAACATATTTGCAGTGGGACTGGAGACCCCTACTAAGACCAACACTGGTCGCTATCGTAGGAGCCACCCAAAATAAAAAATTACAATAAACATATATTCCCTATACATATATTTCTACATTAAAAAAGTAGAGAGCATGTTTGGTTTTTTGTCTGTGTCTTATATATAATCAATTTAAGTGTGTGATGATGTGTTGTACTGGTGTGTTTTATGTGTTGTTTTCGCCTGTACGCGTATAAGCCTGTGTGCAAGTATACAAATTGAAAAGTTTAATTTTGATTGCATGAACTGTGTTATGCTCATTCATAATTTATTTAATTTAGTTGGCATATATAGCAATTTAGGAGAGTGCATGTGTCATTATATTTTTGTAGCATGTAATTTTTGGCATAACTTGAAAAGCCTTTCAAACTATGAGTCACTATCTTGTCTATAACTAAAACAGGGATATTGTTTATAACATGTGGCAAGTTGTATTTAAGAATTTGTTTGGCAAATTCATGTATAGTTCTGTAAGTATGTAGTTCAGTTGTTCTCCTAGTATTATAGTTGTGAATGTGTGTATTTGGGGTTATTTGCCAGTTTAAAAAGTAGACAGGTAGATTTTGATGTCTATATTTGTAATAAAATTTAAGTTCTTGTAGTTTTAGTAAGTCTTCTACTTTTAGTGTGTTGAGTTTTTTAAAAAGGGGTTCTGTGTGTGAATTGTATTTGCTTAATGTTATAATTCGTACTGCTTTCTTTTGTATTTTCACTAATCTGTTTCTTTGATATCCCCATGTCGTAATACAGTAATTAATATGAGGTAATATCAATGCATTGTATAACATAATTTTTATTTCTAAAGGTAATACATGTTTTAATCTGTTTAGTATTCTTATAGTTTTGGAACACTTATTTGAGATTTTTTCTGTGTGTTTTTTCCAATTTAAGTTAGTATCTATAGTTAAGCCTAGGTAGTTAAATTCTTCCACTTTCTCAATATCTATATTATTTATTTTGAGAGATAATGTCAGTGTAGTTTTGTTTGGCATTTGGAAGGTCATATATTTAGATTTACTTTTATTTAGTGATAGCTTATTTATATTAAGCCACTCAACTATTTTGAGGAGTTCTTCATTTATTACTGATTCTGTACTTTTATTTTGGACACTATCTCTGAAAGTTTCAATAGTGCTAAATAAAGTGGTATCATCAGCATATATTATAAAGTTAAACATTTGGCTGGCTTGTGAGAAATCATTTATATATATAGTAAATAATAGTGGTCCTAGGATGGACCCGTGTGGTACTCCAACTTTAATGAGTGAAGTTTCAGATGTGGTATCATCAAATTCGGTGTACTGTTTACGGTTGTTTAAATAGCTTTTAAATAAAAGAAGAGTTTTACCATAGTGTCTTAATTTATTTAGTAATATTGAATGGTCAATAGTATCAAATGCCTTGGAAAGGTCAAGAAAAATACTAATTGGTAAGTAATTTCTATCCATTTTAGTAATGATTCTATCTACTAGTTCAAGTGATGCATATTCGGTTGAATGATTAGGTCTAAATCCGTACTGATTATCAAAAAATAGCTTAGAATCAATACAATATGCAGATAACTGATTGTGGATGATTTTCTCTAAGACTTTAGAAATAGTTGGAAGGAGAGAAATAGGCCTATAGTTTTTGAATAATGTTGGGTCATCGTTCTTGAAAATTGGAATTACTTTTGCAATTTTAAGTTTATCAGGAAATATGCCTGTATTTATGACTTGGTTAATTACTAAGGTTAAGGATTTAATGATTGCGGGTTCAATTATTTTCAGCAGTTTTGAAAAAATGCCGTCGAATCCACAACTGTTTTTTGTAGGAAGATCATTTATTGTTTTCCTTACAGTTTCTTCATTAACATTCTTAAATTTGAGAACAGATTTAACTTGTGTATTTAAATAGTAGTCATAGTTTTTATTTCCTTTATATTGAATGCTTTCTGCAATAGTTTGACCAATGTTTGTAAAATAGTTATTGAATTTCTTTGCTACATCAGTTTTATCAGTAATACTAGTACCATTTTCATTAAAAATTGTCGAGGATGTTTTCTTTCCTTTATTTTTTGAAATAATTTCATTGATGGTTTTCCAAGTATTTCTTATGTCATTTTTGAATTGGTTAAATCGTGATTCAAAATAATTTTTTTTAACTGCACGAATATTTCTTTTTAATATGGAGTTGTACGTTTTGAGGATAGCGTTTGTGGTCTCATAATCTGGTGAATTAGGGTCAGACATTTTTAATTGTTTATAAAGTGTGTCCCGATATCTAATGGATTTTAATAGACCTTGAGTGATCCATGTCGAATTTTTATGTTTGTATTTATTAAATTTCATTATTTTAATTGGCATGTACTTATTTTTTGCGCGCATAATTTCTTCATGCATTATGTTATAATTTAGATTGGGGTCCTCATTTTGATGTTTATGTAGTTTGTTGTAACAGTTATATGAATCTATTTCAATTTTAACTTTCTGCATGGCTTCTTCACTTTGTGTATTTATTTTTATAAATTTGGGAGGAAATTCTATTTTTGGAATATTGTCTAGAAATAAAAAATAAGGTTGATGGTCTGAAAATGTTTTTGTGAAGATCCCAGCAATGCTTTCTAATAAAGATTTATTTAGCTTACAAAAAGTTATCTATCAGTGTTCCATTGGTTTTAGTGAAACGAGTTGGGAAAGTAATTGGAGGGTAGAGACTATGTGATATTAAAGTATCAAAAAAATCGCTGTAGATTCTGTTCTCATTTATTTTAAGTAAATTTATGTTAACATCCCCAGCTATAATGAGATTATTATTGCTATTTTCCAGAGATGATATAACTGATGAAAATTCATCAATGAATTTTGTAATATTTTCGTTGCATGTTCTTGGAGGTCTATATATATTTCCAATGGTCATTGTATTTGATAAATTATTTCCAGTTACTTTAATCATTAGCCCTTCCCAGTGTTCGTACGTATTTATATTCATTTTTACTTCAGATTTATATTTATTGTCCACATATATTAGTAACCCTCCTTTGTTGCTACACTTTTTCCCCTGTGTTATACAATCATATCCATCTAAAAAAAATTGAGAGAAATCATCATTATCAGCTTTCCACGTCTCTTGTAAGCATATTACGCTAAATTTAAAATTGATACTAGGTAAGTCCTCTACGAACATTTCAAGTTCATTAAACTTTGCATTTATAGACTGAATATTCGAGCTTAGAATACTAAAACTGTTAGTGTTACTGTTTGCTAAAATGGTGAACTTATCAATGTTATAATATGAAGAGCATCGTATTACTTGAAGCTCGTGATTTTCATCATTATTTTCATTTGTACTTAAAACATTACTTAGGTTGTTTTGATTTCCTCCTAAGTATGAGAGAAATGCTTCATCGGATGTTACTGTGCCTGTGCCTTGAAATTGAGAAAAAGAGAGTAGTCGCCCGTTACATCCACGTCACCATACGTACGTAATCAACATATGTAGGTAAGTTACCACCCAACAAATAAACCAGGTATTCATATATTTAGCTGTATGAACTGAGGCAACGTGAGTAGACGAAATTGCGTAAGCTTCAAATGCAAGAGAAATTGCGTAAACTTCAAATGCAAGAGAACTTGAAGTCCGTTCCTCACAAATAATAGCCCCCTGTTCTAACTGCTATGCTGTGGCTACATAAAGAGGGTACTGGGCCATAGCCCCCTTTGGTTAAATGTTTTGATTTTGTTTCATATTTAACATATTGCCCTACTATGTGGTACCAAGGCAAACTAACTACTCCACTACACCACTACGCCACTACGCCACATCGTCACTACGCCACTACGCCACTACGCCACTACGCCACTATGCCACTACGTCACTACGCCAGTATGCCACTACGTCGCATTAATGTTGTATATGCCAGCAGTGTCAATGTGTTTAAAAATTATGTACAAATATATACTTACACGTAGACGAATAATATTTGGACATTCGATAAGCCAATGGCTTCCTTGTCCAGGTGCTATATGGGGTTTTAGTTTGGATGGCAATCTTGTTAAATAGTGCTAAATGTGGTTAACCCTAGATTCAATTCAAATTGAATATGGTTGAATATGGTATACTCTGGTTAAATCTGGTTACATTTGATTAAATTAGGCTAAGGCTGTCTAAATATGTTAACATTATGGTTACATCTGGCAAAATATGGTTCAATATGGTTTAACTTGAGTGTCTACTTGTTCATTGCTAAGGGTTGCTATGAAGCTTGATTGATGTATTCGTGATGTAACACGTGCTTTTTTTTTATAAAAAAACAACTTGCAATAAACTTACATTTTATGATATGTTGTTTGTTGTGCGATATAATCTACGTATTGGTTCACACTGAACCCCTTTAAACGTGCCCTGGTGAATAGGTTACGTAAGAACTCCAAATTCAACCCAATAATTATGCCCTATGCCACTAGCAGTAATCAAGGCCTCGTTTAGTAATATTCTACATGTTTAAATCACCGAGTGACAGGGATAATATGTTTTATTGCATTGGTAATTGCTACTGAGAACACGCTGTCTACGATACATGTACCTGTCCAGCACAGGCAACCAACTTGCTTAATAAAACATTCTGAAGCAACAAGGTCTGGACCTGATTTTATTTGTATTTGCATTATGTTGTTGTATTCAATGTTTCATACTGGTAGTCTAAATCTTTACTCAAGAGCAGTATGAATTCCCTATAGGTGTGAAACCAATATTGTTATTATTATATTCCATATGTCGTCTGTAACCGCTAGGTTACAAGACTGTGTTGAGCATATTATCAACTTGACGCAGTACTAACTTGCTCTCGAAACGTGAACCTTAGATAAATTAGGCGACAGTCGTGTTTACTTTCACACAAGTGTATAATCTAACGTGTCACCGGTGTAGCGGTAGTAAGGAGCGTATTTGTGCTGTCGATTGCAGGCATACAGGTATGTATTTGAATTGCGCATACACTTACTTAGCTACCGATGTCGATTCGTGGAATATGGGCGAATGCAGGCGCCATTATAGGATGGCGTTGTGAAGATGTTAATACTGCCTCGTGGGTAAATGCCTCTTGGGTAAATGCAGTGATTTTATACACGGTTAACTAATATGCGTTAAGGTGTCCGATTGTTGATGGTGGGCGTATTTGTGAAGTACCGTTCACAATTATTGTTATGCGCTATTTTCAAACGTCTCTCCGCAATTCGACATTTTCGCTCGTCTAATTTTTTTAGGTTTATTTCGCGAAAAACTTGAACCAACCTAATATCAGCTACGACATCCTAGGTGGTTTGTGTCATGCGTTATTTAGCTTTGATTAACTCGATTTTGACCGGGCCTAGTAAAAAAATGACGAATATGACAAAAGTTGCCCCGCCTCTTTATGCTACAACACAAGGCTACTTATAACTTAACAAGTTACCCGTTCTAACGATCGAAGTCAATTATTTCGTTGATATAAAAACATACGTTATTTTTCGTTAAGCTGACTGCGCATATTACTTAGGCTATCCACACACTACATGTTTAAAGGTCAACGAATAAGGAACATTGTAGATTTTATATAAGAAAGTACTTATTATCACAGAAGACAACAACAATTAATTGAACAGATCATCTAAAGTTTGTGTAATGGTGAACATGTTTAAAGATAAAATTTACAAATATCTCAGACGAGCTAGTTGTACGTAGGTATAAACATTGTTGGACTCTCGATAAGCCAATGGCGTCCTTGTCCAGTTGCCCTCTGAAACTTTGGCTATGGCTGGCAATCTTGTTATATCGTGTTCAAACTTGAATGTTTATGTCACCACAGGTACACGTCCGCACACCGACAGCAAACATCGGTATAACCTATATGTACAATATATACATGTTTGATATTTAAATTCGGAGATCATTAATTATTTCACTGATTAAAAAGTTTGTATCACGGAGTTACATTCGTATTAAGATCATGTGTACTTCTCATTTTGTGTCTTGGTCCTCGCGGCCCAAACTTCAAAGAGAGTTCCCATACTCGGTGACATGTGGTGACCAATACCCGTCATTACCCGTCCGACCCGCGACGACGGGTTAACTAACAATCAAAGTTAAGATCCCGTAGTGAGCTCTATAAATCTGAGCGAGCAATATTATTGGTTACCAAAGCAATTAGCGTTCCCCATTTCAACAGGTGCTGATGTAGTCAGATGCCCCTGGTGGCGAGGGTAAGATACCAGGGGTGCTGATGTAGTCAGAAGCCCCTGGTGGCGAGGGTAAGATATCAGGGGTGCTGAAGTAGTCAGAAGCCCCTGGTGGCGAGGAAAATATATCAGGGGTGCTGATGTAGTCAGAATCCCCTGGTGGCGAGGATAATATATCAGGGGTGCTGGTGTAGTCAGGATGATCGGGCTGCTATTTTTGTTGTTAATTTTCAAATTGCTTGTTAACTAATAACATCAAATAGGCATCACTCCGCTAAACTCGACAAATAGAGATTTAGAGAAGGAAAGGAGACAATTAACGGAGGACTGCAAATAATGTATGGTTTAATACGATTTGCTTTAAATGTTAATATTTTAAACAATATGGATTTTTAATAGATACATTGAATTGTGGCGTTTCGCCATGTTACTAGTTGCGCTACTTGATCTGATAATGATTAATTGCTATGTTTTTGTAATACACGGCAAGTACTTTACATTACTGCCGATAAAAATATAAGTTACGTAAATGTAATATTTCATATTATATGCGGATGATATGCCATTATTATGTAATGTTTCGCTGTGTTACAGGTTCTATACGTGTGCACCCATCCCCCAATAATGCGAGTGATACTTGTAAGTATCCGTACGTCATTGAAGCACTACTCAGTGACTTGTTTCGCGTACAAAGTACAAGCAAGGTTTTACTGTGTGTCACCTTAACCTGGTTCACTCCCGGACACAAACTTTTTAACAATAGCAACATAACATAGACTCAATTACATTTATTTGTATGCTAAAGTCAACTTGTCGTGGTATTTCATGTATAACTGCAACGTTAAAGTTGTCCGATCAATGTAATCTCCTCGGTCCAGTATTGCAATGTAAATATATAAGTGTGCTGTGTCTTTGTAGTTTTTCCAACTATCGATATAAGTAGAACCAAGTATTGGTCACCACATGTCACCACATGTCACCACATGCAGCCAACTGTTGGCTCAGATAACAGCATTGGTCATCAGATAGAACAGAACCAACTAAGGAGAGAGGGAGAGAGGGAGATAGAAAGAGAGAGAGATAGAGAGAGAGAGGAGAGAGAGGGGGGGAGAGAGAGGAGAGAGAGAGAGAGAGAGGGAAGAGAGAGAGGGGAGAAAGAGAGAGAGAGAGAGAGGGAGAGAGAGAGGGGGGAGATAGATAGAGAGAGGGGGGAGATAGAGAGAGAGAGGGAAGAGAGAGAGGGGGAGAGAGGGAGAGAGAGAGGGAAGAGAGAGAGAGGGCGAGAGAGAGAGAGGGAAGAGAAAGAGAGGGGAGAGATAGAGGGAGAGAGAGAGAGAGAGGGGGGGGGGGGAGAGAGAGGGAGAGAGAGAGGGGAGAGAGAGGTGGGAGAGAGAGAGGGAAGAGAGGGAGAGAGAGAGTGAAGAGAGAGAGGAGGAGAGAGAGAGGGGGGAAGAAAGAGAGAGGGCGAGAGAGAGAAAGCGAGAGAGAAAGAAAGAGAGAGAGGGAAGTGAGAGAGAGAGGGGGAGAGAGATAGAGGGGGGGGGGAGATAGAGAGGGGGGAGATAGAGAGAGAGAGAAGAGAGAGAGAGAGAGAGAGAGAAGAGAGAGAGAAGAGAGAGAGGGGGGAGGGAGAGAGAGAGAGGGGGGAGAGGCTGTGGTGACATAAATATATTTTGTCGAACCTTAGATCGCAGATCACAACTTCAGCTTGTAGGTTACTCTGCAGAATAATGCATATTAATCAATAAAAGTTCGTAAGAACTAGTCGATCCCCATCGATACACTTGATTACATCAACGGGCCTTTGACATCAACACTTTACCAGAGCTGCCTTTA
This sequence comes from Lamellibrachia columna, assembly GCA_963662155.1. Taxonomy (NCBI): domain Eukaryota; kingdom Metazoa; phylum Annelida; class Polychaeta; order Sabellida; family Siboglinidae; genus Lamellibrachia; species Lamellibrachia columna. The sequence continues at coordinate 10,116,229 of OY759261.1, read as the reverse complement.
CGTCCGAGTCACCACTGATCACCTGCTAACGGCATCCAAGGGGGTAGTGTGTATATGCCACGGCCTTCACGTTTGCTGGTTTTTGAATCGACCATACCATCATCAAATACACTTCATAGCTTACTATGATGCGACATGTAGCATATCGAGGAAGGTTTTTCTATGTTAGCCCTAGACCCTATCGGAGCGACACACACACACACACACACACACACACACACACACACACACACACACACACACACACACACACACACACACACACACACACACACACACACACACACACACACACACACACACACACACACACACACACACACACACACACACACACACACACACACACACACATACACACACACACAAACACACATACACACATATATACATACAAGCATATACATTTGGACGGTAAAGATGTTATAACAAATCTAGTGTATACCATATAACACGGTTTTCCGACAAAAACGACCGGACATTGTACCATCAATATTCTGTTCTCACTGTTGCAGGCGTTCCTCTTTCTACTCGTTCTGAGTGACGTCGGCGTCGACTGCGAGGACGAGGACGCGTCACTGTTTCTGTTGTGCATCAACGGCTACCGCGTCAGGACGATGTTTTGTCTGCGGAGCCTGTGCGGTCGCATGTACGACAAGAAAGCCCACAAGAAATGCGACGAACTGAGGATGGAATGTTTGATGGGATGTCAGTCACGCTACGGATGACAAACGTAATTCGAAAAGTATCGATGCACATTTATTCTATTTACTCTACGACATTCAGTGAACGTTATGTTGTTCCTCGTTGATCAATTAATAAAGGGTGCTGGGGCTAGTTCTTGTACTGCTGCATCGCCCCTGTTGTTACCGCTTTACATTACTTCCATTACCCATCAGAAGCCTTCTTCCCCCACTTGTTATAGGGATCATGCCTCAGTTAGACTTCCTGGTGTGTTACACACGAATGTAGGGCACAGTAATTTTAGATATGTGTAATTTAATATATATATATATATATATATATATATTTATATATATATATATATATATATATATATATATATATATATATATATATAATATATATATATATATATATATATATATATATATCATCTGACATAACTGCATTTGAGCAGACGCATTGGCAAGTTTGCTGGTAGAACATGTTGGCAGTGTAACCGTGGATTTTTAGATGATTTAAATAGGCGGAAGGGTGTTTGGCGATTTCTTCGCCACAAGGCACGTGTGCGTAGTAATTTATGCAGAAATTGGTCAGTGTTGACGGGTATGGCACGTTCAGCGATTTTAAAGGAGTTAGAAACATGTGATTTTGATAAACCTCGACAAGCATGTCAATGAGATGATAACAACGGCAGGAGAGAAGGTTCAGGATTTTTGATGGTCCCGTTTTCTTATAATCGTGCAAAACGTTAACATGGTCACCAATTCGAAACGCTATAAGCCTGCCCTTTTTACACCCCTCTTAACGCGTCATACTTCCGGTATGCCCTTTTTCTCGATGCATGACTGTTTCACGGCCTCACGGCTGTTTCGCGGCCTCCTGGCTGTTTCACAGCCTCATGGCTGTTTTACCGCCTCATGGCTGTTTCACGGCCTCATGAATGTTTCACAGCCTCGTGGCTGTTTCACGGCCTCCTGGCTGTCTCACCGTCTCATGTCTGTTTCACCGCCTCATGGCTGTATCACCGCCTCATGGCTGTTTCACGGCCTCCTGGCTGTTTCACGGCCAACTGGCTGTTTCGCGGCCTCCTGGCTGTTTCACCGCCTCATGGCTGTTTCGCGGACTCATGGCAGTTTCACAGCCTCATGACTGTTTAACCGCCTCATGGCTGTTTCACGGCCTCATGGATGTTTCACCACCTCATGGCTGTTTCACCGCCACATGGCTGTTTCACGGCCTCGTGTCTGTTTCACCGCCTCGTGGCTGTTTCACGGCCTCATGGCTGTTTCACCGTCTCATGTCTGTTTCACCGCCTCATGGCTGTTTCACGGCCTCGTGGCTGTTTCACCGCCTCATGGTTGTTTCACGGCCTCATGGCTATTTTTCACCGCGTCATGGCTGTTTCACCGGCTCATGGCTGTTTCACCGCCTCATGTCTGTTTCATCGCCTCATGGCTGTTTCACCGTCTCGTGGCTGTTTCACGGCCACATGGCTGTTTCACCGCCTCCTGGCTTTTTCACCTGCCTCATGGCAGTTTCACCGTCTCATGGCTGTTTTACCGCCTCATGGCTGTTTCACAGCCTCATGAATGTTTCACCGCCTCATGGATGTGTCACCGTCTCATGGCTGTTTCACAGCCTCGTGGTTGTTTCACAGCCTCATGGCTGTTTCACGGCCTCCTGGCTGTCTCACCGTCTCATGTCTGTTTCACCGCCTCATGGCTGTTTCACCGCCTCATGGCTGTTTCACGTCCTCATGGCAGTTTCACCGCCTCATGGCTGTTTAACCGCCTCATGGCTGTTTCACCGCCTCATGGTTGTTTTACCGCCTCATGGCTGTTTCACGGCCTCATGAATGTTTCACAGCCTCGTGGCTGTTTCACGGCCTCCTGGCTGTCTCACCGTCTCATGGCTGTCTCACCGTCTCATGTCTGTTTCACCGCCTCATGTCTGTTTCACCGCCTCATGGCTGTTTCACGGCCTCCTGGCTGTTTCACGGCCAATTGGCTGTTTCGCGGCCTCCTGGCTGTTTCACCGCCTCATGGCTGTTTCACGGACTCATGGCAGTTTCACAGCCTCATGACTGTTTCACGGACTCATGGCAGTTTCACAGCCTCATGACTGTTTAACCGCCTCTTGACTGTTTCACGGCCTCACGGATGTTTCACCACCTTATGGCTGTTTCACCGCCTCATGGCTATTTCACGGCCTCATGGCTGTTTCACCGCCTCATGTCTGTTCCACGGCCTCATGGCTGTTGCACGGCCTCGTGGCTGTTTCAACGCCTCATGGCTGTTTCACGGCCTCATGGAGGTTTAACCGCCTCATGGCTGTTTCACGGCCTCGTGGCTGTTTCACCGCCTCATGGCTGTTTCACGGCCTCGTGGCTGTTTCACCGCTTCATGGCTGTTTCACGGCCTCATGGCAGTTTCACCGCCTCATGGCTGTTTTACCGCCTCATGGCTGTTTCACGGCCTCATGAATGTTTCACAGTCTCGTGGCTGTTTCACGGCCTCCTGGCTGTCTCACCGTCTCATGTCTGTTTCACCGCCTCATGGCTGTTTTACCGCCTCATGGCTGTTTCACGGCTTCCTGGCTGTTTCACGGCCAACTGGCTGTTTCGCGGCCTTTTGGCTGTTTCACCGCCTCATGGCTGTTTCACGGACTCATGGCAGTTTCGCAGCCTCATGACTGTTTAACCGCCTCATGGCTGTTTCACGTCCTCATGGATGTTTCACCACCTCATGGCTGTTTCACCGCCTCATGGCTGTTTCACGGCCTCATGTCTGTTTCACCGCCTCGTGGCTGTTTCACGGCCTCATGGCTGTTTCACCGTCTTATGTCTGTTTCACCGCCTCATGGCTGTTTCACGGCCTCGTGGCTGTTTCACCGCCTAATGGTTGTTTCACCGCCTCATGGTTGTGTCACGGCCTTATGGCTATTTTTCACCGCGTCATGGCTGTTTCACCGGCTCATGGCTGTTTCACCGCCTCATGGCTGTTTCACAGCCTCATGGCTGTTTCACCGCCTCATGTCTGTTTCATCGCCTCATGGCTGTTTCACCGTCTCGTGGCTGTTTCACGGCCACATGGCTGTTTCACCGCCACCTGGCTGTTTCACCGCCTCATGGCTGTTTCACGGCCTCATGGCAGTTTCACCGTCTCATGGCTGTTGTATCGCCTCATGGCTGTTTCACAGCCTCATGAATGTTTCACTGCCTCATGGATGTTTCACCGCCTCATGGCTGTTTCACAGCCTCGTTGTTGTTTCACAGCCTCATGGCTGTTTCATGGCCTCCTGGCTGTCTCACCGTCTCATGTCTGTTTCACCGCCTCATGGCTGTTTGACCGCCTCATGGCTGTTTCACACCCTCCTGGCTGTTTCACGGCCTCATGGCTGTTTCAACGTCTCATGTCTGTTTCACCGCCTCATGGCTGTTTCACGGCCTCGTGGCTGTTTCACCGCCTCATGGTTGTTTCACGGCCTCATGGCTATTTTTCACCGCGTCATGGCTGTTTCACCGGCTCATGGCTGTTTCACCGCCTCATGTCTGTTTCATCGCCTCATGGCTGTTTCACCGTCTCGTGGCTGTTTCACGGCCACATGGCTGTTTCACCGCCTCCTGGCTTTTTCACCTGCCTCATGGCAGTTTCACCGCCTCATGGCTGTTTTATCGCCTCATGGCTGTTTCACAGCCTCATGAATGTTTCACCGCCTCATGGATGTTTCACCGTCTCATGGCTGTTTCACAGCCTCGTGGTTGTTTCACAGCCTCATGGCTGTTTCACGGCCTCCTGGCTGTCTCACCGTCTCATGTCTGTTTCACCGCCTCATGGCTGTTTCACCGCCTCATGGCTGTTTCACGTCCTCATGGCAGTTTCACCGCCTCATGGCTGTTTAACCGCCTCATGGCTGTTTCACCGCCTCATGGTTGTTTTACCGCCTCATGGCTGTTTCACGGCCTCATGAATGTTTCACAGCCTCGTGGTTGTTTCACGGCCTCCTGGCTGTCTCACCGTCTCATGGCTGTCTCACCGTCTCATGTCTGTTTCACCGCCTCATGTCTGTTTCACCGCCTCATGGCTGTTTCACGGCCTCCTGGCTGTTTCACGGCCAATTGGCTGTTTCGCGGCCTCCTGGCTGTTTCACCGCCTCATGGCTGTTTCACGGACTCATGGCAGTTTCACAGCCTCATGACTGTTTCACGGACTCATGGCAGTTTCACAGCCTCATGACTGTTTAACCGCCTCTTGACTGTTTCACGGCCTCACGGATGTTTCACCACCTTATGGCTGTTTCACCGCCTCATGGCTATTTCACGGCCTCATGGCTGTTTCACCGCCTCATGTCTGTTTCACGGCCTCATGGCTGTTGCACGGCCTCGTGGCTGTTTCAACGCCTCATGGCTGTTTCACGGCCTCATGGAGGTTTAACCGCCTCATGGCTGTTTCACGGCCTCGTGGCTGTTTCACCGCCTCATGGCTGTTTCACGGCCTCGTGGCTGTTTCACCGCTTCATGGCTGTTTCACGGCCTCATGGCAGTTTCACCGCCTCATGGCTGTTTTACCGCCTCATGGCTGTTTCACGGCCTCATGAATGTTTCACAGTCTCGTGGCTGTTTCACGGCCTCCTGGCTGTCTCACCGTCTCATGTCTGTTTCACCGCCTCATGGCTGTTTTACCGCCTCATGGCTGTTTCACGGCTTCCTGGCTGTTTCACGGCCAACTGGCTGTTTCGCGGCCTTTTGGCTGTTTCACCGCCTCATGGCTGTTTCACGGACTCATGGCAGTTTCGCAGCCTCATGACTGTTTAACCGCCTCATGGCTGTTTCACGTCCTCATGGATGTTTCACCACCTCATGGCTGTTTCACCGCCTCATGGCTGTTTCACGGCCTCATGTCTGTTTCACCGCCTCGTGGCTGTTTCACGGCCTCATGGCTGTTTCACCGTCTTATGTCTGTTTCACTGCCTCATGGCTGTTTCACGGCCTCGTGGCTGTTTCACCGCCTAATGGTTGTTTCACCGCCTCATGGTTGTGTCACGGCCTCATGGCTATTTTTCACCGCGTCATGGCTGTTTCACCGGCTCATGGCTGTTTCACCGCCTCATGGCTGTTTCACAGCCTCATGGCTGTTTCACCGCCTCATGTCTGTTTCATCGCCTCATGGCTGTTTCACCGTCTCGTGGCTGTTTCACGGCCACATGGCTGTTTCACCGCCTCCTGGCTGTTTCACCGCCTCATGGCTGTTTCACGGCCTCATGGCAGTTTCACCGTCTCATGGCTGTTGTATCGCCTCATGGCTGTTTCACAGCCTCATGAATGTTTCACTGCCTCATGGATGTTTCACCGCCTCATGGCTGTTTCACAGCCTCGTTGTTGTTTCACAGCCTCATGGCTGTTTCATGGCCTCCTGGCTGTCTCACCGTCTCATGTCTGTTTCACCGCCTCATGGCTGTTTTACCGCCTCATG
>OY759261.1:10055071-10105071 GCA_963662155.1 Lamellibrachia columna | reverse complement strand
TCCTACGGCTAGCCAAGAACATTATTAGCTGTTTGTGGAATGTCTTGCTCCCTGTCACATAAGGGCATCACATATGTATTAGCTGACTGACTTACATACTACTCTCACTAGCGCTACAATAGTGCGATTCATACAATTGTTTGTGAAACATACTAAGTCAATTAAAATTAACATCCCGTTTAATCTAACAGCGTAGCACTGTCATCGATTAAAGAATACATTGCTTTAATATCGGCACTAGGGCCTAATTTTCGTCTGACTAAACTGGAAAATATATGTATGTAACAACAAACCACTCGATATTAAAACAAAATCATAAGAGAAGGAACTATGCCTTCACAAACTATAAAATAAATACACCTTCACAAGTTACAATGGACTACGCCTTCAGACACTATTAGAGACATACGCCGTCACAAGTTACAACGGAACTATGCCTTCAAAAATTATAAGATAAATATACATTCATCAATTCAATCTGATTAAATGTTTACTAAACGATTGTTAGATGGGATAAATATATTGTAGACATATTAAAAAAAAATTATCGGTAGTTAGGTTCATGGTGCTGGTAAACAATTATTATATCGTTGCAACGTTTATTGGTTTTCGTTTGGTCTACTCTACTACCAGTAAAGTATTAAGTATATTTTTCGAAGGTTCCCCTCTTTTACCCATTGTAAATAACATAGGGCAAGACCGTAATGGCTAAAATCTGGAAGAGCAAATACAATTATCTTTCCAGTGGTTATTTGTGGTAGTGAATCGTGGACGACATTAAGAAGAAGAAATAAATAATGAACAGTTTCGAATTGTGGTGCTGGAGACGAATTGCGAATTCTGTCTTCAAAGAGAACCGACGAATCAGTTCTACAGCACGTAAAGCCCCAACTCAAACCACAAGAAGACAGGAAGCCACAACACAAGCCCCAAGAAGACAAGAAGCCACAACACAAGCCCCAATAAGACAAGAAGCCACAACACAAGCCCCAAGAAGACAAGAAGCCACAACACAAGCTCCGAGAAGACATGAAGCCACAACACAAGCCCCAAGAAGACAAGAAGCTACAACACAATCCCCAATAAGTCAAGAAGACACATTACAAGCCCCAAGAAGACAAGAAGCTACAACACAAGCCCTAAGAAGCCAAGAAGCCACAACTCGAGCCCCGAGAAGACAAGATGCAACAACACAAGCCCCAAGAAGACAATAAGCTACAACACAAGCCCCAATAAGACAAAAAGCCACAACACAAGCCCCGAGAAGACAAGAAGCAACAACACAAGCCCCAAGAAAACAAGAAGCTACAACACAAACAACAAAATACCGAAGAAGACAAGAAGCCACAACACAAGCCCCAAGAAGACAATAAGCCATAACACAAGCCCCAAGAAGACAAGAAGCTACAACACTAGCCCCGAGATGACAAGAAGCTACAACACAAGCCCCAATAAGAAAAGAAGCCACAGCACAAGCCCCAAGAAGACAAGAAGCTACAACACAAAAAACAAAAGACCCAAGAATACAAGAAGCCACACCACAAGCCCCAAAAAACAAGAAGCCACAACACAAGCCCAAAGAAGACAAGAAGCCACAACATAAGCCCCAAGAAGACAATAAGCTACAACACAAGCCCCGAGAAGACAAGAAGCTACAAAACAAACAACAAAATACCCAAAAAGACTAGAAGCCACAACACAAGCCCCAATAAACAAGAAGCCACAACACAAGCCCCAAGAAGACATGAAGCCCCAAGGAGACAAGAAGCTACAACACAAGCACCAAGAATACAGGAAGCCACAAAACAAGCACCAAGAAGACAAGAAGCTATAACACAAGCCCCAAGAAGATAGGGAGTCACAACACAAGCCCCAAGAAGACGCGACGCCACAACACAAGCCCCAATGAGACAAGAAGCTACAACACATACCCCAAGAAGACAAGAAGCTACAACACAAGCCCCAAGAAAGAAGAAGCCACAACAAAAGCCCCAAGAAGACAAGAAGCCACAACACAAAAGGCGCATTGTGAAAGTCTGGCAATGACTTTTGACAAGATACTATTCCAGAGCACCTTAGATATAAATCTATTCATGATTAGAGATTATGATTGTTCATCTAACGCTATGTGATATGCATAACTTGTAAAAAAAAGACGCTCATTTTGATGTGCATGTACAGCGGTGACTGGTAGTGGTGCGAAACGAACTATCGAATGGCACAGCCAAATAGATAGCTCCTCCGTCCACAGAGGCTGGTAGTGCTACATTTTTACGTTGGCTGCTAACGGCTTACGCAGCTAAATATTTTATGGAATGATTTGCCTAACCTATGCAAATTGCAACATTAGAGGTCCGCCTTGAACAATTTTGTTTTAAAGTAATACAACTTACAAAATGCATTCGCCAGCTGTCACCTACTATTAACAAACACTCGCCAGGACGAAATGTGGGCGCCATTGGCGAGCCACAGCTCGCCAGTGTAAGCCCTGACATACACATATCTTGTCGGCACTATTTTATTGATATTTTGGGTGAGAATGTTGTATCAAGGAACGAATTGAAATTTGCATTGCAACGCACTGATCACTAAAATAATCAAACGAAAGCCTTTCAGACGATAGCACTGCAAAAATATCTAGCCGAATTCACTCGAACAAAGTGCTTACTCGCGTGTCTCGAAATGTGTACCAAGATACATAAATATAACTGAAGTGGACAATCGGCTGTTGTCGTGTCCCCTCCGTGTCGTGATCACAGTTGGGTCACACCGTAGTCAGCCGCCGCTGTCCTTGTGCTCGTCTCATGTTCTGTCAATGCACTGCCCGGAATGTACAGCTTACTCGTGTGGTGGAGGCACCCAGTGTAGATTCCTTGAAAGCGAGGCTTGACTAACACTGGGGGAGGGTCGCCACAGTGTACACAAATAAAAGCAATAGCACGCTACTCGTGCATACTGAAAGGTCAACTTGTTAGAGCGGTGAAGTCGCCAACAGGCCAATAACACCAAATTTGATACGATATGATATGGTATGATATGATATGATATGATGAAGTAATAGCCGACATCAGATGGCTCAAGTGATCAGCTTCCTTCAGTTATCCCCATCTTGATCCATCTCTCTCAGTTGACAGTGACAGTCAATTTAAATCATTTATATTGGTCCATCCACTTTGTGTTGTAGCTTCTTGTCTTCTTGGGGCTTGTGTTGTGGCTTCTTGTCTTCTTGGGGCTTGTGTTCTAGCTTCTTGTCTTCTTTGGGCTTGTGTTGTGGCTTCTTGTCAACTAAGATAATTACCGCACTTAATAATTTTTTCATGAAACATTTAAATAATGGTAGTATTTAGCTTTGACACGTGCTGCGGGTCTTACTTTGAAACTAGTTTGTGTGCCGAGCGTGGGCGATAACGGGGAAGTCGAATGTTTTCGTGCCGTGGTTTGAATCACATTACAAACTGGCGTCGCTACACATTTATTTTATTATGATACATAACTAATATTGCATGACTTTGTGAACCCACATTATATAATTTTTAATTGCTGTGAGAATGTAGTTAAACGCGACTGCCAGTGCCCAACGGTGGGAATAAGCATGCCCCATGGCGTGGTATTGGGACAGGTTTCCACATGCGCGATAATTTCCAGTACCACGCCTGCTTTGGTGTTCTTGTTGGCGGTATTCTAATGACATGGCCCAAATATTTCCATCTTCCTTTTCAATATTGTTCACTTAATTTGTTCAGCATTTGTTCTTTTGAGAACTTCTTCGTTGGTGATGAATCACAAGCATCTGGTCTGGAAACTTGCTAGTTTTTGTTCAATTTGTTTGGTTGTTTTCCATGTTTCAGACCAATAGAGAAGCACGGGTGTACAAATGCTGTTGAGAATTCTCATTTTGATGTTTGTATTTATACCCTTTGACCTTTTTTGTGGTTTGATTTAATGCTCCCCATTCGTGTCCAATGCTGTTCTTTGGAGAACAGAAAGACGACTCGTGCAGAGTGGGTCGGTAACTACGTATCACACTCGTCACATTATACAGATTCTGACTTGTTCTGACTGGTTTCAACAACCATAACATGAAGTGCACATTGGTAATAGACCAGGCTGTGGAAAACTATATGGAATGGAACTTTCCAAAACTAACCACAACAGACATGGATGTTAGTCGAAATTAGGTAACTTCACAATATGTTTTCACTGTATGCATACCATGGCAACAATTTCACATTTATCACAAATAAGACCTGCTACATATAAACAAAAGTCAGAAAGTGCACATTTTCAAAACACGCATGTATGAATAGCAACATTTGCACATGTTGTCAAAAAAGATGGTAGCGCATACGGATTCCACCGTAAATGTAGAGATTCCACCGGAAATACGTCGTCAAAAAGATGGCCCCCTCCACGATGTGCGCCAGAAAAATCAAAGATGGCCGCCTTCACGAAGTATGCCAGAGCGCGCCATTATGGCCGCCGCTACGAAGCGTGCCAGACAAATGCAAGATGGCTGCTATCATGATGCACGCCAGATCGTGCAAATATGGCCGCTTCCAATTGTTGCCATGGTATGCTTCCACGAGGCGCGCCGGAAAAGTCCAAGATGACAGCGGTTGTTGACAATAATATGCATTTAATAGTTATTATTATTATTATTATGGTAACTTGGATTTAACAGTTAGCTGATGTTTGCTTTTCACTAAATGCAATATTAAATCCAGCAAATATGACGATTCAGTGCGATGGCGTCTTTTTAAATAATCATTAATCAGCCATTTTACACGATGGTATATTTTCGTAAACTACATCGGCGGGCAACAACATGTATGCTCACTTTGAGCGGCTTGATGAGGTCAGAGTACAAAAGAGCAACACGATAGTTAGTGACGAAAGCCGCTGTCTCTCGGTTATAAGACGTATGGGTTGTGGTGCAGGAAGCCACCGCCCGAGAAGAAAGAGATGTCGATGGCTCTCGTGATGCTCACTTCTTCCGTACAGCTGCGCAATAATTAAAACAAGGAATTAGATAATTTCCCTGTCGCCATAAAATAACATATTTGGACTAGGAATATATATATATATATATATATATATATATATATATATATATACATACATACATATATACAAACACACACACATACATACATACATACATATGCAGATAAAAAATACATATACATATGCAAATTCAGATACAGAGAGAGATCGCGATGATAATTTCAACCTACAAAACAATAAGGGTGAAGAAGAAGGTGGCGCCAATTCAAGTCAGTTCCAGCGGGTGGTGCGACCACCGACCGCGAGACTGGAGGCGTACGATGTACGTACACGATGTACGTACACGATGTACGTACACGATGTAGCTCTGGAACGTCGACTTGTAGGCAAACTCAGTGTACCTGTGTGTGCAGTAAGGCGTCCATCTCGACATAGCTCTTTTCTACATCCCGCTGTAGATCGACAGGCCAGTGTACCAGTGTGTGCAGTAAGGCGTCCATCTCGACATAGCTCTTTGTTTCATCCCGCAGTAGATCGACAGGCCAGTGTACCAGTGTGTGGAGTAAGGCGTCCATCTCGACAAAGCTCTTTGCTACATCCCGCTGTAGATCGACAGGCCAGTGTACCAGTGTGTGCTGTAAGGCGTCTATCTCGACATAGCTCTTTGTTTCATCCCGCTGTAGATCGACAGGCCAGTGTACCAGTGTGTGCAGTAAGGCGTCCATCTCGACATAGCTCTTTGTTTCATCCCGCTGTAGATCGACAGGCCAGTGTACCAGTGTGTGGAGTAAGGCGTCCATCTCGACAAAGCTCTTTGCTACATCCCGCTGTAGATCGACAGGCCAGTGTACCAGTGTGTGCTGTAAGGCGTCTATCTCGACATAGCTCTTTGCGACATCCCGCTGTAGATCGACAGGCCAGTGTACCAGTGTGTGCAGTAAGGCGTCCATCTCGACATAGCTCTGTGCTACATCCCGCTGTAGATCGACAGGTCAGTGTACCAGTGTGTGCAGTAAGGCGTCTATCTCGACATAGCTCTTTGCGACATCCCGTTGTAGATCGACAGGCCAGTGTACCAGTGTGTCCAGTAAGGCACTCGTGATGTAGGATTATGTAACTGTATGGCGCAACCCATGAAATTAAGATTACGTGTACATGTATTCAACAAGGTTTTCCTAGTGAACCACAGGCTTGATAGTCTTCATTGTAATTGCAAATGGTTAATTTGTTTAATTCTTATAGGGGCATATATCCAAAACCATATATTTTGTTTCATTGTAAAAACATGCTTGGGTTCAGTTGCTACAAATCACCCCATTATATTTCAAGAGAAACAGACATACAAACTGACATGCATATAAAAGCATAGGTTGTCAATGTCCCAAGAAAGTGTATAAATGGTCACAATTGTTCTTTGTCTCCCAGAACTCGAATTTTAAAATTAAGTTTTGGTAAATTTCAACATGGATTGCCCACATCAAGAGCTTCCATGGCATTTATAGTTTTCCCTGCTCATTAATATTAAGTTTTTAAGTTTGGAATCACAACCACACAACATTTTTATTGTTTTTGTGTTATATTTGTTATTTCTGAGTATACAGCGCAGTTGAGGTAAGTATCGGGGTGTACAGTATACTATGCAGTATACGTTAATTTCATGTTTACACTACAGTCGTAGTGATAGCCACTATGTTATGTAACATGTTTCTATAGCTATTGTTGAGCCAGGCTAGGCGGTAGTTCTAGCTATGGGCATATATATGTATATATATGTATATATATATATATATGTATATATATGTATATATATATATAGATATATATATATATATATATATATATATGTGTATATATATATATATATATATATATATATATATATATATATATATATATATAAAATATATTATAGTTGTGTCTTATTACGAGTTCAGACATATATATATATATATATATAATATTATATATATATATATATATATATATATATATATATATATATATATACATGTATATATATATATATATATATATATATATATATATATATATATATATATATATATATACATCGCTTCTACTTTTGTATTTTGTTGTTTCGATATTAATAATAAATATTAATACTAACATTCGTGTTGCTTCTTAACGCTGACAAATATAAGTAAATTTCACCGTGCCACCACATAATAACTGCATGGCTGAATGTCCATACATCCAGCGGGAAAGGTAGCTATAAATGTAAGGTATACAATAAAAAATAATTATTCAAATATATTAAAATATTTTGTTTGTATGACCATTTATGTAGATCCATGTATAACGTGGATGCCTATGCCTTAGTCTTGCTTGAATTGTTGATGTCAGTGGTAACGCACTTTATTAGCGATGCAAAATACACAATGCATCTAGCGAGAGTCAACGGCTCAGAAGGATCAAGTTACATACAGTAGCAGTCAAGTGTGCAGCTTGTGTCAGGTTTGCACTGTTCGAGCTACAGCTGGACAGAAAATTATACAGACTGAACCCTAACACAAAAGTTAATATATATATATATATATATATATATATATATATATATATATATATATATATATATATATATATATATATGTATGTATATATATATATATATATATATATATATATATATATATATATTACATGTACTTACACACATAAACACATACACACACACGCACACACACACACACACACACACACACACACACACACACACACACACACACACACACACACACACACACACACACACACACACACACACACACACACATACACATTTTCACAAGTGGCATCCTTCACCATATCACAACAACTGACATTTTATGTGTAGCTTCATTTCGTAATTTCCTAAATATTGTCAAAACAATTTCAAATGAAAACACTCGTGGACAGTGTTTGCATTGAAATGTTCCTAGAACCACAGTGACGTTCGCTTTTATTTAAAACAATGTTACGTATATTCAAGTGCACTGTTACAAGGACATGACAAGTGGTAACCTACAATTATGTTGCCCTGTCAACGTGTCGGTTATACCACTGCGCACTGTCCGTTTACAATTCATACTCAATTTGTGGCAGTGACGATATGCTCCGTGACGTCACTGTTAGGGAGTGTGATATACATAACAGTAGATCGTTCGTTCATTGTAACAGTGGCGTGGTGTATAACACGTCCTGCTGCAAAACACTTTCACCTCCACAAATATCAACTGGAATCCCTGGTTTGATTCGAGGTTTGCAGAATTTGGCTCGACGGTGTGTACATAATGACGTGCGTGTGCATGTGAGTACGCGTACGCGAACGTGTGCATGTGCAAGGCATAATGCCGTCAAAAAGTGGTAGTAGGATAATGTTATTTAGTTTACCATTAAACAATCATTGATGTGAATGTCAAGTTTTGAATATACAGTTTAAATGAACAATAAAACAAAAATAAATATGAAATTGTTATGTTTGTTAGACTTGTGTTTTACGTTTTTTACGAAAGGTCCGAAAAACGGGTAGGCATATCTTACAGTTGGTAGCTAGCTACTCAAAAACAAGTAATGCAAATATTAACATTGGAATTGAAAAGTGCTTAAAACAACGTGCCAAAAAGAAAAATCCTTGTAATGAACATTCATCAAACAACGATGTTTTTTTGCACCAAAATAGGGTCGTCATTCTGATATATGCATTCCTTCAGTATTAAAAAATACCCTATTCAACCTGTAACTAATGTTACCCAAGCTGTTGTCAAACATCCTTTACAGTTCTTCTGCAAAACCTGCCGCCGCTATTCCGTTTAGATTGAGCTCATCACGTATAAACGGGTTTGCTCTCCCAACAAAAACATATGGTTCGTTGAGTAGGCGCGACATACAGTTGAGATCATTTACATAAATCATCAACTGACAGCGTCACTGGACGACCAGTCTTCGCGGTTGACTTAATTTATAAGCCATTCGATGCGAAGTAATCTAGCTTCTACGTCATTCAGAGGCGTTTGTTCAACCTACTGTCCCATTCGTCGTTGCTGTTGTCCGTTGGCGCGTCTGTTCCAAGCTCGTCGGCCGAAGTAACCATGTTGCAACACTTTGTCGCTGTATGTACCGTTGGCTACATAACACTCTTGTGCAGCCAGTCAGCGTAAGTCTTTCACAATACGCAGTTTTGTTTTAATTGATTCTTCTAGATGTGTTCGCGCTAGTTTCTAAGTTGATTTTCATGCCAGCAGTTTTATATGCAATAAGTAATATAACTAGAGCTATTTAAACTGTATATATTTAACATTTCACGAGCTGTACTCTCTACACAACAGTTAACAATATCATGTATTGCTTTTACTGCATAGCGATGAAGATAATTCCATTCTTGTCTACGCTTGACAAAGGAAACGGAACAGTATCATCTCTTTCGCTGTCAGTCTCCGTTGCAATTACTATTGTTCGCTTGGTTCATAGTACATGAATCACCTCCAGGTCGGTCGTTCTACAGCTCTACCTGAAGTTTGTTTCTTTTATTCAATGTTTGCATTACTATATATTTTAATATATATATATATATATATATATATATATATATATATATATATATATATATATATATATATATATATATATATATATATATATATCAGGCCACCTCGGTTTTTAGTACTTTCCGACAGTTGGAAGTAAAACATTTATTTAGGATGTGTCTTGCCATGTATTCGAGCCACCTGATTTATTTATCTCATATATACTTACTAGGTGTTTTGCTCATTTGAACCTGCTGTTTTGGATATGCGAGTACTCAGTGTTATACCCATATATCACCAGCAAGGCATGTCGTTTCCTAACATGATTTCGGTACAGTGTCTCCTCTGCAGCTAGACAGACAGCGTGGAAACTTCCATTTCTCTATTCACCAGATATTTCACTCTGATCGTCACATGATGATGCCTTGTTTATGCGTTTCGCATGCCTGCGTCATATGTCAGTGAATTTAATATCCCTACTTAATCTGACTGCCTGGTCTTAATGATATCATAAACTGGTGTGGAGCCTGAGTTTCTGCAATTTCTGGCAATCCATTGATTTAATACAGTTATCATAGGCATGGAATGCCGAAGAAACCCTACATAGGAGTGACAATCACAATTGGTTAAACGTGGCATAGTAGGGGCGTAATTACCAAGTTGATTAGCCATACACGTACATGTACAAATAGAAAGGCTGGGGTACTCGATCCCACCAGCAAAATACTAATCATTAAAAATTGGGCTAAGCCCCTAACAATGGTAAACTAACAATGGTAACAAATCAAATGCGATCAATGGTAACGCAACACCTAATGAGTAAGGGTGCTGTACATATATGCACATATATAATGAATAAACCTACTGCTAATATAGTGGGCTAACCACACAAACATTTATAAACAAACCATAATGAATGTATGGTAACCCAATGCATAATGGGTAAAGGTGCCATATACACACGCATATAACGAAAACTGCCAACTATTTAAACATGACACAGAAAGGCAGGGCCAAACTGCCACACAAATGTACTTCGAAAAGTACCCGCACTAAAAACCCAGCGTACACTACTGAACATTCAGTGGAGGAAAAAGCATAATGCAAAACCTCGTGTACCAAACTACTACAGGGAAAAGCGTTAAAAATAACTTTGTGAAGTACCTTTCTGTGACCAATGTTTCGCAATGTACCTACACGTTGTGCACGAGCTAATCTATTGGACCCCCACCGTTAACACACTATTAGGGAGGGTGGGTGGGATTTTTGAGCAGAGCGTAAACGCAACGTTGCTTACTGCACAAGAAAGAAGCGGCAACTGAATTTGAAATACGTCTCGTCCAGCACAAAGTTGCCCTCCGCTAATCACTTTTCAACACGGGCCACGTGCAAACACTGGACGGTACCTTTGAGCCACCTTGTGATTGCCGGTCGGGCTGCTTTGAATGGACTTGTCAAATTTAATAATAGAGGGGCGCCACCAAATACCCCTATCCAAGCATCACATGTATAGTTATCTGCTCGGCGGACAGCGACTTGCTCGCAAAAATATATTTCGTGGTTAGAGGGAAAAGGAGAAGACGAGGGAGGT
The DNA here is from genome assembly GCA_963662155.1 of Lamellibrachia columna. Lineage (NCBI taxonomy): Eukaryota > Metazoa > Annelida > Polychaeta > Sabellida > Siboglinidae > Lamellibrachia > Lamellibrachia columna. The sequence goes on along the minus strand of OY759261.1, from coordinate 10,093,953 downwards.
GAATAACGAGAGGAAGAGAGAGAGAGAGAGAGAAAGAGAGAGAGAGAGAGAGAGAGAGAGAGAGAGAGAGAGAGAGAGATAGAGATAGAGATAGAGAGATATATATATAGAGAGAGCGGTGGTGGGGGAGGGAGACGGAGACGCAGAGGGAGAGGTAAAAGTCACTCCAGATAACGAACTTTCCTAATGTTGTTGCTTCCCTGGCCTGCTGACTGCCTGATTTGATGCTTCGTTTAGTACTTAACCTAACGTCTTTAGAAGAATTAACTTATGTCGTTCTTAGACCCGTGCACACTTAACCAGCTGAACGGTGGTGTAACAATCAGCGTATAATTGCGTTTTGGGCGTGGAATATCTACATCATATTGAACTATTTATCAATATATGATTACAGACTCATTAAGCAAAGACACTGTCTACACGCACTTGCTATGTCAAGTGGAAAATAATACGCCTGTATATTATTTAGAAGTAACTGAGCGATAGAAATTGCAATTTCATCCATGGATTTATGGTTGATACATGAGCAAACCTCTGTTTGAATCGAGGTTTGTAGAGTTTGTCTCGATGGTGTTTACATAATCACGTGTGTGTGTGGGTTTGCGTACGCATAGGTATGCGTGTGCATGCCGCCATGCCTTCCAAACGTGTAATTAGGATAATACTGTCTTGTTTGCCATCAAGACAACATTGATGTGAATGTCAAGTTTTAAATATACAGTGTAAGTGAACACTGACAAAAATATTATTATGTTATAATTGTTAGACCTGTGTTTATTTTTTTTATGAAAGGTCCCATAAACGGTTAGGCGAATCTCAGCTTTGGATGTTAACTACTCAATAATGACTAACTGAACGAAGAAATAAAATGTGTCAATACAAATTTAAATATCGTGTCTTTTGTACACTACATAACATTAAAAAGGGTATAGGGAAAGTGCTTAAACGTGGGTGCCACGAATCTGTTATCCGCCTTCTGCCAGTAGGTCTCAGCGCATTGTGTCCCCCTGCGACGAGGGTCGGCTATCCGGAGCGCTGCTGTCCTATTTCGGCGGCCTTCTGCCAGTAGGTCTCAGCGCATTGTGGCCCCCTGCGACGAGGGTCGGCTATCCGGAGCGCTGCTGTCCTATTTCGGCGGCCTTCTGCCAGTAGGTCTCAGCGCATTGCCGCCCCCTGCGACGAGGAACGACTATCTGGAGCGCTGCAGCGCTGTTTCGGCGGCCTTCTGGCAGTCGGCTTTGGTGTATTGCAGCCCCTCTGCGAAGACGATCCCGTTGAGCTCCGTCTTCACGATGTTTACTAGCCACTAGTAAGAGGTTACACATTAACCTTTTTCAACCCGCAAGTACAAAAATGGATACCATCTTTTTGGAAGGCTGACGTGTCGCATGATCCATCGCGGAACAGGAAATGCTGGTCGTTGTCTTCGAACCGGACACTCGTGCTGCGACACTTACCCTTCAGAAAATGGTTAATTTCCTCAATTGTATCATCGGGTGTCCCTGTTGTATCGGGCAGGACATTGCTGATCGTCACACTGCTGACGTTATCCGATGCACTGGTGATGAGGTCGCTGAAGTCCTGCTTCACTTGATTCATGTCCACGTCACTCATGACTACCTCGCTACAAACGAAGACATGCTACTTTTTCGACCAGAGCACATTCCTGATGGTATCATTTGCATTACGCTGCGCCTTCACCAGTGTGATTAATTCGGCATTGTTTTCTTTTAACTGTAGCATTGTCTCTTCGAGATTGGATACTTTATCCACCAGTTGCATTACAACATTGGGCAGTTGTATTCATGCATGGTAACTCCACACGCCAATGATAGCCTATGGCTGTTCGTCAACGCATTCGAAATGAACCCACAACTGGCATTGTACCATGCTGCCCGTTTCTTTTCATGCTTGCACTGTGGAATACAGAAAGTTGGTTTTGTATTTTTTCCTCTTCCCTGTGTTTTTGTCACAGTGACTGTGTTAACGCCATTGAGTCGCTCGCCGTACAAAACAGGGTTTCCACCGAGCGTCTCGTTGTCATCCCACACCGCCTGCCGCTAGGTGGACCACGCAATGGGATGAAGCGCTTAGTTTGTGTTATATTCATCAGCTAGAAGCCAAGCAGCACTGGCGCGTGACGGCCGGCAAGTTACAAAGCGTGAATGTGGCCTATGTCGCTGAACACTCGTGTCTATGTGCATTCAACCGTCACTGGACGATATAGGTTGGTAGACATAGAATCCCTTGAAATATCGTTCAATTTGACATTAGCATTTAAAAGTATACAACGGTATTCCCATAAAGTGTTCTTCCAATTGGCCCGGGTCTGTCAGGCTGACCACGGCCTTTATTCTTTAACCTAGGATAATATCAAGTATCAAATATCAACAAACCAAGCCTGTAAATGTAACTCAGAAGGCATACTTACAAAAGCGTTCAACGTTTCATATAAAGAGGGTGTGATTCCTTTTGAATGGAAAGACGCAAACCTCATTCGATTGTTTGAAAATAAAATACAAGGAAAACAAACTTAATTATGCTTATGCATAAAACATTAGTTAGGCCTCATTTACTGAATACAAGCTCGGAGATAATATCGTAAGAAGGATATAGATACAAAACTGGGATACCTTAGTTTTGGAGATCGACTGAATGAATGTGGTTTAGTAACCCTAGAGGCAAGGCGGTTAAGATGATATCAAATTGAAGTTGTTTGAAATATTGAATGGCTATTAAAATATTAACTATTTCGTCTCACTCAACACAAAAAAAACAGAACTATAAGGCATGAGTTTACATTAGTAAAGGATAACTGTACATTGGATATTAGGAAGTACTCTTTATCATAGAGGACAATCAATAAATTATAAAGTAAATGTGTGCGTGCGTGCGTGCGTACGTGCGTGCGGGAGTGCGTGCGTATGTCGTTACTATGCCAGTGCGCACATGACTAGCTGAACCGTACAATAACTATCAGTTGATAATTGTGGATAATTGTGGATATTTTTTGGGGGCGTGGAGTATCTACGTCTTATTAAACTATTTATCAACATATAATTACAAAAAACACTGTCTACACGCACTTACTATGTCAAGTGGAAACTAATATGTCGGTATATTATTCAGAAGTAACTGAGCGAAAGAAAATGTAACTTCATCTTTAGACTTCTGGTCGATACATGAGCAAACCCTGGTTTGATTCGAGGTTTGTAGAGTTTAGCTCGATGATGTGTACATACGTGTGAGTGTACGTACGTTAGCTATGTACATACGTGTGAGTGTACGTACGTTAGCTTGCGTGTGCGAGCCATCATGCCATCAAAACGTAGCATTAGAATATTATTGCCTGGTTTACTATTAAAACATCATATATGTGAATGTTGAGTTTTGAATAGATAGTGTAAATGAACATTGAAAATACATCATGATGTTATGGTTGTTACACTTGTTATCTTTTAACGAAAGAACCGATAAACGGGTAGCCTTCTCTCAGCGTTGGTCGCTAGATACACAGTAATAACTAACTGAACACAGATTTAACATTAACATAAATGAAAACATGAATCATGTTTATTGCGTAGGCTACAGGACTTCAAAAAGGGAATTAAAAAAATGCTTAAAATTTGATAAAAAAATCTGATATGCGTGGAGTAAACAAGCAGCAAACATGTTTTCCATTAAAATCGGGTCATAATTCCGATACGCCCATTTCATCAATAATTAGGAACCTCTGCTTATCTGTTTTAAATAATAAATCTTACCCATGTTATTGTCAATCGTTCGTTGCAGATATTCTGCAAAACTTGCCGCCGCTGTTCTGTTTATATGGAGCTCACCACAGATAAACGGGTTTGTTCTTCCTACAAAAGCATCCACACAAATCTCCGAATTCAACTATCTACTCACGAATAGCTGAAGAAATGGTGCGTTGAATAGGCATGACATACATTTGAGATCATTTACATACATCATCAACCGACTACGTCAAAAGACGACCAGGCTTCGCGCTCGACTTCATTTGTAAGACAGTCGATGCGTCTTTCAGAGTTTTTTATTCAAAGTGCTGCCTGATTCGTCGTTGCTGATGTCTGCTGGCGCGTATATTCCAAGCTCATCGGCCGATGTAACAATGTTGCCACATCTTGTCGCTGTATGTACAGTTCGCTGCATAACACTATTGAGCAGCCAGTCAGCGTAAGTCCTTCACAATACCCCATTTTGATTTTGTTGATTCTTCTAGAGGTGTTCGTGCTAGTTTCTGTTGTTATTTACAAACCAGCCTTGTACATTGATCAGTTATATAGCTGTTTAATTAAATGTATCTTGTTAATACTTCACCACATTTATTCTCTACACAAGAGTTAACGGTATTATGTACTGCTTTACTGCATAGCGATAAAGGTAATTCCATTGTAGTATATGCTTGACACATGATTTGAAAACTACCACCTCTCTCCGTGTCAGTCTCAGTTGATATTATTACTGCTCGCTTTGATCAGTTTATGTTTTTATTCAATGTTTGCATTATCTACTTGTGAGGCGACCTCGGCTTCTAGTAACTTCCGACAGTTGGAAGTATAACATTTCTTTTGGAAGTATTATTTCCATCTCATTTCGAGCCACCTGATTTGTCTATCTCATATATACTTGTTCCGGGTGTTTGTTCATTTAAGTATGTCCTTTTTGGATATTCGACTTTTCTATGTTATACCCGTGTATCACCAGCAAGGCATGCAGTTTCCTAACATGCTTTCGATGCAGAGTCTATGTTTCAACGCCATGGATCAGCGTGGAAACTACTTCTGCTCTATGCACCAAACATTTCACTATGATTTACACATAGTAAATCTCATTCACAAATTCTTGTGCAGACAACCAACATTTGACGATGACTTGCTTATGCGCTTCTCCAATTCCACCTCCCTCGTTGCTTGCCTCGAACATTTTTACAAATCATTTAGGCAACGATATTTCCGCAGCTGTGTCCACAGTTCTTGCGGTCCCACGGGGTCGATTTTTTGTAAACGTTAACGACGACTACGTAGACGGTTTTGTTCGATACTTTTTTCTTGGACTTGACTCGAGTGACACAGAATAGTTATTTCCACGGTGCGTATTCCAGGTATATATATATATATATATATATATATATATATATATATATATATATATATATATAAACGACTGAGGAACACAAATACCAGTACTTTGCCAGCTTCTAAGACTAGTGGTTTACATATGTCATTCCAATGCACTGATCGATCTCTTTTTTTTAACAGTGTGATGAAATGTTTGCACACATCCACTCTTGTGGGATTCAACATTACATACTGACACTATCAAGTTGAACAGTGATTCCTGCTGTGATAGTTGTTCTTAGGTGACTCGAAGGCGTTTCCCTCTCATATAGTTCAAGTGGTTCAATAAGCAAACTAGCATTTGAAAAGTGTTCCACACTTTCAAGAGTATCAATTGAAATGTCACCAACCATATTAAGCAGAAGTGACCAGCCGATCTTGTCAGTTGTGCAACTTTATCCTTCAATATGATAGACACTGCATTGCGTGCTAGTAAGATTAGGGCAGTTACTAATAACTTTTGTTAAACAGCCTAAAACCACAACATAGTAGTTGCCATTTGTCAAAAGCTAAGATGTGGGTTGGTGTAGCTTCATAGCATGTCCACACACACATGGGTCATGTGCAATGCCTCTCTATGGCCCCATGCTTATCCTTATCTAATCAGCCTGATGCCTTTTTGACACATTAGGTGCATCAATATATCTGTGATCCGCTGAAAACAACTGTGCTGAAGCCAAGCAATAGCGCCGTACATGTGTCGTATCTTCATGTTGTATAGACTACGTTTACGTTTACGAGTTTATGTTTTCAGATGGACGTTTTCTTTCCACAAGACGGTGTGTAACCACCAGCCAGTCTGCTGTAGGCAGGTGCCAGGCGTCGGTAGGTGTTTTTGATTGTGTGTGTACGTGCATGCGTGCGTGCATGCGTGCGTGCATGCGTGCATATTCATGTACGCATATACACCGACACATATTTATTACACGTATCATGTAAATGTACATCATTAAAATAATATAAAGTAAGATTACAGGAGCGGCTTGGTGGGATCGTTAATTTGACCTTCAAATATAATGTTATAAAATATCCCGCAACATAATAATTATTCAGGTTGCAAGCACAGTTGACCATTCTCATTGTCGACATAATGTCGCTCAATGTCTCCAAACAACATACATACATGATTTAGGTTGCTATTTCGTGGTTGTGTGCGCGGTATCAAACCTAGTACACCTTCTGTATAATGTGTGTCCGTTTCTGCTAGATAAAGGTTCTGAAGACATCCAGGTGCTGCCGAATGGACTGGCGTTCATCACATCGGTAAGTTCTGGTGGCCGTTTGTGTTGGTTATTAATGATACGATGCTATACTTAAGTCGACGACGACGACGACGATAACCGCCGTCAGTGTCACACAATCGTTGACAACGATATCGACGACGAAGATCGTTGAAAAAACGTTGAGGCCGTAGCAGAGAGACATAACGAAAATATTTTGTATTTAACTTACGCTCGTCTCTGTTGTTGGACAGGGCTTTGACCCACAGAGTCGGGGCGAAATATTGCTGTTTGACTTCAAGAAGCCCAGACACGGTGCCCACGCCCTCGACATCGTAGGCGACCTCGACAGATCCACATTCTCTCCTTTCGGTCTCAGCATTTGGAGCGACTGCAACTCCAGTAAGATTTTGTGCAGCATAGGACGTTTTCTTTGGAAATGTCTTTGGCTGTGGCCATATATCATCGTTAGCGTTCCTTCGTTTAACAAGTAATAACTATAATCGAGCTAGCGTATGTTTGTATTTAGGTATTAATCTACGACTCACGAAAAAAATATTTTTTTTCGAAATATCCCGTAAACAAAGGGCTGTCAGTAGTGGCTGTGGTAACTCCAATGTCCGCTGCGTAAAACATTAACTTCCAACAATCGCATAAACCACGCGCGCTTTCGGCGAATACTTTGGTTCGTAAACCGTTTGAGAGTACTTAGCGCCATCTGGGCGGTTTATATTAATTATAGTAGAAAGCATGCACATACGTGTTGGCCCGAGGTCGCAGTAAAATAAAGAATATATGCTACTATTCTATACAAACACAAATATCCACGGGTCTACATTCACGCGAACGTTTTGAATATGGAACGGCTATTGAATCACTTGCTTGACTCCTGATAAAACGGTTTACGTTCCCTTAAACAATATCGAGCGTATTAATGGCATATTGGCCTGATGCATTTGGTAAATATTGCTATTATGACTGTCACATATGAACTATCTAGTTATCCCGTCCTGGGGACGGGCATTTTTCTAGTAATAATAACAACTGTTATTTAAGTAGCATCGTATATCCGGATATAAAACCTGTACAGATGATTACTTAGTTATTTCTTAATGAGATGTGATGTTCTCAGTCACAATGTAACAGTCGCATTAACCTTTTGTATCATAGGTCATAACGCATTATATTAATTGTTTTTCAGACGTGATCTACATATTTGTTGTCAACGTTTGCGTGGGAGGACAAGATACGGTGGAGAAGTTTCGGTACGACGAGAAGAGACGACAGTTGTGCCACGTCCGAACATTCAGTGACCCGACAATCACGCAGTCAGTGTTTCTAGAAATCCAAGTCGTTAGTCAATATTAACAAACGCCTTGTAAACTATTTATAATTGTTAATATGTCAAACGGTGTGATAAGCTGCTACGTACTATAAACGGACTGCACTCGATTTCAGCTTAATGTCGTAAATTCGTGTTTTAAATGTTCTGAGTATTTTCCGTATTGATGAGTACAATGTATATTTATTTGTTTTTACAGGGGCTTTCAAAAAACTGTAGATATTGTATATATGGGGGCTCTTCGAGTGTTTAAACAAATTGAATGAATATTTCAACATCGTGGTTGTTTCCATGTGCACCATCAGCCCCAATGACATCGTGGTGACGGGAGAAGACAGTTTCTACTTCGCCAACTACTTCAAGTGCGATCATATTGTGGAGTTCATTCGTGGTGTCAGTGTCGGCAGTGTCGGCTTCTACGATGGCACCAGGGGGCATATTCTCCTAGCAGGAATTAGCAGCCCCAATAGTGTAAACACATCCCCGGATGGCAAGTAGGTGTCCACAGCATTGTTGTCAATCCGGAGTTGGCCATGATTAGAGCGAAACAAAAGTTATGGTTTTCGTTTACTCGAATGTGTTCTAAAATTAGAAGATTCCGATCATTTCTCCAGTTGACCGATGGGTGACATGTTAACCAGCGCGATAGATAACCGCATGCACAGTTCTACGAAAATCGGATAATACAGACTACGAGTGAGGTCATTCCGGAGTTGGCCATGATTAGAAAGAAACAAAAGTTATGGCTTGGGTTTATTTGAATGTGGTGTAAAATTGGAAGATTCCGGTCATTTCTCCGGTTGACCGAGAGGTGACATGTTAACCAGCGCGACCGATAACCGTATGCGCAGTTCTAAGAAAATCGGATAACATAGACTACGCGGGAAATACTAAATGATGCCGGTATACACAAAATCGACGCATGGCCGTAATCAACTGACGAGAATTGGAATAGGTGTATACACATATGTTTTTATCTGGCGGGCGAATTTTCCTAGATTTCGACACTCGTGACGTAGGATTATCGAACAGTATGACGCGGCACATGAAATTAAGATGATGTGTGTTCAACAAGGTTTCCATATTAAAGTAATGGCATGGTATTATCAATTGCAGTTGCAAATAAGTATGCTTAGTAACTTTTATAAGTGCACAGACCAAAACACACAACTTTAGCTTCCTTTGATTGCGCTTTATCGAATGACATTTGTAACATAGAAATGTTAAACCTGCCAACTCTTAAAGTTTTTGTGGGCGAACTCCGCCTCAATCTTCCGCCTCCCACTACTATGGTTAAAGCTCGCGCTCTCCCATTACTGCCGAATTGTACAACACATCGTGGTATGTGTCATGTAATCAACATAATCTGAAATACAGTCAGTGCAGTTTCCAGATATTAATTGCAAAAATGTAAATTAATTCCCGGGGATTTATAATTTCTAACGAATGAAGTAATGCGTTGTCGGCCACTATTACGAAAAGCGATACTGTCTGATATCAATGTTAAGTAACTGAGCGAAAACAAAAACTCTTCATCCGTCCGCAACTATCATGCTATTGTAGTGTCAGAGCTTGTTGGTTCATTCATTTCTGGTGTTTCGTGTTGCTCGTCGCCGACTGTCAGTGACGCAACTAAGCGTATTGAATATTATATCTTTTTACTTAACAGTTTACTGAGAAGTGATGTATTAAGTTTGGTGCCACATGTTACAGGTACGTATACATGTCGGAGATAGGAGGGAGACGTTTGAGTGTTTACATCAGGGAATCGGACAACAGTTTGACATTGAAGCAGGTAAGGCGTGTGATAAGGTATTTGTGCTATAAACACGACGGATGACAGTGACACTTTTAGAGCCAATTACGACTTTGTTTCAATATCTTACCTGTATATTATCCTCAGAAGTCTCTGTTCTTTTTATATGCATTAAACGAATCAATTTATACCACAACCACTCCCATTGTGATTTACAATTACCTATCCCATGAGACCGTTTACAAATGTTGAATTGTTTTCACAACAATAATTATGAGTTAAACTACTCTATTACCTTATCTTATATATCCTCTTCGGATAGAGTGATCCATGAAGCTGTAATGCTCCTTCTCCAGTTCGTTCTATCTTCGGCCATCTATTTGGCTTCATTCCATGTTTTCCACCCAATTCTTGTCTGTCTTGTGCTACTGTTTTTTGTCAGTTTGTCTTCTCGTGACCAATCCTGCTCCATCTTCTTGTCTTGTCTTCATATAACACTGCACAATCTCTCTTCGCGTTTAAGATCTTGATCATTTAGATTATCTTGTATTAAATTCGGTAGCTCTACATGATTTTCCAAAGGTCCCTTCGGTGCGCGGAATCAAAGGCCTTTTTGAAGTCGACGAAAATGAGTCTGCCGCTCAACTGCCGGCTGTATTATATTTCGCAGAATAAATATATTTCAACTGTATCTCTTCTTTATGAAGCCTGCTGGTTAATATCTCAACTTATCATCAACTCAATATCTTATTATGTCCATAGTCACCATTCCGAACACTTTTTTGGGAAGTTCCAAGTCTTTGATACTTCGTTTTTTCCCAAACTGTTACATATAAACTTACAAGCTTTATGTATTGTAGTTTAAAATGTGGGACATGATAATGTTTAATGTATAGTTGACAGTTACTTTGTTGGATCGACTTCTCAATATGACAGAGACAACTCGCCTTTCATAAGATCCAGAGGTGCGAAGTAGCATTGCAACACAACCGGTGTATCTACCGGTACCCGTGGTGTGAGGGCGATAGATGAAGGCTTCACTTTCGCTGGTGAAATAATGCTTTAGAAGTAATAAAACTATAGATGGTAAGATTCTAAAAATATGGAAGACACAGCGATTGACCTGGCAGCTCTGTCGGTTTTAACATTTTATTATCAAACGACGATTCGTATCACAGTGGACGTTAGTTAGTAAGCTAGTTATTGATTTAGTTACTTAATTAGTCAGTCAATCAGTTAATCAGATATATGGTGTGTTTCAGGTGGTTCCGCTGGGAATGCCTGTCGGAAACATCTATGTTGACGTGGTTTCTGGACACTTGTGGGTGACCGGGTTCCCGGACGACCAGGCGTCTCTGAAACACGCGGTGCCGCCTCACACCGCAATATCGCCTTCGGAGGTAGAGTGAACTAGGCGTAATGGAATCAGTACGGGCATTTTGATTATATAAAGAAGACGATTCACTTAATCGGAGTGCGTTAGGACAGTTGTTTCATTGAGTGAATCAGTCGCATGCAATATATTTTCGGCAGTGCTATTTGCATAATGCATCAGGATAATTTTATTGTGGACGATACGCAGTGTTTCAATACAGCTGCCTTCCCTGTCCATGCATAATACCTCCTGCCTTTCATATCAATTCAATTGAATAACGTGCGAGCATGTGTGTGATATGCCCTTGCACGTGCATGTGCATGCGTGTTTGCCTGAGTGCGTACATGCGCGTTTGAGTACAGTTTTGTCTGGGTTCGGATTTGTCGTATGTGTGTGTGTTTTCATTCGGAAATAGTAGACCCTCTGTATTTATATATGCATCATACACGAGAGGGCAGCAATATCTGCTACAATCCTGTCATAATTATGTGAATACCAATCGTCATCTATTCGTCGTCTTTCCGCTGTCACCTTCGCTATCGTGTGTTTTTCGTTTATACCACCCAAGGTGTCCATTATTGTTCTTTCTGTCTTCACAATATACTGAAATTGTTAATTATCTGATTGCAATTTCACGCCATGTTGCTCGGCGCAGGTGCTGCGGCTGACGTTGTCCGAAAACTCCAAAGTGACAGATATTGCGCAGGTGTACTACAACGACGGACGACAAATCTCCATGGCAAGCAGCGTTGTCCACTACCGACGATACATGCTCGTTGGTAGCGTCTTCACGAAACTGCTTCTTTGTGAAGTAAACCACGCATAACTGTTGCAACTCTCATCATAAGTTCCATTCTGCTACGCGAACGTTCTATACGTAAACGCACGCACTCACACACACGCGCGCGCACGCGCACACATACACACGCACTAACACACACACATATATATACACATACACAAATACACACCCACGCAAAAACACACACGCACACACACACACACACACACACACACACACACACACACACACACACACACACACACACACACACACACACATACACACAAACGCACGAACGCACGAACGCATGTGGTAGATGTTGCTTATTTTGGTGTACAAGCAATCGGTTGTCACATGTAGGACGACCACGAATAAAGGTTGATTGATCTACCTTTACAAAGAATGCCGGTTCGTACTATAATGTGTTTCTGAAGTTCTGAGCCATGACAATATTTAGGAAGGAAGCGTTATTACTTCGAGTGAACTGCCACTCTGCGAGATATTATAGCTCCACCCTCCATAAATTGCATATATTATTACTACAGTTGTGTCTTTACGTTGATACTTTTCACGTTTAATATATATATATATATATATATATATATATATATATATATATATATATTACCTACCCAACAATGCCTAAAGGTACGGACGTAATGAATGCATACACATGAACATACTAAATATTTATACACCATCAGTGCATATTTCAATATTCCAAAGTTGGTTGTTTCTGAAATTGTGCATTGGTATGCACACATTAAATCTGGTAAATTGCTAAAGTGTGATATTTAATTAAAAAAATATGCGTTGATAACAAGCTGGTGTGTCGTCACGTTTTGAAACTAACACGGACATAAGTAGCAGAAATTACTAAAAGAAAGACTTTGATTGTGTAGATAGACACAAACAAGTCTCCATGCGTGTGGCATCCCAGATAAGATCGTCAAAGCCATACAGATATATATATATATATATATATATATATATATATATATATATATATATATATAGAAAACGTTTGAATTACAAATTGAAAAAGTGGTAGCCAACATGTTGGTAACTGAAGAATCGGTATTGGTATAACCGACTTTATGTAGGCAACGGTATAGACAGCAAGATTATGGTGCAACTTCTTCGCATCCACCGAGAAGTTTGGTACGGAAACGCCAGCGGACGATAGCAACGCAGAGGCGGACTGGACAACACATCGGAGATAACTATGAATGATGAGCCATCTAGCTCACTTCGTGTGGTTTGAGTCTCACAAACAAAAGCGACTACGAACCCTTGTCGTACAGTGGCGCAGTAGGTTCATGTTATATGTAAATGATCTCAAATGTTTGTCACGTCTATTCAACGCCCTATATCAGCATCTATAGGTGTGGGAGAGTTGGATTCGTAGATGTGTTTTGACGCATTATTGGGAGAGAGGACATGTTGATGAGGGTGCTCCATCTACACGGGACGGGGCGGCAGTTTTTGCAGAAGAACTGCAAATGACGGATAACAATAGCATGGGTATCAAAAGTTATCTAGACCAAAGAACAGAGGGATTCTTAATTGATGATTGAATGGACTTACTTTTCTTTATTTACAAAAGTAGCATCAATCAGTATAATATTTTTTTTTTAATAATGCTGCTTCGATGACCCCTAGTACTACGTCCATTTCAGGTTTCTTTCGCATCCGATTACAAAAACTTTTTATAATATTGTGTTTGTAGTGTTCTAAATAAACAAAATGTCACCTTTCTTTAGTACTTTTTATTTATTTGTTCTGTTGTAGTTAGTGTTGAATTACTAGCGACCAACGCTCAGTGAGGATCGCCGCGTCCCGCTTAGCGTGTCGATGTTCTGTTTTCGGATCTTGCATTCATCAAATTTTCAAACGCACAAGTCCAACAACTATAACAACATCACGTTTATTTATTTTGTTATACCATACATTAAACATTGAATACGTCATTCAAGGAAATTATGTTTAATGGTAAATCACGCTACCATCTCTCAATGCCACATTTTGAGAATGGTGGGTCACACACACGCCCGCCGACAAGCACTCACACACGCACGCATGCACGCACTTACGCAAGCAACCACGTGGTCTTAGGATAATTAAGCCGACCAACTGTGGTGTATATGATAGTTGATAATGATGGAATTTAACCGACAGTGATTTTCATTAAAGACCGAGTCATACGGGTTGACAAAGGAAGCAGTAGAGGAGAGGTTCACAAACTTCAAGGTTGGGATGAAGATTGGATTGTTTTCGGTCAATGTGTTCATCGAGGTAGAAATTCCGGTTGATCTTGGGTCAAGCTGTGGACATTGCCTGATCAATGAGGAGGTCAAGGGTCATCGAGGATCATTTACAAGAAGGATCGTCTCAAAAATAGAGGCCCCGAGGTTAGGGTTGAGCCAACACCGCGCCAGAGGCTCCAAGGATGAGATGAGATGAAGAGTCTTACAATGAACTGTCCCACGCCAGAAGCTTCCAGCTTGTTGGGATGTATCCCACGCCGGAGGCCTCCAGCTTGCAGGGATGTATCCCACGCCGGAGACCTCCAGCTTGCTGGGATGTATCCCACGCCAGAAACTCCAAGGTTGAATGAAATGAACAAAGCAAACAAGGAACACGTGACAGTCGTGCAACAATACTACATTTTACCGTCTCTGAGAGTTTTAAACTAAAGGAACTGGCGACAATCGTTAGCAACTAAGTTGGTGCCAAAAGTTTGTGTAAATGCAATGATCGAAGCAATAAATAAACAACGGAGTATTGTCCGCACAGGTTAGATAGGTGACTCTGAAGTCTCTTGGCGGTGAGAGTCCACTCCGAACAATGTTTATTCTGGAACGCGCGGAATGCGGCGTGTATCGACGGTAGTCCGTGCGAACAGAAGTATTCCCCGCGTCTATCATCGCCCACAAAGAGAACTATCCAGTGTTCACCGGGTCAATCGTAGTCGTGAGTGTTGCACACGAAAGCCATTGGGTAAGCTTCTATCGTCGTCGTCAGCCAGTCTTTGTGTGTCAGTTACCTGTTCGAGCGAGCGAAGGTGATACAAACTGACGGAATGAACCTCGACGCGAGCGAGCCGGTGGGTCCTGTGAATAACGACACCCTCGTGAACTTTTCGACAAATACGTGTCCGTATTGCGTCTACATCGAAATGGCGTTGAGGTACAGTAGAGAGGCCAACGACACGTGACTGACAAGTCAACTGTGGTACAACGACACCGCTGGTCACATGGAAGCGACATACGATGCCAATGTATGGTTGCTGGATCGGAAAACGCACGTTTCGCAGAGTCGTGTCGTCGAACTAATGGGACGACTCCACGTTGAAATGTTCGTGCAAGTCTGTTTCCTCATAAATGGGGTCACCGTAAGAATCGACTAGCACGAAGTAAGGAAGCATTCGTCCTGATGGCTTCTGGCGCCGCTCCCAGTCGCAAAGTTCACACCGTCGACGCCAACATGTTCGCGATAAACGCCGCCCTGGACAGGCCATCCAGATGTCGCATATCATGGCACTCGACTAGGGTACGGTCAAATGCCATTTGCTCCCATCCACTGCAAAATGCACTCCATCCCGCAAGGGACCATGTCGCACAAGGGACCATGTCGCACAAGGGACCATGTCGCACACGCATGAAAATGTGTTTCTCTGCACCTGCCGAAACCTCTGGTGTTGTGCTGCATTGACTTCATCGCGGATGGTCGGTGCCCGCCAAACCACTTCAACCAAAATTTCCCGACTTGCGGAACGTCAAGAGTTAAGTCGACCTGTTCGCCTCGACCTGCAATGTGTCGCAGGACGATGGGAACGGTCTGGCGCGCTCGGATTTCAGTGACGGACACACCTTCTTCGGCTTCGACGACACCCTGGACGCGTGTGACGGGTCGTGGTGCCACATAACACAAAATAGCAACCAGCGCATCGAGATTCATTTTGGCTAGATGTTTCTGGTGAGTTGATTTAACAAGATTGCCGGCAACAAGACACGCTGACGCCCCTTGAGATTCATCCATCGACACGCCACGCTGCGTCGGTCGGCAGAAGCGTCGGTCGATGGCATCAACAAAGACTCACATAGGGCCATCATATCTAAATCGTTTTCAAGAATGTGATCGTACTTTGCAAGTGTCTTATTCAGGCAAGATTGTGCATTTATGTAAAATACTTCGAAGCCAGGTTCACGTTGATCAGACGATGATTATGATGACACCAGCGGTAGACTTGTAAAATTGTCGTAGTTAACACAGTTGACGCCGGAGAGTGCAGCTTTAGGAGAGTTTCTATCAAATGTGATTGCAGACGGGTTCGAGCAGAGGTGGTTTATTCTCGCTGTGTTTCCTCGATGTTTTTTTGCGACGGAACAAATATTTAACGACCTAAGCATTTGGAGGATCTTCATTTGTACGATTTGTTTGGCCTTCATTGCGACGATCCCAATGGCAAGCATCGACAATGATTTACCATTGAGAAAGTAATATACATGTTTCTACCAAAGATAGTCATGCAGCAAATAGTCACATTGTGCGTCCTGGTCACGAATGTCGGAGCTTCTGGAGACATTTTGTCAAAGACACGCAACGACGACGTAAACTTGTTTTGCAACGCTAGAGACAAGGATACTAAGAGGAGACCAAAGAGAAATGTTTATAATAGTGAATGGCTATAAGAATATTGACAGGAATATGTTATTCA
Source organism: Lamellibrachia columna (assembly GCA_963662155.1). Classification (NCBI taxonomy): domain Eukaryota; kingdom Metazoa; phylum Annelida; class Polychaeta; order Sabellida; family Siboglinidae; genus Lamellibrachia; species Lamellibrachia columna. The sequence continues at coordinate 10,077,615 of OY759261.1, read as the reverse complement.
AACTTAAAGAAGGTAGTAGAACCATAGTACACGAAGAAGCGTTAATTAAAGAACAGTATAGATTGGCCATGAAAAAGTATTCATTCTCACAGAGGGTGATACATTAATGGAATAAACTACCAAATGATTGTGTTAAAGCGAGTAGCGTATATATTTAAAAGTAGAACGGACATAAACATGATAATGGCGGGCTATATACGCGGTTGGTCGAAAAGTGCCCGCCAAATCCCTTCAACCAAAATTCCCCGACTTGCGGTACGTCAGGAGTTAAGTAAACCTGTTCGCCTCGACCTGCAATGTGTCGGAGCACGATGGGAACGGTCTGGCGCGATCGGATTTCAGTGACGGACACACCTTCTTCGGCTTCGGCTTCGACCTCAACCTGGACCCGTGTGACGGGTCGTGGTGCCACATGATGCTAAATGGCAACCAGCGTATCGAGATTCATTTTGCTGCGGCACTCGCTGAGACTGTGAACGTCATCGTGCAAGGCGGTGCTCGAAATCGACAAGAGCAGGAAAGTCATTTACGATTACTGATGGACACCGAACGGATCACGTGACTTCTGGTGAGGAACTTGCAAACGAGTAACATCATCCACGACGTGATGCCCAAAGACGGTCTGCCGAAGGCGATAGATGCTTACCCGATCGCTTTCGTTTGCAACACTCACGACTACGTTCGACCCAGTCAACACTGTATCGCTCTGTTCGTGGGCGGTGATAGACACGGCGAAAAGGTATGTTCGCACGGTCTAATTTCGCTACACGTCGCATTCCGCGCACTGCTGAATAAACATCGTTCGCAGTGGACTCACAACGCCAAGAAGCTTCATAGTCATATATCTAACGTGTGCCGACAACACTGCGTCGCTTATTTATTGCTTCGATGTAACTGGGAGAAGGTGAACGCATTGACACAGTCTTGTGGTACCGATTAAACCCCATTGGCCTAAAGCTCTCAGTGACGGTAAAATGTAGTATTCTTGCACGACAGTCGCATGTATATTGCTTTTTTCTTTTTTTGAATCCTTGTAGTCTCTGGCGCGGAATAGATCTCCGTAACATCGATACCTCTGGCGTGGGAAAGATCCATGAAAGCCTTTTAATGTCATCTCATTTTTGGAGCCTCTGACGCCGTGTTGATTAACACATAGTCTCCATTTTTGAAATGATCTATCTCGTCATCTTTGACCTCGCCATGTCCCAAGATTGACCCTAGATCCACTAGAAATTCCATTAAATATGCCGGGAAGACCCAAATCAACCCTCACTTGACCGGAAAGAGCAAATGACCACCTCGATGACCACAATGACTGGAAACATTGCAATAGTCATCCCAACGTTGAGATTTTAAAACTCTCGTCTACTAAAATCCATGTTAACCCGTACGACTCGGTCTTGAATGAAAACAATTGTCGGTTAAATTCCATAATCATTAACCCATCTATCATAGAGAATACAGTCTAACTATTCTAAGGCCACGAGGTTCCGTGCGTAAGTGCCTGCATACTTGCGTGTGTGAGTGCGTGCCGGCGTGCGTCGGTGTGAGCCACCATTCTAAAAAATTGGCATTGAGGGTTGGTGGGGTGATTTACCATTAAACATCATTTATGTGAATGTCGCATTCAAGTTTGTATTGCATGGTATAATAAAGAAATAAATGCGATGTTGCCATGGTTGTTGGAATTGTGCTTTTGAGAATTTGATGAATGAAATATCTGAAAACATGTGAAAATCGACATGCAAAACTTGACGCGTCGATCAGCTTTGATCGGTAACGTCAACATAATAAAGAAATAACAGGTAGTAAAGAAAGGTGAAATCTTGTTTATTTAGAACACTAAAAGAACGATTGTAAAAAAGTGTTTCTAATCGGATGCCGATAGAAACGTGGAACGGATGTAGTACTAGGGGTCATCGAAGCTCAATAATAAAAAAAAATTCCAACCTTCGATCGTTTTGGTTGTGATTATCTTATGCCGTCTGAAGTGCAGCACCGGTAACGTGTCCACACGCTGGTGGGCCCTGCACACTGCACCTTTAAGGCTCCAACCTGCTCCGAGATCCCTAGTACATTCGCCTGGGGCCGCAAGGTGCCCAGGATCCGCAGTGTACCACGAGGAGGTTGTGCTAGAGTCTTGTCTATGGAGAGGCTATGTACCAGCAGGGGAGACTTACGCACTCAGCTCCCTTTTCACTACAAGGAGCTATCTGGCGGCTGAAGCTGACAGCGAGAGTAGGAAGCACACACTACATACTACACACTACACTACGGGCAAAACATGATTGGTGTAGTTTGTGACAAGTGTAAATTTAACATAATTATTTGTGAACAAATCCTGAAAACTTATCAGTTGTCATTTTCAGAATAAGCCGTAATTGTCAGACATTATGTATTGGTTTGATATATGAAATGTTTATCCACAAAGCACATTATATACCAAAATCAGATCAATTGAATTAAGAGTTGTTTTGTGCTGCCGACAATTGATTGTTGTGGAGGTAAATGTTTTGTGCTGCCTTCAAGTTGATAGTGGTGGAGGTAAGTGTTTTGTGCTGTCGTCGAGTTGATAGAGGTGGAGGTGTTTTGTGCTGCCATCAAGTTGATAGTGGCGGAGGTAAGTGTTTTGTGCTGCCATCAAACTGATAGTGGTGGAGGTGTTTTGTGCTGCCATCAAGTTGACAGTGGTGGAGGTGTGTTGTGCTGCCATCAAGTTGATAGTGGTGGAGGTAAGAGTTTTGTGCTGCCATCAAGTTGATAGTGGTGGGTGGAGGTAAGTGTTTTGTGCTTCCATCAATTTGATAGTGGTGGGTGGAGGTAAGTGTTTTGTGCTACCGTCAAGTTGATAATGGTGGAGGTAAGTGTTTTGTGCTGCCATCAAGTTGATGGTTGTGGAGGTAAGTGTTTTGTGCTGCCATCAAGTTGATAGTGACGGAGGTAAGTGTTTTGTGCTGCCATCGAATTGATAGTGGTGGAGGTATGTGTTTTGTGCTGCCATCAAATTGATAGTGGTGGAGGTGTTTTGTGCTGCCATCAAGTTGACAGTGGTGGAGGTGAGTTGTGCTGCCATCAAGTTGATAGTGGTGGAGGTAAGTGTTTTGTGTTGCCATCAAGTTAATAGTGGTGGAGGTGTTTTGTGCTGCCTTCAATTTGATAGTTGTGGAGATAAATGTTTTGTGCTGCCATCAAGATGATAATGGTGATACTTGCCTGGTAACAAATACCTGGTGACACTTACCTGGTGACACATACATGGTGACACTTACCTGGTAAGGGGCCATTAACAATTGTTGACATTTATCTATTCGTACAAAGTGTACTAATTCTCGTTCTCCTCTCCCTGAATAAGTATTTTAAAATGTTAATCATTTTCCAGATTGAAAATGTCAAACATTGAAGTAACAATGTTATGACATAGTACATGTGTAGAACATTAGTACATGTGTAGAACTCTAATAACCGTAAGAATGAAGTTGTTATTTTACAAACATTTATCTTCAATAATAATTATTTACACAAAGTTGTTAATGTCCAAAATGTTGGACTGTGTTACAGCGCCGCGCAGTGAAAGATTATGCAGTTCAAAACAACAGTATTTCTGTATTAGTTCACCACATGGCACTGCAAGATACAACAGTGTCAGGTGATATTACTTATGTGACTGACATTTCTTTAAATTAATGTCCTTGAACCAACATATTCCTCCACGTGGCAGTTATGTTATAATGCATTGTGAGCAAGTTTCCCCTCAACCAGGGTGTGCAGAAAAAACCTTGTTCTTTATGCAATTATAATATAAGTTCATAAATCTGGAAATATTTATATTTTGACATACTTGCTGGACTTTTTCTCAAAGTAAATCCAGGTTAATGTTGATTTTTACAACAAGTACAGTTAATTAAACAGCAACATTATTTTTTAAAGAGAACATTGAGGAAAGAACATAATATACCATTTCACTGTGGATGTGGATAGCAACTTTGGAGTTGTAGAACTAACACTAGGACTATGCACGTGTTTAACTTAAATTATACACCAATATTTTCAAACTTGCCAGTTCATATTACGTAGAAAATTAAGCATAGGAACTGTTGGATAATAAAACTGTATATTCGCGCAATATGATACAATGTTCATATATGGTTGATTGCTTAAAAAAGTATTTTCAAAAAGTTACATCACTATTATCACTATTTTTATACCTAACGTTGCTTGCAAACAGGTTTTTGCTGTTGCCAACTTTACATAGCTACTTATAGAAAACTTTACTTAGCTACTTATAGAAAACTTTACTTAGCTACTTATATAAAACATTACTTAGCTACGTATAAAACGCTGAACATAGTTCTGTTATCACAACTTGATTATTTTCAAATATATTTTATTTACATAACACATGTTGTAATAAGGTGCGTCTCTTGTAATTACCAGCATTAATGTTCGCACACATACAAATAAAATAAGCAACACGCGTAAGACTGCAATGTTTTAAACAGAGTTTGTCTCTCCACCCGTCGTAGTACCTGTACGACATGGAATGTTTTAAACAGAGTTTCTATTTTCTCTTGAGTGTAATGTCTCTCCTCCCGTCGCAGTACGTGTACGACATGGAATGTTTTAAACAGGGTTTCTATTTTCTCTGAGAGTAATGTCTCTCCTCCCGTCGCAGTACCTGTACGACATGGAATGTTTTAAACAGGGTTTCTATTTTTTCTGAGTGTAATGTCTCTCCACCCGTCGCAGTAATTGTACGACAGTGAATGTTTTAAACAGAGTTTCTATTTTCTCTGAGTGTAATATCTCTCCACCCGTCGCAGTACCTGTACCACATGGAATGTTGTAAACAGGGTTTCTATTTTCTCTGAGTGTAATGTCTCTCCACCGGTCATAGTACCTGTATGACATGAAATGTTTTAAACAGGGTTTATACTTTCTCTGAGTGTAATGTCTCTCCACCCGTCGCAGTACCTGTACGACATGGAATGTTTTAAACATGGTTTCTATTTTCTCTGAGTGTAATGTCTCTCCACCGGTCATAGTACCTCTATGACATGAAATGTTTTAAACAGGGTTTATACTTTCTCTGAGTGTAATGTCTCTCCACCCGTTGCAGTACCTGTACAACATGGAATGTTTCAAACAGGGTTTATATTTTATCTGAGTGTAATGTCTCTCCACCCGTCGCAGTACCTGTATGACATGGAATGTTTTAAACAGAGTTTCTATTTTCTCTGAGTGTAATGTCTCTCCACCCGTCGCAGTACCTGTACGACATGGAATGCGACATCCACGAGACGACAGCGACACTGCGACGTACACCGCTACACTTCGCCGTTCTGCGCCACTAGATGGCGTGCTTCCTCAAACTGTTGGCGTTCGGCGCAAACCCAGACACACGGGACACGTTCGGCAACTCGGTTTGTCACTATGCGGCGGAAGATGGCGCCACGGACATCCTGGACGTGCTCGTGCGTCACGACATCGACCTGGACTGGCGACGACCGCTTCGGTGAGCAACGATCACGTGATGACTGTACAACGCTTCCTGCCCGGCGTACACGAGGCGCGGACTTGAAGAAGATGAGTCAGCTATCGATCCGACAGCAAGTTGGCTTTGGTGTTCACCGGAAGTGTGCCGCATTGCCTCTACCGCGCATACTCAGAGAGTACATTCTCCTCACAAACATTCTATGAGACGCGGCTGTTTGCCGGGTTTCTGACGTCATGTGTCACTCACACTCCCGCGCCCTTGTAGGTCAACAGTCGTGGCTCACAGATGATAGTTGTGGCATTCTTATCTCACAATTACATCCAATATACTACTGAACATTTTCCTGCAAATAGTTTCCACCTTGCTGTGTGTCTCCCCCCAAAAAAAAATACTAAAATAAACCTCCATTTGTTCTGAACGAAGGTTGGAGAAGGTTAACATATTTGTCCATATGAACAAGTCTAAGTTATTACTTTCGACGAATTGGAACCTAAATATATATATATATATTCGTAGCAGTTTAACACCACCAGTTGTAATGCTGATTCTAATCAATAATATATGGATTTTAATCACCATTAATAATGTGTGATCAACTGATGTTGATTTAATAACCAAAAATGTGATGCTGGTGATATATTGCATTTAGACATTGGCATTCTTGTATTCGGATTTCTAGAAAATTTGTCATTGTGCGATCAAATATAGTAATTATTTTTAATTTATGATCACATTGCACATCCACACAGACGTTTTTTCGAATAAGTAAACAACATGTAATAATTATTGTGTATATATTATATGTGTATTACAAATTTAGATTCCTATTTCATAATGGTATGCTCCATAAAGACAATCAATATAAATGTATGAACATGTGTTATTTTGGTCATCTCTGCTGCCTGTATATGTAAAGAAAATAGATTGAAAACTGCTAGATGATATTGCTATGTCAATGGCTAATTTTTAAACGTGACATTATTTTGGAAGTGGATTAATATGGTTGACATTACACACGTGATCGCCATGTGATCGGTACGTGATCGACAACTGTACAACAGCTAAATATGTGTTGCAGTATTATAAACCAGCACGCTAGTGTCGTTGGTAAGCAGACTCCGATAGCAACGCCCTGTTAACTTGTGACGTCATTGCACGGGTATAAGTGGACAATTAACTTGTTCATGTGCCGCTCAAGCAATGGTGCTCCGCGTGTCCGCCAATCAATAATTGATGGCCTTGAAACAAATGGAAGATGACCCGAATGAGTGGGAGCAAGACACTGCGGCGTCTGTGGTCTTTTATTACGTACTTTCGGCGGCGCGTAAATCATCGAGTCTAGCGAGTCGGCCGATACGGACGATAGAACCGCTGCACAATTAATTTGCCTGGTCAGGAAACATAAACCCACACAATTCACACTCACTCGCTCGGTCGCTCGCGCACGCACGCACGCACGCACGCACGCACGCACGCACGCACGCACGCACGCACGCACGCACTCACTCACGCACGCACGCACGCACGCACGCACGCACCCAGGGCGCACAAACTTCGGACGCTTACGATTAATCTGTTTATGACGAATTGTGTTCTATTCATGTCGTAGTTGTACTGGTAAACGTCTTGAGGTCGCGTGTTACGACATTATTTACTTCAAACCAAATTTTATTTAAACCAAAAATATGCGTTTGTATACATAAACGACTGCAGCGTAGGAATACACCAGCACCGAGTGGAAGACTTAAACTTCCTTTCTTCCAACATGTTATGATCATGCGTTGTTCAGCGATTACAACGATTATTCTAAGACAATTGTCACATAACATGACATATGTGGTAATGCCATGATATGAATGAATATGAAATTGTGTATTAAGTTATCCATGTTGAGTTAATATTGCTTAGCTGTAACTTTTTAAGAAATCTTCCCAAAAATCCCCGGCTGATTTTTCAAAACCCTGCAACTCAAGGAGGTGTTTAGCAGAGTAAAATACAGTCTAATGTACAGTTGAAGACCGCAAGCGTACTCTGGATGTAGTTAGGTGTGCATTATTCTACCCAGCCACCGAGATAAACGTAAGCAAGCTGTGATTGCATATTCATGTTTTGTGCTCGACATTTATCATGTACAAACCCACGCCTTTGAACAATCGTTTTACATGTGTGCTCTTGATTTTACATTTCGATGTATCATTGAATTGCTTTAATTAAATATTGCTTTGCTACTATGGTTGCTGTTTTTCATTCACGATATATATATATATATATATATATATATATATATATATATATATATATATATATATGACATGCAGCAAATAATGGCGCATAACTGAAGCCAACTTGTAACATCACTGAAACCAAAAATATGCCACTCGCTGAAAGCGCATTTATCGCGTCAGTTTTTCGGTAGATAGCAGCACAATACGGGTTTAGCCACTAAAGTTCTGTCATCTGCCGAGTGTGTTATGTTATAACATATTAATGGAAGACTCGTCACCTACTCGATACGCACGCATACACTCTCTCACACATACACGCGCGCGCGCACACATACACACACATCGTGTCAAGTAATCCTGATTTTAATCAATGTACACACAATGTGCAAATATGGCACTTAATATTGTCAATGTAATTACCATGTATAACCATTTATAAAATAAGCCTTGCCTGTAGTCCCTCAAGCCACGTATACGTTCACCGGTGCGGTGCTACTGTCAAATAAAAAAGACAAGATATTATATGTAACAGCACCGCGCATGCTGCTTCAAATGGACAATGTATATACAATTATATCCGGCTAAATTGCCACCTCAAATATCGACCTACAGCCTTATCCATAGACACACTGCAGTTGTCTGGTGACAAAATGTGTTCGTTCCCTTGTGGTCATTTGCGATCAAGACCAGTACGAATGACACAATGCGAAACAAATACACTTACCAAGATTCTGGTTTCGGAATGGGGATCGATTCGTCTTCATACTCCTTCATTGCTGCTCCAAAGTCGGCTCCGACTGTCTGAAGGTAAATATAAATAGAAGATTTATGTTAGCTTCCAGTGATGATGGTTCCATAAATCCGTATAAAACGGCAATCTGAGACACTATGGACCAGAGCAAGAGCGAGAATGTTGAGGCGAGTATTATTATACTACCAATCACCATAGAAAGAAAGAAAAACAATACAACAACATTTGCAACGGGTCGTATTATAACGTAACATGGACTGCTCTACCAATAGCAGAGTGAATAGCAAGATAGCAGTAGTGAGCGAGTGAGGCAGGGAGTGGGAGGCTGGTCTTAACAGTTGGTGGGAGGTGGGAAGTTGGCCTCAAAAATAAATGAGAGGTGGGATTAGTGGGAGATGGAGATTAGCTCCACAAACAGGCGCGAGATTTAGAGGGAGAGAGGTTGAAATCCTTGCCACACGCCCTCAGTATTAGGTGATACGACATTAAACATCACTGAGTACAGTAATGCCGTGGGAATATCAACAGTTGCAGTGACCATTACATTACATTACGAGCTGCAGTGAACTGTACAATTGTACACGTTACTCTCACCTGTAGGTCCGGAATGGGTCTGCTCTGTGTACACATTACTCTCACCTGTAGGTCCGGAATGGGTCTGCTCTGTGTACACATTACTCTCACCTGTAGGTCCGGAATGGGTCTGCTCTGTGGACGCATTACTCTCACCTGTAGGTCCGGAATGGGTCTGCTCTGTGTACACATTACTCTCACCTGTAGGTCCGGAATGGGTCTGCTCTGTGGACACATTACTCTCACCTGTAGGTCCGGAATGGGTCTACACTCTGTGGACTAACACAGCTAGTTAGTTGGATGTTTCGAGGATGCATATGGAAATATGTTTTGGATACTTCCTCGGACAACTTCTCCACCGATCCTTGTATCCGCACCTGGACACAACAACGGAACCACGTGACATAATTATGTTAATATCTGCTAAAATGACAGTACCATCAATTGTTTAGTCTTCCGTCTCATTTGCTATTCCACTTTAATTTCTAGAATGCATGGAACATCTAACGACGTTTAAAATGTGATAATCTGCATGTTACCTGACCTTTTCAATTAAGCAAGTTTACACGACGCTCTCCACAATTTTGTATTTTGACTAAGCGTCAGACGAACACATAATCAAAACTGAACATGTAAAAAACCAGATACAAAAAAGTGACGAAGCTTTCTCTAGTGAGAGTTCTTACATAGCGAGGTAACCAGTCTTCGCGACCGCTTAACGTGCATTACACTTCGCCCCTGACATACCTGTTAATTCCAACACCAACTCTACTTCTTCTGGAAAGCATTCAGCCAGGATGTAACTACTGCACGAAGACTATTCGATCACATTTAGGAGGGAACTCACTGACAGCTGATTGAGTTGAGTAAAGGTGGAATGAAGAAAATTAACCCAGATTTGAAACGGCAACTGCGAAAAATAGATTATTTTTATCGCGGTCGGTGTGACTTAAACGCACTCGCCGAGCAATGCATTGAATTTAACCAGGCAGTTGTGGGGGGTTTTCGTGCAGCTACAAAGCTATTCGCAGAAATTTTTCGCTGTTCTGAGAAAAAATTATATCGCGATCGAGGTGACCTAAATACACCCACCAAACAATTTAGTGATTTACCCAGCCTCGATCTGTGCATTGCAACTTGGGCATAGAACGTTTACGTTGTACAAATAATCACTAGACACCACACCGTGATTCCACTTATCCTCTGACAAGCCTGTGCCATTACCAACTCAATCTCTCTTCAATACATTCAACCACACTGCAATCAATGCGCAAATACCACACATATCCATCACTGTCTATAGCCGAGTGAACGGATGGAATTGCCCCCCCCCCGAGCTTAGAAACGGCAGTAGAGCGATTCGAACCCCGGCCCTCTCGTCCAACGTTCAGGCCACTAACCCCGGCCCTCTCGTCCAACGTTCAGGCCACTAACCCCGGCCCTCTCGTCCAACGTTCAGGCTGTAAGATTCTCGCTTCTCTTAAGGGCGCGTGCATTCGTTGAGAATACTCACAGTTGTGTAGTAATTGTCTTTGTCGCTCGCCATATCGTCTAGCTGCTTACTGATAATACCGCAGACGATCAGATCGGTATAATAAGCCGTGAACGCATCTTCCAGGTTCGCAAGATTTTATTAACGCAGAAGTGTTGATCGTACAACATAGACAGGTCTCTCTATCATTGTTCTTGTGTCTCCCATTTAACATTTAAAAGTCTTCAATAAATTTAGTTTTCTAATGGTAAGGTAGGTATGAGCCGGCGTGGCCCATCCTTGCCGATAATTTTTAGTCCAAATTGAACGAGGAGCGTGGTAATTTAGATCGCGCGCACCCGAGTCTATTTCTGGCCTATTTATACCAGAGCTTTCAGAAGAACCCTGCCTCAGTGGAGGCGCGGTTAACCATTTTAGGAAATCGAGAAAGCCGTTATTGGCCGATGTCCATATACAACCGTCATCCCCGTACATGCTGGAAATGACCGTCGTATGCAAGGTATCGGGTCACCTTCTGAACCCCCCAGGACTGGGAGACCTTCTTGTGTCCTTGGGGACGGTCAGTTGCCAACTAAACTAGTTTCTTATGGCCTGCATTCTAAATCGGGTAAACATTTCTCCCGTTTGACAGTCCAGTTATTATTACAGTCGGGGCGACTCTACCCCTCCCTACTCTGTATACTAAATAATAAGCAAAGCTGCAAACTGGCCAGAAACTAGCTTGCCTTACATAAGTTGTATCAACCTGGGTTTTCTTTATGCTAACGTTAAATTATTGATTAAATATGTCTGCAATGACCACTATCTCTGTTCTTACAATTTTAGGCTGACCAAAGCTTACATTCGCTGCCATCACATGCGACGACGTCAACAGTCTTTTTAATTCGTCGAAGGCGGTTTGTTTGTGGTCATCCCAGGTAAATCTGACATTCCCCCGCGTCAGGGCGATTAAAGGTTCTGCCACTGTCGCATAATTTGGTAAGGAATTTCAATAGTAATTACACATTCCTAAAAAGGACCGTGTTTCCTTAACCGTAGTCGGCGGTAAGAGATTAGCAATTACTGCTACTTTGTCTGGGTCTGTTTTAATACTGTCTGCATTAAGAACGTAACCTAACAATTTAACCTCCGGCAAAACAAACGCACATTTAGTTGGTTTTAGTTTGAGCCCCGCATTTCTTAGTCTGTTAAAAACGAGTTGTAAATGACGGATATGATCCGTCTCATTTTGCTGAACACTAAAATGTCATCGATATACACAAAAACACACTTCCCGATTAAATCAGCCAAGATTGTATTCATTTCTTTCTGGAAGAAATTTGGAGCCGATTTGAGGCCGAATGGCACTTTGGTAAATTAAAAATGGCCGGCGTGGCACCTGAAAGCAGTTTTGTGTATATCGGCCTCCGCTACAGTCATCTGCCAATAGGAGGACTTTAAATCGAGTGTGGAGTAGATGGAACTACCTCCAACTAAATCGAATATGTCTTGTATTATCGGCAAGGGGTATGCGTATTGTTCGGTGACAGCATTCAACTTGCAATAATCAACACATAAACGTGAATCACCATCTTTCTTCGGAACAAGTAAAATCGGGTTGCTATATGCAGCATTGCTAGGGCGAATAATCTTATCGTGTAGCATTTCTCGAAGCATCTGGTCAACAACTGCACGTTTGGTTAAAGGCATGCTATACGCTTTCTGGCATATGGGTGGGCCATGTGTTTTGATGCGTAAAGCATTTGTGTTACAAGCGCCGTTTCGCTCACCCCGTGCTGAGAAACAGTCGGCGTTTTGACGTATTAAATGGTTAATTTTGGAATTTCCCGTTTCTGGTGCAATAGGACCAATGCTTGCGTAGCCACTTTTGGAATGCTGTCTTAACGGCCATTTCTTAGAATACCATGTTAATTAATTTTTAGCCAAATCAATGATACTTCTGCCATTTCGTAGGGAAGTATCTCCCAAAATCATGTCATGCGGCAGTGTGTCGCAGACGACAACTTCTAAAGGGAAGTGAATACCAGCGACTGATATCTGAGTTTTGCCACAAACTTTAAGAGACATGCCTCCCAAACCCTGCAATGGACCAGACTTTTCCAAGGCATGCACACGATGAGTTTTCTGAATGATTTGGTCGAATACATAACGCCTCAAAAGTGACACGCTGGCTCCTGTGTCGACTAGAACGGTCAGTCTGACGCCAGATACTATCAAACTGACCGTGGGTCGACCGCTTACCTCGCTTGTGACACCTGAGGCGCAACCCCGTTTCCCGACGGCTGAGAATGTATGTTGCGCAGTCGACAAACACGAGCATAATGTCCAATTTTCCCACAAAGGAAACACGATATCGTCCGGCGGGCGGCGTCACGGGGCCCGCGTCTGTCGTTCCCACTGCCAGGCGTCGGCATGTAGCGACGGATGATTGTCGGCGGGGTGTGGGTCGTGTCTGGCCTCGATCTTCGCCAGCTTCGTTGCCAGCTTTTGAACCGTGGAAGCCAGTGAGTCGACCATCGCAACCAGGGGCTCCGTTGTCTTGCAGCTGGAGACGTTGGCGGCTCCTATCTCCATCGGCGATTCGTGTCGTCCCAGGCGGCCATACGCGTCGTTACGTTCACAGAACCGTATAGTAGCTGTAATCGCTTCACGGATCCAATTACGTACAGCCGATGTAGAGGAACCATCGCAAGTGTGTGTTTGTCTTATTAAATCACGTATTTGTTCACGGGTGGTTTGGATAGCACGACGTTCCGTTTCCTGCTGAGCAAGTCCGATTGTATAGTTTTGAAATTGTGCTGGATCCATCATGTGTGTGTGTGTGTGTGTGTGTGTGTGTGTGTGTGTGTGTGTGTGTGTGTGTGTGTGTGTGCGTGTGTGTGTGCGCGTGCGTGCGTGCGTGCGTGCGTGCGTGCGTGCGTGCGTGCGTGCGTGCGTGCGTGCGTGTGTGTGTTTTTTGATCGTCACGTAGCAAATACACGTTTTACGTAGTAAAAGACAATCATGGAGTCAGTCAATATTCGGTGACATCACTGTCAGTTTCACGTTGGCTCAGCGCCAATGTACGTCTGAACGAAGTTATAAGTAAAAAAAAAAAAAAAAAAAAATCGTAGGTGGTGTGCCATACAGTATGTTGAAACGACGTACTTTACCTTCTGTAATTCGGTGGTGGTTCGTCAGCGTCGTGACAGTGCATATAACGTCAATGGTTCTTCATTAGAAAGTCTCTGGACACCAGTCAGTGTACGTTTTAACAGTCTTGAGCGTTAAAAAATTGCTGGTGCGTCTCGCCAGTGTAAGATTCTCGCTTCTCTTAAGGGCGCGTGCATTCGTTGAGAATACTCACAGTTGTGTAGTAGTTGTCTTTATCGCTAGCCAGATCGTCTAGCTGCTTACTGATAATACCGCAGACGATCAGATCGGTATAATAAGCCGTGAATGCATCTTCCAGGTTCGCAAGATTTTATTACCGCAGAAGTGTTGATCGTACAACATAGACTGGTCTCTCTACCATTGTTCTTGTGTCTCCCATTTAACATTTAAAAGTCTTCAATAAATTTTGTTTTCTAATGGTAAGGTAGGTATGGGCCGGCGTTGTCCATCCTTGCCGATAATTTTGAGTCCAAATGGAACGAGGTGCGTAGTAATTTAGATCGCGCGCACCCGTTGCTTTATGAGTCTGTTTCTGGCCTATTTATACCAGAGCTTTCAGAAGAACCCCGCTTCAGTGGAGGCGCGGTTAACCATTTTAGGAAATCGAGAAAGCCGTTATTGGCCGATGTCCATATACAACCGTCATCCCCGTACATGCTGGAAATGACCGTCGTATGCAAGGTATCGGGTCACCTTCTGAACCCCCCAGGACTGGGAGACCTTCGTGTGTCCTTGGGGACGGTCAGTTGCCAACTAAACTAGTTTCTTATGGCCTGCATTCTAAATCGAGTAAACATTTCTTCCGTTTGACAGTCCAGTTATTATTACAGTCGGGGCGACTCTACCCCTCCCTACTCTGTATACTAAATAATAAGCAAAGCTGCAAACTGGCCAGAAACTAGCTTACCTTACATAAGTTGTATCAACCTGGGTTTTCTTTATGCTAACGTTAAATTATTGATTAAATATGTCTGCAATGACCACTATCTCGGTTCTTACAATTTTAGGCTGACCAAACCTTACAAATTGATACACGATGGTGCACCGGTACCTGGAAGTAACGTGGTGGATCTCGTGAACGATCCGTTGCGAAAGAGGAAAAAGAGTGATCCTACGGGATGGCAACCGTTTACGCAACAACTCAGAGCCATCAATCTACCCTTGGGGTGGGTCGGTAACGGCGACAGGAGATCTTACATACAACAGGCTATGGCTAGTACCAGCACTGTTCGTCCTACTCCCCCACGTACACCCACAACACCGCGATGGACACCCCTCGCTCGTCGACAACGACGAAAAGTGAACCAGCCGAAAGGTTTGCACACGCCCACACGTCGTAAGTCTCCGTCGTTGGACCGTTGGGAACCCTGTTAAAGGACATGCGATACGCGACGACGAGTTAGTGAGTGATAAAGAGGAAAAAGTCACGAGATCCACCACGTCAATCGTCAATGCATGCTCATTCTACCTCCGCCACATCAATCAAATCAGCTGTTTTTTTAACCAAACCCACAAAGGAACGCGTAGTCAATGCCATCATCACATCGCGGCTTGACTACTGCAATGCACTCTAACACGGCACGTCTGTGGTTAACATTGCGTGTTTGCAACGAATACACAATTCGGCTGCCAGATTGATTCTGCGTCGACCAAGTAGCGACACTGCAAGGCCCCTGTTACAAGAACTCACTGGCTGCCCGTGGCACGCAGAGTCGATTTCAAGATACTGGTACTTACATACAAAGTCATGCACGACGAAGCGCCAGTGTATCTGTGTGAACTCGTGCGTCCGTATCAACCGGCAAGAGCACTGCGCTCTGCCAGCAGTGACAGTTTGGAAGTGAAGCGCACTCGTACCAAGGCTGGGGGCGGCTCGTTCGCAGTGGCTGCGACGTCTCTGTGGAACACTTTACCTAACTTTATTAAAACCCGTGACACTCTCGCCAGCTTCAAATGTCGACTAAAGACACATTTGTTTCGTATCGCGTATTAGCGTATATTGCAGATGAACATTGTCATCTACTCATAGCAGTTTAATTATGACTATTCCAGTAATCTTATTCATGATATTTAACATTATTTTACTAATTGCTTTTCATCACTTAAAATATTACTTTATAAAAATATTTTAATAAATTATGATATTATTTATTATTACTATTAATCATACATATACATTTATTTATTAGTATTACTGCTGTACTTTTTAATTATTATGCTATAGTAATTTTTTTTAATTCTTATTAGTAGCAGCTAGTATATTTATTTAGCTATTTCCTTATCTAGCAATTCTACACTATTTTATTGCTGTATTTATTTTAAATAATTCTTATTACTAGTAGTATTTTAAATGCATTTATTTGTTATTTTGCAATTTTACACTATTTTATGTATTTGAATATGTTGTGAAGCGCCACGAACAATTTTGTATCTGGCGCTATACCAAATAAAATATATTATTATTATTAAAGAACGATCCACAGGACACGCACCATTCCTTCGTCGCCGCGTTAATTAACGGTGCTATTTACACTGTTGGTGAATATATGGCCACGTATGTGCTCGTGTTGACGCTGTCCAAGCTACGGTTCTAGTCGAATGTCGCTCTACAGTCATCGTCGTCACCGCAGTGGTCTGTGTTCTACTGTACGTCAGCTTACTCATCACTCGTCATAAAGAATCATGTTGCGTTGTCAACAATGCAACAATGCAACAACGGAATTCTATTTTTAGATGCCTTCGCGAATACTCACGAACAAGGAAGTGTATTATCAGATGGTCATCTTCGATAGATACGAACATAATGCCGAGTCACTTCACCCGATTCCAGAAAATACACGTTCAGATGTTTGTTTCGCTTTTAGCTCAATCACACTAAATGTTTGTGTGAATCATTTATGAAGTAGCATGAACATCACACTCAAACGAAATATGCGAATGTACATTTATTTTGGCTCAAATACAACTAAAAATCTACGAACGGTGTCGGTGCCAGCCTCACCTCGGACTACAGGAATAAACAGGAGAGCAACAACAGTAACTCGTGTTGTTTTTACGTAGTTAAATATAAGGACACATCATATTAAATGTGTCAAACGTCTGCACAGTAAATTCAGAAATACAGTTGACCACGTGTCGCGTAGTAATATCGAATCAATTTTAAATACTCCCGAGTTGTCCGGCGTCGCGCGGGACAAAAAGGTAACCACTGCAACAGTTGACGATTCTTTGCACGGCCCCGTCAAGTTGACGACTCCTTGCACTGCCCCGTCAAGTTGACGACTCCTTGCACTGCCCCGTCAAGTTGACGACTCCTTGCACTGCCCCGTCACGTTGACGACTCCTTGCACGACCCAGTCAAGTTGACGACTCCTTGCACGACCCAGTCAAGTTGACGACTCCTTGCACTGCCCCGTCAAGTTTTAGTAGTGAGTGCCAATGGCAATGACAACTTCACGCTACAAAAATCTTGTACAACTGCCGGTTTCACGAAGCGCTCGGTGGACGTTTGACGCAGATCATGTAACAATGGGTAAAACAAGCACAGCGTAGTTAACTATTGCACGTAACTATTGTTCTGAGTTATGTAATT
This sequence comes from Lamellibrachia columna, assembly GCA_963662155.1. Taxonomy (NCBI): domain Eukaryota; kingdom Metazoa; phylum Annelida; class Polychaeta; order Sabellida; family Siboglinidae; genus Lamellibrachia; species Lamellibrachia columna. The sequence continues at coordinate 10,060,335 of OY759261.1, read as the reverse complement.
TAAGTCAATCTTCCACATGGCTTTCTTTGACGTAATACTCCATCCCCGGAGGGGGGGTTGGCCTTAAACAAAGTCAGCCTCATACATGTGTCCCGGGCACGCTTTAAACAAAGTCAGCCTCATACATGTGCCCCGGGAACGCCTTAAACAAAGTCAGCCTCATACATGTGTCCCGAGCACGCTTTAAACAAAGTCATCCTCATACATGTGCCCCGGGAACGCCTTAAACAAAGTCAGCCTCATACATGTGTCCCGAGCACGCTTTAAACAAAGTCAGCCTCATACATGTGCCCAGGGAACGCCTTAAACAAAGTCAGCCTCATACATGTGCCCCGGGTACGCCTTACACAAAGTCAGCCTCATACATGTGCCCCTGGTACGCCTTAAACAAAGTCAGCCTCATACATGTGCCCCGAGCACGCTTTAAACAAAGTCAGCCTCATACATGTGCCCAGGGAACGCCTTAAACAAAGTCAGCCTCATACATGTGCCCCGGGAACGCCTTAAACAAAGTCAGCCTCATACATGTGCCCCGGGCACGCCTTAAACAAAGTCAGCCTCATACATGTGCCCCTGGTACGCCTTACACAAAGTCAGCCTCATACATGCGACACTGACGGAGACATGAGGGAATATACAGACATAGTCACACACAGCGTCAACCTGCTGTGTATTGACACATGTATATATAGTACACTACGCTGACCAATGACGTCATGCACACGGTTATTGCTTCAAATTAGTAAACACACAGCAGTCCGTACAACATACAGCGTGTCAAATCATTACACAACATTATGTTGGAAACATTTCTATGATATAAAAGTGTATTTTGAATATCACATATCACCTCAATTATAATTTATAATGTTCACTACGCGTTTTCGGTTTGAATCACGGAAGGTTCGTCAACCAATGTGTTGGTTCCGTATTGTCTGCGAAAATATATGTGTACATTTAAACTACACGTTGTTTGTGCTGTTTAAATATTGCGAAATGATGCAATTTGAATTGTTTTAGCCGTATGTTTCTGGATAATAACTTGGCGAATGCATTGCCAGTATACTATCCTCGATAACTGACCGAACTGAGTCCTTAAATACGTTCTCAGTAAAAAATATACTGTTTTTACGTTGAGCGGGTTGAAATATGTACACACTTTTCCTTGGACAGGAGTCACATTCCACAAGTTACGCAAAATTATACTCTTTTCAAGTTGAAGGAGTAAAAGCAGATACACATTGTTTAACGTATAAGGTGGCGTATCGAAATCAAGCCGTTCGTGTCGTATCTTATCAGCTAGAAGTATGAAAGCAGTCACATAAACAGTCACATTTGACAAGCCTGACACATTGGAATTTACCCGATATCCCGTTAAATGTAAAAAAAAATTTTTTACAAAGCTATGCCATGTTTGGTTAAAAATCAAGCAATTATATGGATATTAGTTTGAAAATAAACTCATTAGTATATTTAAAGAGACAAAAAGCAGGCTTCGTTGGTTTGCAATGCTCTGGAAATTTAGTGGACATGATCTATGATTTACGAAGTGTCAAAATCGACCTATAATTAAATTATGTTACCGGTTTTCAGCTAATATTACGGGCAAGGCATTGTTTAGACTTGGCTGTCAAACAAATAATAATGACTTGACAAGCAGGAGTGTTCCATAATGTGTCTACATATACATTGTGCCGCAACGTGATATAAAATTTGACACTTTCTAAAAAACTATTTGGGGTAAGACCACAGTTGACCTTCCCGTTTATTGTTTCACACGAATGTAGGGCGTATTAAATTGTGATATGTGAATTTAAACAATTCATATGATATGACATAAGAGCAATTGAGCAGGCATATTCACAGGTTTCTTTGTAGAATCTGTTGGATGTGAAATAATGCATTTTTTAGAGTTTAACAGGCGGGTGGATTTAAGGGAATTCTTCTGCTAAGGGCCACGTGGGCGCATGTATTCATGGCTATTTTTTGTAAAACAAATTGACGGGCATCGCACATCGGGGAGTTTTAGAAGAGCTGGAGTAGGTAATTTTGACAAAACTTGGTCAGCATATCAATGAGATGTTGTCAGTTGCTGTGACAAATTTTAAGAATTTTTGTTATGGTCACGTTTTCTTATAATCAAACAAATCGTTAACATGGTCACCAATGCAATTTCTGTAGTCTGCTCCCTGCAACGCGCACAGCTATTTCAGGACCGCGAGGGAAGCAAGTCGCGACCGTTGACCAATCCCATGCGCGCTTCACTGACACGAACGGCGCGGCGCGACGCGGTGACTGACCAATCCCATGCGCGCTTCACTGACATGGATGGCGCTTCGTAAACAGGTCGCGGGAAATTATATTCAGCGGCAAACGCGTCACGCACGTTGTAAAGTACAAGGTACTTTATATGTTATATTTAGTAGTACTAGCAAAAATGCCCGTCCCCAGGACGGGATGTACACACCAAGCAACCTAGTCGATGTTATGTACAATTGCTACGTGTGTTTTCTACTATAATTAAAATAAACCGCCCAGATGGCGCTACGTACTCTCAAGCGGTTTACGTACCGAAGTATTCACCGCGCGCGTGGTTTCAGCGATTGTTGGAAGTTAACGTTTTACGTAGCGAACATTTGCTGATTTACCATAAAAAGCAGACCCCTTGATAAACGGGGTATTTCGAAAAAAATAAAGACGTTACGTTTCATTCATGGGGTCGTAGATTAATCCCTGAAAGTTTGGCGTCCGAGGTGCAATCTGTCTAGGAGGGAAACGTGAACAAACATACAAACATACGCCAGCTCGATTATAGTTAGATAGATCGCTTGGAACGTATTTAATCTATGTTAGTTTTATTAACATCGAGAGATTAACGGAAACCAGGTTTGTGAGACGGGAAACACCCTGCTTTATATCAACAAGAACTATTAGTGTTTCACAGGGTGAGTAACGATGAGTGTCAAGTGCGGGAGAGCTAAAGCAATATGGTTGTCACTTAAAGGGGGAAATGAATAGTGGTTAAACCCTGGACAACCCTGGCTTGGCGACAGTCCAAGAGGAGAAGTAATATTTTTACTCGATACTTGCTGACGACATCGTGTCCAGCAACTGAGGTGGTGGTGGGTTAAGTGATCAAGACCCAATAGGGATTCTTAAATTACCAATGCAGATTACACCGTCACCAACGGTATCGTCTAAATTGTGTAAACTCGGGGTATAAAAACCCCGGGAGGAAGATTTAACGGGGGATGGGGCGGTGGCGACTATTAAATTGGACTTGACGTGTATAGTCACGGCGTTCGAGGAGAACTAGGAATGTTCTCTTAATATTTTGGACTGACCAGCGATGTCAATGTTGACTTCGTCGAATTAGTGATGCTTGGTGACGATGTGTAACGAACTAGTATACTTGGTGATGCCGTGTAACGAACTGGTATACTTGGTGATGCCGTGTAACGAACTTGCTTCGGGCCATTACAGCTACACTTAGGCCAATACGAAGGCAATACGAATATGACTAATCAGTAACATATACTAGCGAAATATTGATATAATCGGTCGGTAATATGGTCGAAATTGCATTGTTTGATAAGAGACGTCCCGTGATTGTGACAGTGAACGACGTATTCATTGTGTCGGGAACAGATTTCTTGATGACAAGTCCTGGCAACAAACACTTCTTCTGTGGCTGAGGGAAACAGCGGCTGGATTTTGCGCCAAACGTGTAGAGGTCCCTGTCTACCAGAGCAAGACATGCCTCGTTGTCGGCGTCATTCACGCAAGTTGACATTTCCATTTTGACTGGCAGATACCGGAGAGCTTGAACTGACACTAAAATGCAATAAATGAACCGTTTTAATTGTTAATGTTTATTAATTTATATAGCACCAACTCAATATAATGATTTTAAATAAAAAAATTCTGATGAAAGTACAAATGAATGTGTGTGTGTGTGTGTGTGTGTGTGCGTGCGCGCGTGGGTGCGTGCGTGCATGCGTGCGTGCGTGCGTGTGTGCGTGCGTGTGATGAAGCAGTCGTATACAGAAAATACGACAAGAAAAGCTATTGTTATTTTTGTCAGAAGTCGCAGCTAAAGCTTGCACGACATCTGAGAACAGTACATAAATGCGAAGAGGAAGTTGAAAAATATATCAACACCAATGATTCTGCTTCAAAGAATCAACAGTTGATGAAACTTCGAAATATGGGCAACCATGAGCACAACTTGAGAATAATACAGAAAAGGACTGGTTAATTCGTGGTTCAACACAGACCTACAACCAAAGATGCTGACTACATGGAATACGTCCCATGCAAATACTGTTTTGCATATTTCGTGAAGGCATAATTGTAGAAACATTCATGTGCCCTGGCACCAGAATATACAGGAGGTGATAAAAAGAAAAAACGATTGTACAATATTGGGGCAAGCACGATGTCCACTGAAGGTTCTGATGAAACTGATCTTGGTTTTCTCCTACAGGGAATGAGGAGAGATGCAATTGGCACTGATGCCATGAATGATGGACTTATCTTGAAATTGGGTGAGCACCTGACCAGAAAGCTTGGAAACAACAAGGAACAGCATGGCTACATCAGGATGTTGCATAAATAACAGTGACGTACTGCTCAGAAAAGAAGGAGGCGGTAGCAGATAAGAATTGGAACACAACCTCAACGAATTTGAAAAACACTTTATCCACGTCTTGGAATGCCTGGAGATGAGAAGTAAAAGAGGGCGCATAGTTCCTATCCTGAGCACAGAAGAAGTGGCAGAATGGGTGCAGATTCTACCCAAGCGTAGGTCCCAGTTTGTAGCAGGCGACAATCCTTACCTGTTTGCCAACTCTTGCAACTTCTTCCATAGCGGATAAGATGTTATGCGAAAATTTGCTTCGCTGTCTGGTACACAACAACACTTCGCTGTCTGGTACACAACAACACATCGCTGTCTGGTACACAACAACACTTCGCTGTCTGGTACACAACAACACTTCACTGTCTGGTACACAACAACACTTCGCTGTCTGGTACACAACAACACTTCGCTGTCTGGTACACAACAACACTTCGCTGTCTGGTACACAACAACACTTCGCTGTCTGGTACACAACAACACTTCGCTGTCTGGTACACAACAACACTTCGCTGTCTGGTACACAACAACACTTCGCTGTCTGGTACACAACAACACTTCGCAAACATGTCGCAAGTCTTGCCCAAGTGCTCGCTCTTAAAGAACATGAGATGGACCTGCTGGC
>OY759261.1:9955071-10050071 GCA_963662155.1 Lamellibrachia columna | reverse complement strand
GTTTGAGGCCAGCCGATAAGGCAATTACATAGGGAAATGCTGCAGGAACACAGACTGCACATGAAATCTGCGACTGGGGTAACGCAGAAGACGCTGCACTAACCTAACAACAAAGACAGACATGGATGAACAATCTCCCGGACTATGATCACAGACGATGTTATGGCTGCTTCAAAACCGCAAACAACATATTCATTGGAGGTTGTCCAGGGTGGAGGGAAATAAAGAGTGTCTTTAAGAAGACAAGGGCTGAGACGGAGAAAAACAGCCTCTCAGCCGGGCGCCAACAAAGCCGTGGACATGACCTGTCTAGGAAGCGTTAAACGGTTTAACGGACGAAAATGGATATGTCCGAACACCTATCAAATTACTTTAATTGAAACGAACACTGGTCACATATTTTACTACTGCATAGCAAATACATTTACGAAGATAATGTTGACTGAATTACTACTTACTTTCTTACTTACTTACTTACTTACCTACCTACGTGCTTACTTACTTACCTACTTACCTACTTACTTACTTACTTACTTACCTACCTACCTACCTACCTACCTACCTACCTACTTACTTACTTACTTACTTACCTACCTACCTACCTACCTACTTACTTACTTACTTACTTACTTACCTACCTATCTACTTACTTACTTACTTACTTACCTACCTACTTACTTACTTACTTACCTACTTACTTATTTACTTATTTACCTACCTACCTACCTACCTACCCACTTACTTACTTACTTACCTACCTACCTACTTACCTACCTACTTACTTACGTACTTACCTACCTACCTACCTACCTACCTCCCTACCTACTTACCTACCTACTTACTTACTTACTTACTTACTTACCTACCTACCTACCTACCTACCTACTTACTTACTTACTTACCTACCTACCTACCTACCTACCTACTTACTTACTTACTTACCTACCTACCTACCTACTTACTTACTTACCTAACTAACTAACTACCTACCTACCTACATACTTACTTACTTACTTACCTACCTACCTACATACCTACCTACTTACTTACTTACTTACTTACCTACTTACCTACTTACTTACTTACTTACTTACTTACTTAATTAATTACTTACTTAATTAATTACTTACTTACTTACTTACTTACTTACTTACTGATCCGTAACCCGCCTGGGTCGTAGGGTCGCTGCTCCAATGAACACTGCACAAGTCGGCCCCAGTCTTGGCAGTTGTCAGGTAGTGCCTGGGTTTCTGCAAAGGTCTTTCCTGTCAATTCGTCAATGCTGTCTGTCCATCTCTTCCTGTCTTCTTCATCTTCTTTTCCCCTGCACTGTTCCCTGAAGGACTATTTTAGAGAGACCGCTTGATCTCGTCACATGCCCACACCATCTCAGCTTCCTCTTCTTCACTGTGGTCAAAATGCTTCACAATGACACACGTGTTGAGGGATGGTTTACAGATTTTTTCAATGGTGACGTGGTCGGCGTAGGAGATGCCGAGGATTCTTCGGAAGCATCTCCTTTCCACTGTAGCCATCTTTCTATGTAGTTCCGCTGTGAGAGTCCACGATTCACATGCATACAGGAAGATGAAAAGGACCCGTATATGTAAGAGCTTCATTTTTGACTTCAGTGCGATGTTCTTGTCCCTCCAAATTGGTTTCAGTTTCAGTTTTTGTGCAGACCTTGAAAGGATTTTTGTGCAGACCTTGCAAGGATTTCGGTCTTGGATCCCTCGTCACTGATGATGGCCCCGATGTATTCAAACTGTTTCACTGTTTCCCGTTCTTGTCCATTGGCAGTTATGCGTGATCTAATTGTATTACTGCTGTTTGCCATTATTTTGGTTTTCCATGCCTGGCTGATGTTTCGTCCAGTCGGTTCACCAGGTTGACGAGTTCTTCTTCCTCTCCAGCCAAACCGTCGATGTCACCAGCGAACCGAAGGTTGGTGATGGTGCGTCCTCCAATGTTAACTGTGCCGGTGTGGTCGCTTAGTGCGTCCTCCAATGTTAACTGTGCCGGTGTGGTCTTCTAGTGCGTCCTCCAATGTAAACTGTGGCGGTGTGGTCTTCTAGTGCGTCCTCCAATGTTAACTGTGTCGGTGTGGTCTTCTAGTGCGTCCTCCAATGTTAACTGTGTCGGTGTGATCTTCTAGTGCGTCCTCCAATGTTAACTGTGTCGGTGTGGTCTTCTAGTGCGTCCTCCAATGTTAACTGTGTCGGTGTGGTCTTCTAGTGCGTCCTCCAATGTTAACTGTGCCGGTGTGGTCTTCTAGTGCGTCCTCCAATGTGAACTGTGCCGGTGTGGTCTTCTAGTGCGTCCTCCAATGTTAACTGTGCCGATGTGGTCTTCTAGTGCGTCCTCCAATGTTAACTGTGCCGGTGTGGTCTTCTAGTGCGTCCTCCAATGTTAACTGTGTCATTGTGGTCTTCCAGTGTGTCCTCCAATGTTAACTGTGCCGGTGTGGTCTTCTAGTGCATCTTCCAATGTTAACTGTGCCGGTGTGGTCTTCTAGTGCGTCCTCCAATGTTAACTGTGCCGGTGTGGTCTTCTAGTGCGTCCTCCAATGTTAACTGTGTCGGTGTGGTCTTCTAGTGCGTCCTCCATTGTGAACTGTGCCGGTGTGGTCTTCTAGTGCGTCCTCCAATGTTAACTGTGCCGGTGTGGTCTTCTAGTGCGTCCTCCAATGTTAACTGTGCCGGTGTGGTCTTCTAGAGCGTCCTCCAATGTTAACTGTGTCGGTGTGGTCTTCTAGTGCGTCCTCCACTGTTAACTGTGCCGGTGTGGTCTTCTAGAGCGTCCTCCAATGTTAACTGTGTCGGTGTGGTCTTCTAGTGCGTCCTCCAATGTTAACTGTGTCGGTGTGGTCTTCTAGTGTGTCCTCCAATGTTAACTGTGTCGGTGTTATCTTCTAGTGCGTCCTCCAATGTTAACTGTGCCGGTGTGGTCTTCTAGTGCCTCCTCCAATGTTAACTGTGTCGGTTTGGTCTTCTAGTGCGTCCTCCAATGTTAACTGTGCCGATGTGGTCTTCTAGTGCGTCCTCCAATGTTAACTGTGCCGGTGTGGTCTTCTAGTGTGTCCTCCAATGTTAACTGTGTCGGTGTGGTCTTCTAGTGCGTCCTCCAATGTGAACTGTGTCGGTGTGGTCTTCTAGTGCGTCCTCCAATGTTAACTGTGTCGGTGTGGTCTTCTAGTGCGTCCTCCAATGTGAACTGTGTCGGTGTTATCTTCTAGTGCGTCCTCCAATGTTAACTGTGTCGGTGTGGTCTTCTAGTGTGTCCTCCAATGTTAACTGTGCCGGTGTGGTCTTCTAGTGCGTCCTCCAATGTTAACTGTGCCGGTTTGGTTTTCTAGTGCGTCCTCCAATGTTAACTGTGTCATTGTGGTCTTCCAGTGTGTCCTCCAATGTTAACTGTGCCGGTGTGGTATTCTAGTGCATCTTCCAATGTTAACTGTGCCGGTGTGGTCTTCTAGTGCGTCCTCCAATGTTAACTGTGCCGGTGTGGTCTTCTAGTGCGTCCTCCAATGTTAACTGTGTCGGTGTGGTCTTCTAGTGTGTCCTCCAATGTTAACTGTGTCGGTGTGGTCTTCTAGTGCGTCCTCCAATGTGAACTGTGTCGGTGTGGTCTTCTAGTACGTCCTCCAATGTTAACTGTGTCGGTGTGGTCTTCTAGTGCGTCCTCCAATGTGAACTGTGTCGGTGTTATCTTCTAGTGCGTCCTCCAATGTTAACTGTGTCGGTGTGGTCTTCTAGTGTGTCCTCCAATGTTAACTGTGCCGGTGTGGTCTTCTAGTGCGTCCTCCAATGTTAACTGTGTCAGTGTGGTCTTCTAGTGTGTCCTCCAATGTTAACTGTGTCGGTGTGGTCTTCTAGTGTGTCCTCCAATGTTAACTGTGTCGGTGTGGTCTTCTAGTGCGTCCTCCAATGTTAACTGTGCCGATGTGGTCTTCTAGTGCGTCCTCCAATGTTAACTGTGCCGGTGTGGTCTTCTAGTGCGTCCTCCAATGTTAACTGTGTCATTGTGGTCTTCCAGTGTGTCCTCCAATGTTAACTGTGCCGGTGTGGTCTTCTAGTGCATCTTCCAATGTTAACTGTGCCGGTGTGGTCTTCTAGTGCGTCCTCCAATGTTAACTGTGTCATTGTGGTCTTCCAGTGTGTCCTCCAATGTTAACTGTGCCGGTGTGGTCTTCTAGTGTGTCCTCCAATGTTAACTGTGCCGGTGTGATCTTCTAGTGGGTCCTTCAATGTTAACTGTGCCGGTGTGATCTTCTAGTGCGTCCTCCAATGTTAACTGTGCCGGTGTGATCTTCTAGTGTGTCCTCCAATGTTAACTGTGTCGGAGTTATCTTCTAGTGCGTCCTCCAATGTTAACTGTGCCGGTGTGGTCTTCTAGTGCCTCCTCCAATGTTAACTGTGTCGGTTTGGTCTTCTAGTGCGTCCTCCAATGTTAACTGTGCCGATGTGGTCTTCTAGTGCGTCCTCCAATGTTAACTGTGCCGGTGTGGTCTTCTAGTGTGTCCTCCAATGTTAACTGTGTCGGTGTGGTCTTCTAGTGCGTCCTCCAATGTGAACTGTGTCGGTGTGGTCTTCTAGTGCGTCCTCCAATGTTAACTGTGTCGGTGTGGTCTTCTAGTGCGTCCTCCAATGTGAACTGTGTCGGTGTTATCTTCTAGTGCGTCCTCCAATGTTAACTGTGTCGGTGTGGTCTTCTAGTGTGTCCTCCAATGTTAACTGTGTCGGTGTGGTCTTCTAGTGTGTCCTCCAATGTTAACTGTGTCAGTGTGGTCTTCTAGTGCGTCCTCCAATGTTAACTGTGCCGATGTGGTCTTCTAGTGCGTCCTCCAATGTTAACTGTGTCATTGTGGTCTTCCAGTGTGTCCTCCAATGTTAACTGTGCCGGTGTGGTCTTCTAGTGCATCTTCCAATGTTAACTGTGCCGGTGTGGTCTTCTAGTGCGTCCTCCAATGTTAACTGTGTCATTGTGGTCTTCCAGTGTGTCCTCCAATGTTAACTGTGCCGGTGTGGTCTTCTAGTGTGTCCTCCAATGTTAACTGTGCCGGTGTGATCTTCTAATGGGTCCTTCAATGTTAACTGTGCCGGTGTGATCTTCTAGTGCGTCCTCCAATGTTAACTGTGCCGGTGTGGTCTTCTAGTGCGTCCTCCAATGTTAACTGTGCCGGTGTGATCTTCTAATGGGTCCTTCAATGTTAACTGTGCCGGTGTGATCTTCTAGTGCGTCCTCCAATGTTAACTGTGTCGGTGTGGTCTTCTAGTGCGTCCTCCAATGTTAACTGTGCCGGTGTGGTCTTCTAGTGTGTCCTCCAATGTTAACTGTGCCGGTGTGATCTTCTAATGGGTCCTTCAATGTTAACTGTGCCGGTGTGATCTTCTAGTGCGTCCTCCAATGTTAACTGTGCCGGTGTGGTCTTCTAGTGTGTCCTCCAATGTTAACTGTGTCTCTGTGGTCTTCTAGTGTGTCCTCCAATGTTAAATGTGTCGGTGTGGTCTTCTAATGCGTCCTCCAATGTTAACTGTGCCGGTGTGGTCTTCTAGTGCGTCCTCCAATGTTAACTGTGTCGGTGTGGTCTTCTAGTGCGTCCTCCAATGTTAACTGTGCCGGTGTGGTCTTCTAGTGCGTCCTCCAATGTTAACTGTGTCATTTTGGTCTTCCAGTGTGTCCTCCAATGTTAACTGTGCCGGTGTGGTCTTCTAGTGCGTCCTCCAATGTTAACTGTGTCATTGTGGTCTTTCAGTGTGTCCTCCAATGTTAACTGTGCCGGTGTTGTCTTCTAGTGCGTCCTCCAATGTTAACTGTGTCATTGTGGTCTTCTAGTGCGTCCTCCAATGTTAACTGTGCCGGTGTGGTCTTCTAGTGCGTCCTCTAATGGTAACTGTGTCATTGTGGTCTTCTAGTGCGTCCTCCAATGTTAACTGTGTCGGTGTGGTCTTCTAGTGTGTCCTCCAATGTTAACTGTGCCGGTGTGATCTTCTAATGGGTCCTTCAATGTTAACTGTGCCGGTGTGATCTTCTAGTGCGTCCTCCAATGTTAACTGTGCCGGTGTGGTCTTCTAGTGTGTCCTCCAATGTTAACTGTGTCTCTGTGGTCTTCTAGTGTGTCCTCCAATGTTAAATGTGTCGGTGTGGTCTTCTAATGCGTCCTCCAATGTTAACTGTGCCGGTGTGGTCTTCTAGTGCGTCCTCCAATGTTAACTGTGTCGGTGTGGTCTTCTAGTGCGTCCTCCAATGTTAACTGTGCCGGTGTGGTCTTCTAGTGCGTCCTCCAATGTTAACTGTGTCATTTTGGTCTTCCAGTGTGTCCTCCAATGTTAACTGTGCCGGTGTGGTCTTCTAGTGCGTCCTCCAATGTTAACTGTGTCATTGTGGTCTTTCAGTGTGTCCTCCAATGTTAACTGTGCCGGTGTTGTCTTCTAGTGCGTCCTCCAATGTTAACTGTGTCATTGTGGTCTTCTAGTGCGTCCTCCAATGTTAACTGTGCCGGTGTGGTCTTCTAGTGCGTCCTCTAATGGTAACTGTGTCATTGTGGTCTTCTAGTGCGTCCTCCAATGTTAACTGTGTCGGTGTGGTCTTCTAGTGGGTCCTCCAATGTGAACTGTGTCATTGTAGTCTTCCAGTGTGTCCTCCAATGTTAACTGAGCCGGTGTGGTCTTCTAGTGCGTCCTCCAATGTTAACTGTGTCATTGTGGTCTTCTAGTGCGTCCTCCAATGTTAGCTGTGTCATTGTGGTCTTCTAGTGCGTCCTCCAATGTTAACTGTGTCGGTGTGTTCTTCTAATGCGTCCTCCAATGTTAACTGTGTCGGTGTGGTCTTTTAGTGCGTCCTCCAATGTTAACTGTGCCGGTGTGGTCTTTCAGTGTGTCCTCCAATGTTAACTGTGCCGGTGTGGTCTTCTAGTGCGTCCTCCAATGTTAACTGTGCCGGTGTGATCTTCTAGTGCGTCCTCCAATGTTAACTGTGTCAGTGTGGTCTTCTAGTGCGTCCTCCAATTTTAACTGTGCCAGTGTGGTCTTCTAGTGTGTCCTCCAATGTTAACTGTGTCGGTGTGGTCTTCTAGTGCGTCCTCCAATGTGAACTGTGTCGGTGTGGTCTTCTAGTGCGTTCTCCAATGTTAACTGTGCAGGTGTGGTCTTCTAGTGCGTCCTCCAATGTTAACTGTGCCGGTGTGGTCTTCTAGTGCGTCCTCCAATGTTAACTGTGTCGGTGTGGTCTTCTAGTGCGTCCTCCAATGTGAACTGTGTCGGTGTGGTCTTCTAGTGCGTTCTCCAATGTTAACTGTGCCGGTGTGGTCTACTAGTGCGTCCTCCAATGTTAACTGTGCCGGTGTGGTCTTCCAGTGTGTCCTCCAATGTTAACTGTGCCGGTGTGGTCTTCTAGTGCGTCCTCCAATGTTAACTGTGTCATTGTAGTCTTCTAGTGCGTCCTCCAATGTTAACTGTGCCGGTGTGGTCTTCTAGTGCGTCCTCCAATGTTAACTGTGTCATTGTAGTCTTCTAGTGCGTCCTCCAATGTTAACTGTGCCGGTGTGGTCTTCTAGTGCGTCCTCCAATGTTAACTGTGTCATTGTAGACTTCTAGTGCGTTCTCCAATGTTAACTGTGCCGGTGTGGTCTACTAGTGCGTCCTCCAATGTTAACTGTGTCGGTGTGGTCTTTCAGTGTGTCCTCCAATGTTAACTGTGCCGGTGTTGTCTTCTAGTGCGTCCTCCAATGTTAACTGTGTCTTTGTGGTCTTCTAGTGCGTCCTCCAATGTTAATTGTGCCGGTGTGTTCTTCTAGTGCGTCCTCCAATGTTAACTGTGTCATTGTAGTCTTCTAGTGCGTCCTCCAATGTTAACTGTGTCTTTGTGGTCTTCTAGTGCGTCCTCCAATGTTAACTGTGCCGGTGTGGTCTTCTAGTGCGTCCTCCAATGTTAACTGTGTCATTGTAGTCTTCTAGTGCGTCCTCCAATGTTAACTGTGCCGGTGTGGTCTTCTAGTGCGTCCTCCAATGTTAACTGTGTCATTGTAGTCTTCTAGTGCGTCCTCTAATGTTAACTGTGTCATTGTGGTCTTCCAGTGTGTCCTCCAATGTTAACTGTGCCGGTGTGGTCTTCTAGTGCGACCTCCAATGTTAACTGTGTCATTGTGGTCTTCCAGTGTGTCCTCCAATGTTAACTGTGCCGGTGTGGTCTTCTAGTGTGTCCTCCAATGTTAACTGTGCCGGTGTGATCTTCTAATGGGTCCTTCAATGTTAACTGTGCCGGTGTGATCTTCTAGTGCGTCCTCCAATGTTAACTGTGCCGGTGTGGTCTTCTAGTGCGTCCTCCAATGTTAACTGTGCCGGTGTGATCTTCTAATGGGTCCTTCAATGTTAACTGTGCCGGTGTGATCTTCTAGTGCGTCCTCCAATGTTAACTGTGTCGGTGTGGTCTTTCAGTGTGTCCTCCAATGTTAACTGTGCCGGTGTTGTCTTCTAGTGCGTCCTCCAATGTTAACTGTGTCATTGTGGTCTTCTAGTGCGTCCTCCAATGTTAACTGTGCCGGTGTGGTCTTCTAGTGCGTCCTCTAATGGTAACTGTGTCATTGTGGTCTTCTAGTGCGTCCTCCAATGTTAACTGTGTCGGTGTGGTCTTCTAGTGGGTCCTCCAATGTGAACTATGTCATTGTAGTCTTCCAGTGTGTCCTCCAATGTTAACTGAGCCGGTGTGGTCTTCTAGTGCGTCCTCCAATGTTAACTGTGTCATTGTGGTCTTCTAGTGCGTCCTCCAATGTTAGCTGTGTCATTGTGGTCTTCTAGTGCGTCCTCCAATGTTAACTGTGTCGGTGTGTTCTTCTAATGTGTCCTCCAATGTTAACTGTGTCGGTGTGGTCTTTTAGTGCGTCCTCCAATGTTAACTGTGCCGGTGTGGTCTTTCAGTGTGTACTCCAATGTTAACTGTGCCGGTGTGGTCTTCTAGTGCGTCCTCCAATGTTAACTGTGCCGGTGTGATCTTCTAGTGCGTCCTCCAATGTTAACTGTGTCAGTGTGGTCTTCTAGTGCGTCCTCCAATTTTAACTGTGCCAGTGTGGTCTTCTAGTGTGTCCTCCAATGTTAACTGTGTCGGTGTGGTCTTCTAGTGCGTCCTCCAATGTGAACTGTGTCGGTGTGGTCTTCTAGTGCGTTCTCCAATGTTAACTGTGCCGGTGTGGTTTTCTAGTGCGTCCTCCAATGTTAACTGTGCCGGTGTGGTCTTCTAGTGCGTCCTCCAATGTTAACTGTGTCGGTGTGGTCTTCTAGTGCGTCCTCCAATGTGAACTGTGTCGGTGTGGTCTTCTAGTGCGTTCTCCAATGTTAACTGTGCCGGTGTGGTCTACTAGTGCGTCCTCCAATGTTAACTGTGCCGGTGTGGTCTTCCAGTGTGTCCTCCAATGTTAACTGTGCCGGTGTGGTCTTCTAGTGCGTCCTCCAATGTTAACTGTGCCGGTGTGGTCTTCTAGTGCCTCCTCCAATGTTAACTGTGTCGGTTTGGTCTTCTAGTGCGTCCTCCAATGTTAACTGTGCCGGTTTGGTTTTCTAGTGCGTCCTCCAATGTTAACTGTGTCATTGTGGTCTTCCAGTGTGTCCTCCAATGTTAACTGTGCCGGTGTGGTATTCTAGTGCATCTTCCAATGTTAACTGTGCCGGTGTGGTCTTCTAGTGCGTCCTCCAATGTTAACTGTGCCGGTGTGGTCTTCTAGTGCGTCCTCCAATGTTAACTGTGTCGGTGTGGTCTTCTAGTGTGTCCTCCAATGTTAACTGTGTCGGTGTGGTCTTCTAGTGCGTCCTCCAATGTGAACTGTGTCGATGTGGTCTTCTAGTACGTCCTCCAATGTTAACTGTGTCGGTGTGGTCTTCTAGTGCGTCCTCCAATGTGAACTGTGTCGGTGTTATCTTCTAGTGCGTCCTCCAATGTTAACTGTGTCGGTGTGGTCTTCTAGTGTGTCCTCCAATGTTAACTGTGCCGGTGTGGTCTTCTAGTGCGTCCTCCAATGTTAACTGTGTCAGTGTGGTCTTCTAGTGTGTCCTCCAATGTTAACTGTGTCGGTGTGGTCTTCTAGTGTGTCCTCCAATGTTAACTGTGTCGGTGTGGTCTTCTAGTGCGTCCTCCAATGTTAACTGTGCCGATGTGGTCTTCTAGTGCGTCCTCCAATGTTAACTGTGCCGGTGTGGTCTTCTAGTGCGTCCTCCAATGTTAACTGTGTCATTGTGGTCTTCCAGTGTGTCCTCCAATGTTAACTGTGCCGGTGTGGTCTTCTAGTGCATCTTCCAATGTTAACTGTGCCGGTGTGGTCTTCTAGTGCGTCCTCCAATGTTAACTGTGTCATTGTGGTCTTCCAGTGTGTCCTCCAATGTTAACTGTGCCGGTGTGGTCTTCTAGTGTGTCCTCCAATGTTAACTGTGCCGGTGTGATCTTCTAGTGGGTCCTTCAATGTTAACTGTGCCGGTGTGATCTTCTAGTGCGTCCTCCAATGTTAACTGTGCCGGTGTGATCTTCTAGTGTGTCCTCCAATGTTAACTGTGTCGGAGTTATCTTCTAGTGCGTCCTCCAATGTTAACTGTGCCGGTGTGGTCTTCTAGTGCCTCCTCCAATGTTAACTGTGTCGGTTTGGTCTTCTAGTGCGTCCTCCAATGTTAACTGTGCCGATGTGGTCTTCTAGTGCGTCCTCCAATGTTAACTGTGCCGGTGTGGTCTTCTAGTGTGTCCTCCAATGTTAACTGTGTCGGTGTGGTCTTCTAGTGCGTCCTCCAATGTGAACTGTGTCGGTGTGGTCTTCTAGTGCGTCCTCCAATGTTAACTGTGTCGGTGTGGTCTTCTAGTGCGTCCTCCAATGTGAACTGTGTCGGTGTTATCTTCTAGTGCGTCCTCCAATGTTAACTGTGTCGGTGTGGTCTTCTAGTGTGTCCTCCAATGTTAACTGTGTCGGTGTGGTCTTCTAGTGTGTCCTCCAATGTTAACTGTGTCAGTGTGGTCTTCTAGTGCGTCCTCCAATGTTAACTGTGCCGATGTGGTCTTCTAGTGCGTCCTCCAATGTTAACTGTGTCATTGTGGTCTTCCAGTGTGTCCTCCAATGTTAACTGTGCCGGTGTGGTCTTCTAGTGCATCTTCCAATGTTAACTGTGCCGGTGTGGTCTTCTAGTGCGTCCTCCAATGTTAACTGTGTCATTGTGGTCTTCCAGTGTGTCCTCCAATGTTAACTGTGCCGGTGTGGTCTTCTAGTGTGTCCTCCAATGTTAACTGTGCCGGTGTGATCTTCTAATGGGTCCTTCAATGTTAACTGTGCCGGTGTGATCTTCTAGTGCGTCCTCCAATGTTAACTGTGCCGGTGTGGTCTTCTAGTGCGTCCTCCAATGTTAACTGTGCCGGTGTGATCTTCTAATGGGTCCTTCAATGTTAACTGTGCCGGTGTGATCTTCTAGTGCGTCCTCCAATGTTAACTGTGTCGGTGTGGTCTTCTAGTGCGTCCTCCAATGTTAACTGTGCCGGTGTGGTCTTCTAGTGTGTCCTCCAATGTTAACTGTGCCGGTGTGATCTTCTAATGGGTCCTTCAATGTTAACTGTGCCGGTGTGATCTTCTAGTGCGTCCTCCAATGTTAACTGTGCCGGTGTGGTCTTCTAGTGTGTCCTCCAATGTTAACTGTGTCTCTGTGGTCTTCTAGTGTGTCCTCCAATGTTAAATGTGTCGGTGTGGTCTTCTAGTGCGTCCTCCAATGTTAACTGTGCCGGTGTGGTCTTCTAGTGCGTCCTCCAATGTTAACTGTGTCGGTGTGGTCTTCTAGTGCGTCCTCCAATGTTAACTGTGCCGGTGTGGTCTTCTAGTGCGTCCTCCAATGTTAACTGTGTCATTTTGGTCTTCCAGTGTGTCCTCCAATGTTAACTGTGCCGGTGTGGTCTTCTAGTGCGTCCTCCAATGTTAACTGTGTCATTGTGGTCTTTCAGTGTGTCCTCCAATGTTAACTGTGCCGGTGTTGTCTTCTAGTGCGTCCTCCAATGTTAACTGTGTCATTGTGGTCTTCTAGTGCGTCCTCCAATGTTAACTGTGCCGGTGTGGTCTTCTAGTGCGTCCTCTAATGGTAACTGTGTCATTGTGGTCTTCTAGTGCGTCCTCCAATGTTAACTGTGTCGGTGTGGTCTTCTAGTGGGTCCTCCAATGTGAACTGTGTCATTGTAGTCTTCCAGTGTGTCCTCCAATGTTAACTGAGCCGGTGTGGTCTTCTAGTGCGTCCTCCAATGTTAACTGTGTCATTGTGGTCTTCTAGTGCGTCCTCCAATGTTAGCTGTGTCATTGTGGTCTTCTAGTGCGTCCTCCAATGTTAACTGTGTCGGTGTGTTCTTCTAATGCGTCCTCCAATGTTAACTGTGTCGGTGTGGTCTTTTAGTGCGTCCTCCAATGTTAACTGTGCCGGTGTGGTCTTTCAGTGTGTCCTCCAATGTTAACTGTGCCGGTGTGGTCTTCTAGTGCGTCCTCCAATGTTAACTGTGCCGGTGTGATCTTCTAGTGCGTCCTCCAATGTTAACTGTGTCAGTGTGGTCTTCTAGTGCGTCCTCCAATTTTAACTGTGCCAGTGTGGTCTTCTAGTGTGTCCTCCAATGATAACTGTGTCGGTGTGGTCTTCTAGTGCGTCCTCCAATGTGAACTGTGTCGGTGTGGTCTTCTAGTGCGTTCTCCAATGTTAACTGTGCAGGTGTGGTCTTCTAGTGCGTCCTCCAATGTTAACTGTGCCGGTGTGGTCTTCTAGTGCGTCCTCCAATGTTAACTGTGTCGGTGTGGTCTTCTAGTGCGTCCTCCAATGTGAACTGTGTCGGTGTGGTCTTCTAGTGCGTTCTCCAATGTTAACTGTGCCGGTGTGGTCTACTAGTGCGTCCTCCAATGTTAACTGTGCCGGTGTGGTCTTCCAGTGTGTCCTCCAATGTTAACTGTGCCGGTGTGGTCTTCTAGTGCGTCCTCCAATGTTAACTGTGTCATTGTAGTCTTCTAGTGCGTCCTCCAATGTTAACTGTGCCGGTGTGGTCTTCTAGTGCGTCCTCCAATGTTAACTGTGTCATTGTAGTCTTCTAGTGCGTCCTCCAATGTTAACTGTGCCGGTGTGGTCTTCTAGTGCGTCCTCCAATGTTAACTGTGTCATTGTAGACTTCTAGTGCGTTCTCCAATGTTAACTGTGCCGGTGTGGTCTACTAGTGCGTCCTCCAATGTTAACTGTGTCGGTGTGGTCTTTCAGTGTGTCCTCCAATGTTAACTGTGCCGGTGTTGTCTTCTAGTGCGTCCTCCAATGTTAACTGTGTCTTTGTGGTCTTCTAGTGCGTCCTCCAATGTTAATTGTGCCGGTGTGTTCTTCTAGTGCGTCCTCCAATGTTAACTGTGTCATTGTAGTCTTCTAGTGCGTCCTCCAATGTTAACTGTGTCTTTGTGGTCTTCTAGTGCGTCCTCCAATGTTAACTGTGCCGGTGTGGTCTTCTAGTGCGTCCTCCAATGTTAACTGTGTCATTGTAGTCTTCTAGTGCGTCCTCCAATGTTAACTGTGCCGGTGTGGTCTTCTAGTGCGTCCTCCAATGTTAACTGTGTCATTGTAGTCTTCTAGTGCGTCCTCTAATGTTAACTGTGTCATTGTGGTCTTCCAGTGTGTCCTCCAATGTTAACTGTGCCGGTGTGGTCTTCTAGTGCGACCTCCAATGTTAACTGTGTCATTGTGGTCTTCCAGTGTGTCCTCCAATGTTAACTGTGCCGGTGTGGTCTTCTAGTGTGTCCTCCAATGTTAACTGTGCCGGTGTGATCTTCTAATGGGTCCTTCAATGTTAACTGTGCCGGTGTGATCTTCTAGTGCGTCCTCCAATGTTAACTGTGCCGGTGTGGTCTTCTAGTGCGTCCTCCAATGTTAACTGTGCCGGTGTGATCTTCTAATGGGTCCTTCAATGTTAACTGTGCCGGTGTGATCTTCTAGTGCGTCCTCCAATGTTAACTGTGTCGGTGTGGTCTTTCAGTGTGTCCTCCAATGTTAACTGTGCCGGTGTTGTCTTCTAGTGCGTCCTCCAATGTTAACTGTGTCATTGTGGTCTTCTAGTGCGTCCTCCAATGTTAACTGTGCCGGTGTGGTCTTCTAGTGCGTCCTCTAATGGTAACTGTGTCATTGTGGTCTTCTAGTGCGTCCTCCAATGTTAACTGTGTCGGTGTGGTCTTCTAGTGGGTCCTCCAATGTGAACTATGTCATTGTAGTCTTCCAGTGTGTCCTCCAATGTTAACTGAGCCGGTGTGGTCTTCTAGTGCGTCCTCCAATGTTAACTGTGTCATTGTGGTCTTCTAGTGCGTCCTCCAATGTTAGCTGTGTCATTGTGGTCTTCTAGTGCGTCCTCCAATGTTAACTGTGTCGGTGTGTTCTTCTAATGTGTCCTCCAATGTTAACTGTGTCGGTGTGGTCTTTTAGTGCGTCCTCCAATGTTAACTGTGCCGGTGTGGTCTTTCAGTGTGTACTCCAATGTTAACTGTGCCGGTGTGGTCTTCTAGTGCGTCCTCCAATGTTAACTGTGCCGGTGTGATCTTCTAGTGCGTCCTCCAATGTTAACTGTGTCAGTGTGGTCTTCTAGTGCGTCCTCCAATTTTAACTGTGCCAGTGTGGTCTTCTAGTGTGTCCTCCAATGTTAACTGTGTCGGTGTGGTCTTCTAGTGCGTCCTCCAATGTGAACTGTGTCGGTGTGGTCTTCTAGTGCGTTCTCCAATGTTAACTGTGCCGGTGTGGTTTTCTAGTGCGTCCTCCAATGTTAACTGTGCCGGTGTGGTCTTCTAGTGCGTCCTCCAATGTTAACTGTGTCGGTGTGGTCTTCTAGTGCGTCCTCCAATGTGAACTGTGTCGGTGTGGTCTTCTAGTGCGTTCTCCAATGTTAACTGTGCCGGTGTGGTCTACTAGTGCGTCCTCCAATGTTAACTGTGCCGGTGTGGTCTTCCAGTGTGTCCTCCAATGTTAACTGTGCCGGTGTGGTCTTCTAGTGCGTCCTCCAATGTTAACTGTGTCATTGTAGTCTTCTAGTGCG
Source organism: Lamellibrachia columna (assembly GCA_963662155.1). Lineage (NCBI taxonomy): Eukaryota > Metazoa > Annelida > Polychaeta > Sabellida > Siboglinidae > Lamellibrachia > Lamellibrachia columna. The sequence continues at coordinate 10,035,032 of OY759261.1, read as the reverse complement.
TCCTCCAATGTTAACTGTGCCGGTGTGGTCTTCTAGTGCGTCCTCCAATGTTAACTGTGTCATTGTAGTCTTCTAGTGCGTCCTCCAATGTTAACTGTGCCGGTGTGGTCTTCTAGTGCGTCCTCCAATTTTAACTGTGCCAGTGTGGTCTTCTAGTGTGTCCTCCAATGTTAACTGTGTCGGTGTGGTCTTCTAGTGCGTCCTCCAATGTGAACTGTGTCGGTGTGGTCTTCTAGTGCGTTCTCCAATGTTAACTGTGCAGGTGTGGTCTTCCAGTGTGTCCTCCAATGTTAACTGTGCCGGTGTGGTCTTCTAGTGCGTCCTCCAATGTTAACTGTGTCATTGTAGTCTTCTAGTGCGTCCTCCAATGTTAACTGTGCCGGTGTGGTCTTCTAGTGCGTCCTCCAATGTGAACTGTGTCGGTGTGGTCTTCTAGTGCGTTCTCCAATGTTAACTGTGTCAGTGTGGTCTTCTAGTGCGTCCTCCAATTTTAACTGTGCCAGTGTGGTCTTCTAGTGTGTCCTCCAATGTTAACTGTGTCGGTGTGGTCTTCTAGTGCGTCCTCCAATGTGAACTGTGTCGGTGTGGTCTTCTAGTGCGTTCTCCAATGTTAACTGTGCAGGTGTGGTCTTCTAGTGCGTCCTCCAATGTTAACTGTGCCGGTGTGGTCTTCTAGTGCGTCCTCCAATGTTAACTGTGTCGGTGTGGTCTTCTAGTGCGTCCTCCAATGTGAACTGTGTCGGTGTGGTCTTCTAGTGCGTTCTCCAATGTTAACTGTGCCGGTGTGGTCTACTAGTGCGTCCTCCAATGTTAACTGTGCCGGTGTGGTCTTCCAGTGTGTCCTCCAATGTTAACTGTGCCGGTGTGGTCTTCTAGTGCGTCCTCCAATGTTAACTGTGTCATTGTAGTCTTCTAGTGCGTCCTCCAATGTTAACTGTGCCGGTGTGGTCTTCTAGTGCGTCCTCCAATGTTAACTGTGTCATTGTAGTCTTCTAGTGCGTCCTCCAATGTTAACTGTGCCGGTGTGGTCTTCTAGTGCGTCCTCCAATGTTAACTGTGTCATTGTAGTCTTCTAGTGCGTTCTCCAATGTTAACTGTGCCGGTGTGGTCTACTAGTGCGTCCTCCAATGTTAACTGTGTCGGTGTGGTCTTTCAGTGTGTCCTCCAATGTTAACTGTGCCGGTGTTGTCTTCTAGTGCGTCCTGAAATGTTAACTGTGTCTTTGTGGTCTTCTAGTGCGTCCTCCAATGTTAACTGTGCCGGTGTGTTCTTCTAGTGCGTCCTCCAATGTTAACTGTGTCATTGTAGTCTTCTAGTGCGTCCTCCAATGTTAACTGTGTCTTTGTGGTCTTCTAGTGCGTCATCCAATGTTAACTGTGCCGGTGTGGTCTTCTAGTGCGTCCTCCAATGTTAACTGTGTCATTGTAGTCTTCTAGTGCGTCCTCCAATGTTAACTGTGCCGGTGTGGTCTTCTAGTGCGTCCTCCAATGTTAACTGTGTCATTGTAGTCTTCTAGTGCGTCCTCTAATGTTAACTGTGTCATTGTGGTCTTCCAGTGTGTCCTCCAATGTTAACTGTGCCGGTGTGGTCTTCTAGTGCGACCTCCAATGTTAACTGTGTCATTGTGGTCTTCCAGTGTGTCCTCCAATGTTAACTGTGCCGGTGTGGTCTTCTAGTGTGTCCTCCAATGTTAACTGTGCCGGTGTGATCTTCTAATGGGTCCTTCAATGTTAACTGTGCCGGTGTGATCTTCTAGTGCGTCCTCCAATGTTAACTGTGCCGGTGTGGTCTTCTAGTGCGTCCTCCAATGTTAACTGTGCCGGTGTGATCTTCTAATGGGTCCTTCAATGTTAACTGTGCCGGTGTGATCTTCTAGTGCGTCCTCCAATGTTAACTGTGTCGGTGTGGTCTTTCAGTGTGTCCTCCAATGTTAACTGTGCCGGTGTTGTCTTCTAGTGCGTCCTCCAATGTTAACTGTGTCATTGTGGTCTTCTAGTGCGTCCTCCAATGTTAACTGTGCCGGTGTGGTCTTCTAGTGCGTCCTCTAATGGTAACTGTGTCATTGTGGTCTTCTAGTGCGTCCTCCAATGTTAACTGTGTCGGTGTGGTCTTCTAGTGGGTCCTCCAATGTGAACTGTGTCATTGTAGTCTTCCAGTGTTTCCTCCAATGTTAACTGAGCCGGTGTGGTCTTCTAGTGCGTCCTCCAATGTTAACTGTGTCATTGTGGTCTTCTAGTGCTTCCTCCAATGTTAGCTGTGTCATTGTGGTCTTCTAGTGCGTCCTCCAATGTTAACTGTGTCGGTGTGTTCTTCTAATGTGTCCTCCAATGTTATCTGTGTCGGTGTGGTCTTTTAGTGCGTCCTCCAATGTTAACTGTGCCGGTGTGGTCTTTCAGTGTGTCCTCCAATGTTAACTCTGCCGGTGTGGTCTTCTAGTGCGTCCTCCAATGTTAACTGTGCCGGTGTGATCTTCTAGTGCGTCCTCCAATGTTAACTGTGTCAGTGTGGTCTTCTAGTGCGTCCTCCAATTTTAACTGTGCCAGTGTGGTCTTCTAGTGTGTCCTCCAATGTTAACTGTGTCGGTGTGGTCTTCTAGTGCGTCCTCCAATGTGAACTGTGTCGGTGTGGTCTTCTAGTGCGTTCTCCAATGTTAACTGTGCCGGTGTGGTTTTCTAGTGCGTCCTCCAATGTTAACTGTGCCGGTGTGGTCTTCTAGTGCGTCCTCCAATATTAACTGTGTCGGTGTGGTCTTCTAGTGCGTCCTCCAATGTGAACTGTGTCGGTGTGGTCTTCTAGTGCGTTCTCCAATGTTAACTGTGCCGGTGTGGTCTACTAGTGCGTCCTCCAATGTTAACTGTGCCGGTGTGGTCTTCCAGTGTGTCCTCCAATGTTAACTGTGCCGGTGTGGTCTTCTAGTGCGTCCTCCAATGTTAACTGTGTCATTGTAGTCTTCTAGTGCGTCCTCCAATGTTAACTGTGCCGGTGTGGTCTTCTAGTGCGTCCTCCAATGTTAACTGTGTCATTGTAGTCTTCTAGTGCGTCCTCCAATGTTAACTGTGCCGGTGTGGTCTTCTAGTGCGTCCTCCAATGTTAACTGTGTCATTGTAGTCTTCTAGTGCGTTCTCCAATGTTAACTGTGCCGGTGTGGTCTACTAGTGCGTCCTCCAATGTTAACTGTGTCGGTGTGGTCTTTCAGTGTGTCCTCCAATGTTAACTGTGCCGGTGTTGTCTTCTAGTGCGTCCTCCAATGTTAACTCTGTCTTTGTGGTCTTCTAGTGCGTCCTCCAATGTTAACTGTGCCGGTGTGTTCTTCTAGTGCGTCCTCCAATGTTAACTGTGTCATTGTAGTCTTCTAGTGCGTCCTCCAATGTTAACTGTGTCTTTGTGGTCTTCTAGTGCGTCCTCCAATGTTAACTGTGCCGGTGTGGTCTTCTAGTGCGTCCTTCAATGTTAACTGTGTCATTGTAGTCTTCTAGTGCGTCCTCCAATGTTAACTGTGCCGGTGTGGTCTTCTAGTGCGTCCTCCAATGTTAACTGTGTCATTGTGGTCTTTCAGTGTGTCCTCCAATGTTAACTGTGCCGGTGTTGTCTTCTAGTGCGTCCTCCAATGTTAACTGTGTCATTGTGGTCTTCTAGTGCGTCCTCCAATGTTAACTGTGCCGGTGTGGTCTTCTAGTGCGTCCTCTAATGGTAACTGTGTCATTGTGGTCTTCTAGTGCGTCCTCCAATGTTAACTGTGTCGGTGTGGTCTTCTAGTGGGTCCTCCAATGTGAACTGTGTCATTGTAGTCTTCCAGTGTGTCCTCCAATGTTAACTGAGCCGGTGTGGTCTTCTAGTGCGTCCTCCAATGTTAACTGTGTCATTGTGGTCTTCTAGTGCGTCCTCCAATGTTAGCTGTGTCATTGTGGTCTTCTAGTGCGTCCTCCAATGTTAACTGTGTCGGTGTGTTCTTCTAATGTGTCCTCCAATGTTAACTGTGTCGGTGTGGTCTTTTAGTGCGTCCTCCAATGTTAACTGTGCCGGTGTGGTCTTTCAGTGTGTCCTCCAATGTTAACTGTGCCGGTGTGGTCTTCTAGTGCGTCCTCCAATGTTAACTGTGCCGGTGTGATCTTCTAGTGCGTCCTCCAATGTTAACTGTGTCAGTGTGGTCTTCTAGTGCGTCCTCCAATTTTAACTGTGCCAGTGTGGTCTTCTAGTGTGTCCTCCAATGTTAACTGTGTCGGTGTGGTCTTCTAGTGCGTCCTCCAATGTGAACTGTGTCGGTGTGGTCTTCTAGTGCGTTCTCCAATGTTAACTGTGCCGGTGTGGTCTTCTAGTGCGTCCTCCAATGTTAACTGTGCCGGTGTGGTCTTCTAGTGCGTCCTCCAATGTTAACTGTGTCGGTGTGGTCTTCTAGTGCGTCCTCCAATGTGAACTGTGTCGGTGTGGTCTTCTAGTGCGTTCTCCAATGTTAACTGTGCCGGTGTGGTCTACTAGTGCGTCCTCCAATGTTAACTGTGCCGGTGTGGTCTTCCAGTGTGTCCTCCAATGTTAACTGTGCCGGTGTGGTCTTCTAGTGCGTCCTCCAATGTTAACTGTGTCATTGTAGTCTTCTAGTGCGTCCTCCAATGTTAACTGTGCCGGTGTGGTCTTCTAGTGCGTCCTCCAATGTTAACTGTGTCATTGTAGTCTTCTAGTGCGTCCTCCAATGTTAACTGTGCCGGTGTGGTCTTCTAGTGCGTCCTCCAATGTTAACTGTGTCATTGTAGTCTTCTAGTGCGTTCTCCAATGTTAACTGTGCCGGTGTGGTCTACTAGTGCGTCCTCCAATGTTAACTGTGTCGGTGTGGTCTTTCAGTGTGTCCTCCAATGTTAACTGTGCCGGTGTTGTCTTCTAGTGCGTCCTCCAATGTTAACTCTGTCTTTGTGGTCTTCTAGTGCGTCCTCCAATGTTAACTGTGCCGGTGTGTTCTTCTAGTGCGTCCTCCAATGTTAACTGTGTCATTGTAGTCTTCTAGTGCGTCCTCCAATGTTAACTGTGTCTTTGTGGTCTTCTAGTGCGTCCTCCAATGTTAACTGTGCCGGTGTGGTCTTCTAGTGCGTCCTCCAATGTTAACTGTGTCATTGTAGTCTTCTAGTGCGTCCTCCAATGTTAACTGTGCCGGTGTGGTCTTCTAGTGCGTCCTCCAATGTTAACTGTGTCATTGTAGTCTTCTAGTGCGTCCTCTAATGTTAACTGTGTCATTGTGGTCTTCCAGTGTGTCCTCCAATGTTAACTGTGCCGGTGTGGTCTTCTAGTGCGACCTCCAATGTTAACTGTGCCGGTGTGGTCTTCTAGTGCGACCTCCAATGTTAACTGTGCCGGTGTGGTCTTCCAGTGTGTCCTCCAATGTTAACTGTGCCGGTGTGGTCTTCTAGTGCGTCCTCCAATGTTAACTGTGTCATTGTTGTCTTCTAGTGCGTCCTCCAATGTTAACTGTGCCGGTGTGGTCTTCCAGTGTGTCCTCCAATGTTAACTGTGTCATTGTGGTCTTCTAGTGCGTCCTCCAATGTTAACTGTGTCATTATGGTCTTCTAGTGCGTCCACCAATGTTAACTGTGTCATTGTGGTCTTCTAGTGCGTCCTCCAATGTTAACTGTATCATTGTGGTCTTCTAGTGCGTCCTCCAATGTTAACTGTGTCATTGTGGTCTTCCAGTGCATCTGTCAGTATTCGTTCCAGGAATATGTTGAACAGTGTAGGTGGCAAGATGCATCCTTGACGGACTCCGTCTGATGTGTGGAACCGTTCACCTATTTTGCCGTGCACGAGTACTGCACTTCTGGCTTTTGCGTTCAGCTGTTCGATGGTGTGAACAAGCTTTCGTCTAACGTTATATTTCTTCAGTGTAGCCCAGAGTGCGTCAGGCCAAACCATGTCAAAAGCCTTCTTGAAGTCAATGAAGACGTGGAATAATTGGATTGGATAAAATACTTCCATTCTATGAAATATATGATTTGAAACAATTGGTTTACTTTACAACCCCACCAGAACAACGTTAGACAATTTGAAACAGGGTAAATTTGGATGGGGGGAAATATATTTCATAAATTTCCTCTGTGAAGCAAAAAAGTTAAACAACCGGAACCACTACATATTTCGAAATATCACGCCCGGTTTTGTTTTCGGAAAGCCGTGGATTTTACATTGATTCAAGAAGATGTTGGGGTTTAATTTCTTGTAGGAAGATTATTTTTACGAATTTTATACAATATATTAATGCTAAAATGCAATAACATTACGTTCACGTTAGCTCTAATACAATATTTAGGACGGTCATAAACCGAAACATGTACAATATATATCTTCACTCCTAATGGTATTTGGATGTAGAACACGAATGCCATGACATAATAAAACCTTATTCAAACGAAGCAAGTGCGTCCAGGAGTATACCCCTTTAATGTTTTCATCGTGAATTGAGATCCTACGATTACGCCATAAAATACGCAATTCTGTATATTAAGAGATACTTTTGGGGGCATTTGCAACTTTAGATAATCTATTTTCGGGTGATATCATTAAAAAATACTTTGAAAAATGTCGAATTTTCATTCCGTTATCTCCGTCATGGCTAAAATTAGGGGCGAATAACCTTAAATCAGATTTAAGCAGACAGGCGTCAGGCTGCGGTCGGACAGAAACCTTGTGAGGCTCAGAGAGATGGCGACTGACCGGACGAGATGGCGCGGACTAATGGAGGGAGGGGACTGATTGCGACATGATGATGTCCCTAGACTATTCCTGTCACAGGGGGAGGGGACTGATTGCCATATTATGATGTCCCCAGACTATTCCTGTTGCAGGGGAGGGGACTGATTGCGACATGATGATGTCCCCAGACTATTCCTACAGGAACAGTTAATCAATCTTTGGGCAACATTTTCTCCTTTAATTGTTGGAGTTTGATCAATAAAAGATCAGAAAGCGGGTGAAAAATAACAAGTAAAATGCGACCCGTCGACCCTCACTCAGTATTCACTACTTCAACTATTCAACAATGATTAACAGAACATTGAAATAAAGTATTTGGGTGAAAGCTGAAATCTTGTTTATTTAGTACATTACAGAGATGACCTAAGAGATTACAAAAAGTGTTTATAATCGGGCGGCGAAAAAGGTGGAATGGACACAACACCAGGGTTAATCTCCTCCCCCTCTGGTCCTTTGTGGAATGGACACAACACCAGGGTTAGTCTCCTCCCCCTCCGGTGCCTTGTAGAGTGGACACAATACCAGGGTTAATCTTCTCCCCCTCTGGTCCCTTGTGGAGAGGGGGGCCACATCTCTTAATCTATCTTAAAACTCATGCAATACTAAGGGTAATAGAAGCTCCGTAATTAAAACAAATGTCCACTATGAAAACGAAAGACATAATTTTGGATCGTCTAAGTTGTGACCATTGTTAGGCCGTCTAAAGTATTATAACAATGTTTGATGTCCGCATTGTGAGCAGGCATGAAAAAAACGATGTTTGTTTTCAAAGCGGGTCGTCGTTCCGTGACGTATGTTCCAATGGAGGCAACACGTGTTTCCGGTTTGTTTAAAAATGGCGCGCCAACGAGATTTCAAGGAAATTTCGAAAATTACCTCATAGCATCAATAATATTGATCTACCAAGTTTGGCGTCGCAGATGTATTGAATCAAAATGTCAGCAACGATCTACTTCAATCCATAATCATTGTCGATGGATTTATGCTTAAAGCAAAATTGCGTATGCTTTTTTAAATATCACTTTTCACCGCTTACCTCCAGTTATTATCGGTCTATTTTTTGGAAGACCAAATCGTGGATGATTTGTGCAGTTGTCCATTGGAATCGTGAGCATGGATTTCTGCGTTCCAACCAGAACGTCACAACCACTAGCAGCAGCTGAACAAAATTCGCCAACCTCATGATGATAGTGTTGTGTCTCTGTGTTTTAGCATCTTAGTCGCCATGAGTAAAACATCTGCTTTAATATATGTATAAAGAATGGATAAACATTTAATCAATACTTGTCAAGTGATCATCTCTTCTTAATACACGTATTATCACCCTTATAAGGATATATGTCCTACTGGGTGATTGTAGCGAAATGTATATGCACCATGCTTTAGCTGAATGGTAGTACGTTTCTGAATAATTGTTACCGAAAAAGGCGCATTTTAATCGCCATATGGCAAATATGTCTTATATGGCAAATATGTCAAGGCATCAATGGCATCGTTGTTGACTAGATGTTAGCGAAATGCATGTGGTGTACGTGTTTTTATTGATGCATACAAGTTATACCATATATATATATATATATATATATATATATATATATATATATATATATATATATATATATATATATATATATATATATATATATATATATATATATATATATATATATATATATATATATATATATATATATATATATATATATATATATATATATATATATAAATATATTTATATATATATATATGTATATTTGTTCGTAGTGCACCAGTGTTCGCCGGTCTCGTGGTACGTCTATATCAAAGAGTGGCTCACTTGATGACAAAATTTTAATAAAATGAACAATTATCACAACATTCCGCCAAACCGACCCGCGCTTGATCGAGTTCGAGATGATTAAACAATGTGAGCTTGTCTGTACAATATAGAGGTGTTTATGAATAGAAAGCGTCTATATATATATATATATATATATATATATATATATATATATATATATATATATATTTATATATATATATATGTATATATATATATATATATATGTATATATATATATATATATATATATATATATATATATATATATATATATATATATATATATATATATATGTATATATATATATATATATATATATATATGTATATATATATATATATATATATATATATATATATATATTATATATATATATATATATATATATATATATATATATATATATGTATATATATATATATATATGTATATGTATATATATATATATATGTATATATATATATATATATATATATATATATATATATATATATATATTTATATATGTATATATATGTATATATATACATATATATATATATATATATACATATATATATATATACATATATATATATATATATATATATATATATATATATATATATATATATATATATATATATATATATATATATATATATATATATATATATATGTATATACGTATATATATATATGTGTATATATATATATATATATATATATATATATATATATATGTATATATATATATATATATATATATATATATATATAGCATGGCAAACAGCACTAGCTACATTATAGTAACATTGTTATTTTGGTCCCCACCCCGGGGGCCCCCATTGGAATGGCTCCACATCCGACCCACCATGTCCGTCAGACGGGTCCCATGGGTCACCTTTTCGTTTCGTCCAGATCGGCCCACAAATGCGGCCGTGCATGAGATTCAACATACAAACAGACAGACAGAGAAACATACACTTTGATGTATACATTAGATAGAAGGGCTACATGGTCACTTTAACCTTTTGCTTGATTAAAAGAAAGCTGAGCCATCACAAATTCTGAAACTTCTTCAAAGTCACTGGCATCATGTCAGTGACACTCTGAACAACTCTACATATATTCAAAGCCACAAACTTCCAACTCTTTTAACATGCCTCCTTGTGAGATTCCAGTTAATGTCTACCGAAATAGCCAGACCTCCCATATGAAATGATGCCATGGTATACCACTGTAAACTATTTTATAGAAAGGCAAGCCAAGCCTTCGCAACCGAGATTGGAAACAAAACCGAGATTGTAAAATTGTAATGTACTCAGTGCACTTCTCTACGGCTCCGAGTGCAGACGAAAGAAAACCTGCCGTATTTGTCATCCCTTGGCAGACCCACATTCTCATAGGTCACTGTATGAAATAATATATATTTGTGTTTCTTTGGTACATTAAGTGTTCCCTTCGCGGAAATTACGGAAGTATACATGCTTAGATAGACAACAACATTTCAGAAAGGCCATTTAACTAACCTAGGATGCAATTAATGAAAGCAGAGCAAGAACACATGACGTTATTATTATTAACCCGATGTACCAAATAACACCCATGGCATGTCCGGGCTGCACGTCAAAGCGTTGGTTGGTCCATTGTCAGCTACGTGGCGCCACTGTTCTTACACCTACGCCCACTTCGGAAATGTTTGTGCGTGCGTGCGTGCGTGCGTGCGTGCGTGCGTGCGTGCGTGTGTGAGTGTAGGTGACGAAACGAAACCTATACAAGATTTGCATTGCAATGTTTTCTTTTATTTAATAGTGTTGGTGAATCAAAATAAATGTTTGCATACATGTGTTTAATATACGTTAATATACAGTGTTTTGTTTGGAAATTCTTGATATATTGACACACTATATGAAGGTGTATGAATTATGCTAGCAATGTGGATTTATTTAAAACCAAAATAGATAAAAGTATTTAAACGGTAGGCATCACATCTAGATGGCATATACTATTGATTTCCTTACTTTGTTCACAAGATGAATGCGGCTTTGAAAGGCAATCATGTTATGTGTTATAAGTTCAACACATGATGTAATGCAACATTTTGAGTATACTTTTCTCGTCGAAACGTTGGTTGAACCGCTTGCCACCACGTGGCGCCACTCACTAAATATTGGCAATTTTTACGTATTTATTGTGTTGTTTTGTGGAACACAATGTTTAAAAAGATATTTCAGGTGCTTAAATGGTTCTGTCTGATTTCAAGAGAAGTGCATGCTTTAGAATATATGTGAAGATTTTCAAGGCAAAACGCGAAAAATGCGTTTTTTTAAAGAAAAAATATTGTCTATCATCCTCATAGTGTAAACGGAAACTTGTATACTTGATATTGGAATATCTTAAGAATACAACATCCAAGCAAATTGTAGCCGACATCCTATAATTTATTGAAAATGCATAGGTAAATGATTTGCATTGCTCCATCTACAGGCGACAACAGAGATAATGTCAAAGTGGATGAGATGTGGCATGAATTTAAAGTACAACTCCCCAACTAATGCTTAACAATAACAACCAGAGGTAATTTATTGTTGATTAGTCATTGTATTGAAGGTTTCGTAGCAGTCTTTCGGTCTGCCTGGAGTAGGATGTAACAGCAGCGTTAACTTCACTCTGCTGAAAGTAGTGTGGGGTGGATTTGTAATCGACGCTCATTAATATCGACACTGGGACACTTATTCACGTTATACAAAACATTCAATTGTGCCATACTATAGGGAATAGTGCACTTGTGTGGATTATAAAGTGCTGACTGCTTCAAACTGTAATTTGTGTACTTTAAAAACAAAACTGGAATTTATGTCGGATTTGTCTGTGGGGAATCTATTAGGCTACAAAAAACAAGGTATTGCAAAATATATCAACATTTATGACATTCATTTTATTGTGCATCCAGACATTTAATTGCAAAACTAATTATTTTTATACAGACATTTAATTGCAAAACTAATTATTTTTATACAAAATTAACAAAACATGAAATAAAAATACACGAAACAAGTAAAAATCTATGCATCAAGAACACTATATGGTCAAAATTATCATTAATAGTGATTTAATAGTGTTATTATATGATGTCAGAAATACCTAATGCCACCAATACAATCCTACTGTCAGGAAGGGCATATTTTCACTCTGCCATAGATATGTTTCAAGTATAAATCCATAATAAACAATCTTCGCAACATTTTAGTATTTAGGATAGAGACCACTTTAAAATGTATACATTATAGATGCTGTTACATTTTAATCATGCTTTACAGGTAGTAAGGTATCCCTCTATCCAAGTGCTAAGCTATGTCACAATCTGTGCTATAAAAAACTACAGGTAAAAAATGCACTATTATTAATGCGATATTAATTAAAATAGGGTGGGTGGATTTGTACTTGATTTTGAACAAACGAGCTTAAACTTTGACAAAACTTTCATATATATATATATATATATATATATATATATATATATATATATATATATATATATATATATAATTATATATATATATATATATAAAATTATAAGTTATGTATATTTAAATATGTATATGCCTGCATGGCCACAACGTGCGTGCCTACAATCACTGAATCATTTGTCCATGTGCTGAGTTTAGTATCAATATATTTAGGCATCAACCCACTTGTTGCTCTGGTGATCAACTCGTACAGTCAGTTTGTATTGTATTCACCAACTACTGGGACCAGCAACTTAATCTACTGACTGACAAAACTTCCACGTTTGCAAATCAAGAATAATACAATATTGCTCACATAGCTATCACAGGTGTTCCTGTGACTTTCACAATGTAACTGTTCTCCTTGTTTGCTGCAGCGTGTCCAGTTGTTATTGTTCACACAGCCATCAAGGCCATCACAAGTGTTCATGTGAATATTTGTGACTGTCACAATGTCATTGTTCTCATAGTTTGTTGCATAGTGCCCAGTTAAATTGTTATTGTTCACACAGCCATCAAGGCCATCACAAGTGTTCCTGTGAATCTATGTGACTGTCACAATGTCATTGTTCTCCTTGTTTGTTGCATAGTGTCCACTTAAATTGTTATTGTTCACACAGCCATCAAGGCCATCACAAGTGTTCCTGTGAATCTCTGTGACTGTCACAATGTCATTGTTCTCCTTGTTTGTTGCAGAGTGTCCAGTTGTTATTGTTCACACAGCCATCAAGGCCATCACAAGTGTTCCTGTGAATCTCTGTGACTGTCACAACGTCATTGTTCTCCTTATTTGTTGCATAGTGTCCAGTTAAATTGTTATTGATCACATAGCCACCAAGGTCATCACAAGAGTTCCTGTGAATCTCTGTGACTGTCACAATGTCATTGTTCTCCTTGTTTGTTGCAGAGTGTCCAGTTGTTATTGTTCACACAGCCATCAAGGCCATCACAAGTGTTCCTGTGAATCTCTGTGACTGTCACAACGTCATTGTTCTCCTTATTTGTTGCATAGTGTCCAGTTAAATTGTTATTGATCACATAGCCACCAAGGTCATCACAAGAGTTCCTGTGAATCTCTGTGACTGTCACAATGTCATTGTTCTCCTTGTTTGTTGCAGAGTGTCCAGTTGTTATTGTTCACACAGCCATCAAGGCCATCACAAGTGTTCCTGTGAATCTCTGTGACTGTCACAATGTCATTATTCTCCTGGTTTGTTGCAGTGTGTCCAGTTGTTATTGTTCACAGAGCCATCAAGGCCATCACAAGTGTTCCTGTGAATCTCTGTGACTGTCACAATGTCATTGTTCTCCTTGTGTGTTGCAGTGTGTCCAGTTGTTATTGTTCACAGAGCCATCAAGGCCATCACAAGTGTTCCTGTGAATCTCTGTGACTGTCACAGTGTCATTGTTCTCTCCTTTTTTGTTGCATAGTGTCCAGTTGTTATTTCACCTAGTCTCACCACGATTCGTTGCAGCAGAGGTTCATCACCAGAGCCTCATTACTGAACTCGTACTGAAGTAGCTCGATCAGTTTTTGAGCAACGATAATAAATTGTATATATTTGTCTTCTCAAATGATGTTACATCTTGTTTGATTTGGTGAAGTGGTTCTTGTCTTTTGACCAAGTGGTGTAGACGTCTTACATCTGGGAAGTGATTCGTGTCTGAGTTGTGTTGACATCTTCTGTGAAGTGTGTGTGTCTGTTGACTGTCATATCTCTGTGCTTCCTCGGTCAAGACAGTTCAGCTGAAACAAAATGACATCATTGTGGTTAGTGAGTGACTCTTGAACAATTGGCATAGTCTAAAGTGCCACTGACACGGTTGCTGCAAGTTCTAATTCTTTTTTAAAAAACAACTTTTAGCCAAATAGAAAACCTTCGCGGTAATACAATCCATGACTTCATACATACAGGTGATATTTTCGTCACTAAATGTGATAATCAACAGCGATCTTACAGCCGGTTCTTCTAATGGTTCTTTCTAAAAGTTCTACAAGAACCCGCTGCGAGATCGCTGTGAATTAATATATTTAGGGACAAAGATAATAATCGTCTGTATGTGTAAAGTCGTGGATTTTATTGCTGTGGTTTTTTATTTGGTAAAAAATTGCTTTTTGAAAAGACTTAGAATTGAGAGCAACCGTGTCAGTGGCAATGTGGTGTTTTTAGCTGAATCTGCATGGAGAATTTGGAAACATATTTGATCATAACAATTCTGAAGATTGACAAATATGCCATTTATCTTCTGAATTCGTTAATCAGAGAAATTCTGCAACCACTGACCAGTATCATTAATGGAAAATATAAATCAACAGCAGAATATGTTCTAATGTATTTGCCAGTACTGTGTTGTATTACACACAGTATCCAACTTTTACTTGACATTTACTCTTACCTGTCTATGACACCATTTCGCCTGTCTTGTAGTTTGTGTTATGAGGATGTTCTACTCATTGGTCCTTTGACAGTTGTGACAGCTGGGACTTCCACGGTCTGTGACAGCTGGGACTTCCACGGTCTGTGACAGCTAGGACTTCCACGGTCTGTGACAGCTGGGACTTCCACGGTCTGTGACAGCTGGGACTGGGTCTGTGGTACTTGTCTCTGCCTGGCTCTGTAACATGACATCACTCACACTGTTACAACTCCAGAGCTGCCAATAACATTGTACAAAGAGGCGTAGATCTACCACTGTTCATTACGTGATGGGGTAGATGAAAATCTAGCACAGTGGGCCTTGAGCCGCAGTTGCGAGGGGGAAGTGTGGAAGGGGGCTCCCCCCTTGCTGAATATTTTTTATTTAGGGTATATTTAATATAAAAAAAAAATTTTGTTTTTTAGGTGAAATTGTGGTTTGGTTTCAAAATGAGCATATTTTATTTTATGTTACTTTGAACATACAGTGTGACGGTAGGTTTGGGTTGAAAAGTGGTAGATCATGAGGCCTGAGAGAGAGGGAGAGAGAGAGGGAGAGGGAGAGAGAGATCAGGCTAAGGCATGGGTGAAAGGGAGGGAAAACATAACAGAGCACAAATGGACTGTACCAACTGGGGTGGGCTGGTCATTCAGGCACTTGTGAATTGGAGGGAATTCCTAGACAACAGAATCTTCTATGGTAGGGTGATAAGTTGGTTTCTGGCTAATCTTGGTTTCTGCAAATCTCTGTTTAAAGTAAACATTTGGGGCTGGCATATTGCAGCCAAGTGAATCTATGGTGCCATTAGACATATGAATCTATATTTTGTTCGAGTGTACATATAACTGTTAATGGTGTGATGTAGAGAAAAGTAATATAGCTTCAGCTTGAGATCTTTTTGTAGAGCCAACTTAAATCAAAAGCCTGCCATAAAATAATTAATTTTAACAAGTATCTGCAACTTTTAAAATGTTATTAAATGCCCCGGAAAGAAATGTATTGTAAATATTGTATGAGCAAATCTCTTTCCAACAAAGTTATAAAACACATTTCTGTCTTGTGATTTTAGAACTGTTTTAAATGTGTAAACATTTCTAAACGATGTAATTATTAATTGAATTAAAAGTAATTTATTTTACTGAATAATTTGGGAGGTTAATTTAATTGACATAAGAAATGTATGTGGTTAATTTAATTTAATTTGAGATTTTGTAGTTAATTGTAATTTAATTAATCAACTTTTCAACACCTCTGCAACTAGAAATAAATTGCACTAGCTAAATATATTTTATGTTAACAAAACTATATTTGAACTAGAAACAAATTGCACTGCTTGTTATGCAAATGTAAATAGTGAATAACCTTAGCTGTGATTTGTTTTATTCCAACCTATATTTACTTTGATTACATCAAAAGTATTTAATGCATTTCTTTAATTTGAGGTCAAATGTTTTTGAAAATCTATATTAAGACAAATGTCTGACAATGTGTTGTGCAATAGCTGTTATATCATATGATGCATTTATCTAACTATTAAATATGCTAAGATGGAATATATTTACATACTTTAACAACATAAATATGTGCGATTTGGTTGAAAGTATTGAAACATAATGTTTGCTAGTTCTAATTAGTTTCCCTCACTCAACATGTTCAACTAACTAATTAGTTTGTATATATGTTGTGGTAATGAAAAAACTGATGGTCTTGTGAGACATTATTTAACTTGTCCACTTTTTCAGAACATCACGCCTAGTCGACCTTCTATGCTCTCACTGAGCATGGTCACTGCCGGGTGCTTGTCGTCCTCTGTGGTTATTTTACATCCCTAATTAACCTTTGTGGTACAATGATCTTCTACTTGCCTGTATTGCAGTCTGTGACTACTGGAACTTCTTCTGCTTCCTCTTGTACAATGATCTTCTACTTGCCTGTATTGCAGTCTGTGACTATTGTAACTTCTGCCTTGTCTTGTACAATGATCTTCTACTTGCCTGCATTTCAGTCTGTGATTACTGGAACTTCTTGTGGTTTCTCTCATACAATGATCTTCTACTTGACTGTACTGCAGTCTGTGACAACTGGAACTTCTGCTTTCTATGATACAGTGATCTTCTATTTGCCTGTACTGCAGTCTGCGACAACTGGAACTTCTGCTTTCTCTCGTACAAGGACCTTCTACTTGCCTGTATTGCAGTCTGTGACTACTGGACCTTCTGCTTTCTCTCGTACAATGATCTTCTACTTGCCTGTATTGCAGTCTGTGACAACGATATTCTCCTTATGCTGACTTCTGGATCTCTGGATCATGATTTCCGGCTAGCAGCCTGGTTCAACATAGCGTCATTGACACAGCTACAAAAACAAACCTCACTGGTTGTTTTGTTTAACAAACCATAACTGGGCTAATGTTGATAGCAATGGTTTGTTTTAACAGAAAGTATATTTAGCTACATTGCATGACTTTGATATCAATACCATGTTACAGGAATGTGAGCTAAGCTGATTTTAAAGGTATGTATGAAAATCCATGTATGAAAATGGATAGTAGGATAGCGCTTATCTCATCTGATTCATTCATTTAACTGTCAGATGTACCATGTTGGTAGATTACACTGATAATATGATATGTAAATCCACGTGAACTATAACATGTAAATTTGTGCTATTGGGGTTTATATTAAAATAAAATATTAAAACAAATCTTTGAACCCAATTATCATTACATAACTATACATTTATTAGCAGCTTAATGATATGCATATTTAATATGAAACTGTAAATATCACACATCTACTACATCATAGCAAATTTTTTATAAAATATACAAGAATAATTTGTTGATATATCTAAAGAAATATAAAGTTTTGTTAGTTGAATACCTTGATATGTATATGGCGCCATGTTTGTTGTGTTGATGGCTGAAGTTGACTCTGTCTGTTTAGACGTCAAAGACCATAGTGGGCGTTTTCCAGCCAGACCTTGAATACGTTCTGGTCGTCCTACAATGTACAATTGAAATGAAGACATTCATATTATATTACCTTAATTATAATCCAAAACTGTTGCCTAGCTATGTATAGCTAATTTGTTACATAGCTATGTATTGCTAATTTGTTACATAGCTATGTATAGCTAATTTGCTGTTAGCTTTATACATAACAAATAACGTACGTTGTTGTTATGTGTAGAATCTCTCTCGCACACAGGCTGTTAGTAGGGTCTATGTTTTAGTGTATCACGTGTGTCTACGTCCTTTACAACATGTCAGATGGTAGGCAGATTGGCTGTTAATTGCAGACAATAATGTTTAATCGACTGTCTATGACAGTCTAATTATTCTCTTTACTGATTCCATAACAATTAGAATGAAAGTTGCCCTCATTTATAACTCGGATAACCAGATCTTTCTAGGAAAATACTCCACCAGGTGGATCTGTGTATGTTATGTAAGAGATATCTCGAAAGGGCAGAGGTGATCAGCCAAGAGTGGGAGAGAATGGCTCAGGATGATTTGTTTAGAGGGCAGAACAATGGCCCTACCCTGCAAGGGTCCAAGGGGGGAGAAAAAGAGATGTTTCAATATCATAAAATAATGCTGCTAGAATATGTCACATCAATATGATGATGCAAGTATTTGTCCTTACCCCAATGAAAATGTGTCCACGTTTCACTTGCCCACTGTCAACTGACGACTTGGTCACCTTGGTGCTTCATCCTGTCTGTGACGCCACTGAACTAACTGATCAGTTCATCTCCACCCAGGTGATGGTGGATGTCGCCCTTTAGTGTTTGTACTGGAGTGTCATCAGCTGTGATGTTTTAATGTGTGACGTCCTTACCTGCTATACCTGGACTAAGACATACTAGAGAACATGTGCTACAAGTCAGTGTCACCACAGTCAATGCTGTTTACCCCTCACTGACTAGAGAGCAGTGCAAGCAGAAATATAGAGAGGAGAGTTGAAACCTACGGGAAGAAAACTGAAATATAGAGAGGATAGTTCAAACAGCAAGAAAACTTAAATAATTCAAACTAACACATAATCAATATATTTCATTTTACCTGACCGTCCTGACATGCTGCATTCCCTGTGCAGATATGCCATGCTGTAGGTGCGGGAGTTACTGTAAGACCCCATGTTAAGACTGGTATGGTTTCCTGTTTTCAGTTGGATTGAACCAACTCTGCAAGAAAACAAACCAATAATCAGTCACCAGGAGACAGTAGCCACTTGTTTGGTTACACTACATGTACAGTATTTGTTGTAATTCTTGCTGTGTGAGCCAGTGGTGTATTTAAGGGAGGGGGCCATGGCCCCTCTTAGCTTTTTTTATTTGTTTTGTATGTAAACTGTTGTACTACTACATGGTGGCTTGGTAGACTACGGGTGACTAAGTCTGTCTCCTCCTTTGACCTCCCATTTTGCCCTCCCATTTTGGGCTCCCCCTTTGACCTCCCATTTGGTCCCTCCTTTGGCCTCCCCTTTGGTCCCTCCTTTGGCCTCCCCTTTGACCTCCCATTTTGGCCTCCCCCTTTGACCTCCCATTTTGGCCCCTCCTTTGTTAGATCCTATATACTGTTGTAGTGAACAGCCACTTGGGGTATAACTACCTGTCCCAAAGTAGAAAGACATTACTTAATTAACAGTCTGCATATTCCAAATGTAGACAATTCAAAGTAATGCAACAGGGGAAGTGAAGCTACAAAGTCTACTACCTGTATGGATTCCGTTGTGAGTAATAAACAACATCATTTCCAACTGCTAATCCCCATAGATTGCCAGTGACATTGTACACTTGTGGGTTGTTGCCAAAGTAGTCACAACACTGTACATGCTTCGGGTCTGTAACAAAGACATTTGGCATTCAGTAAAGCAGGGTGAGCAACTAGAAAATGACACGTACAGAATACAAATCAAAAGATTACTTTGGTTACTTAAATAATTAAATTGGTTTTGCAAATGAAAGTATGTTTCACTATAACTGTAAGTGACTGTTTCTTGTTGTTTGTACATTATCAGTTCCCAAATTAAATATTTGTTGTGTTGGATAGTCTTAACATAATTAAAAGCGTATATATGATGCTATACTAGATATGCTTAATTGTACATACTATTTTACATGTGTTAATAATAGATTGGGTTAATTACATAAATTATATTTTGTAAATTGCAATACCATGACTGGCTTAGGATTTCACCTGAACGAATGCATTGATAACATATAGAGAATATGACTTATACAATACCTTTCCTTGATTTAAATTTGTTTAATGCACCTTGTGCTAGTGAAAAAAATGCTGATGGATTATATTAAAACACCAATATATGACACTACATGACACTGGTTTCATGGAGGAAGGGGGTAAGTTTTAGTTAGTTTAGGTTTTCCCAAAACAGTGTTTATTTTCACATCACCGTTCACATGGTGGTGACTTTGAGCACATCCAGGTAATTGTGCTATCATGACATACGTGCAAGCACATACGCACGCTCGAGTACACGTGCACACGCACACAGGCATAATTTATTTGTTCCTAAAATTACTACTTCAGTGGGACTTCAGTTTTGTATTATATAACTGGGTCAACTATGCTAAGGAAAGCAACAGATCCCAACCAGGGAAAACGATAACCTCTCTTGGACTCACTATACCTAAAAAAACACCATTGGTGCGAATACGTTGCGAGCAAATGATCTTCAAGTTTAAATGAAGAAGAAACAAATTGGCGAAATTATTTTCTAGAGATTCCACTGTAAATTCTTAGTTTGTCAGAGATAGGATGTCAACTTACAGTAGTAACTCCAACACAACCTGCTGCTGCTGTTGTTGTAGTTGATGGACACACCATATATCTCCCTGCCCACATTTGACACAATACGAGTGTTTCCACTTCCATCCAGATTCACCTTCCAGATACCAGATGATGATACACCACGTTGTGAATAAAACAGCAATCTAAAATGGTACATATAAAACAATGTGATGGTAATAACATGGCACATCAAGCAGAGTTAGTGGGATATTAACAAAACAAACAACTCCTAAATGGTGCAGGAAGTTGTTTGATCAGTTAATGGGCATTAATCATTAAAATAAAATTTGATGCTGCAATCAGGAAACATAAAAAAATAATTTGTTTAACTTTTATAATTTCATGAACCCGTGTCTTCAAAGTTTGGCTATACAGCTGTAATGTGCAACATCATCGCATCCGTGAATTTTCAAAACCCATCAAGTAAACATTTATTAGCATTATTTCATAACATTTATGATAGAGTATATTATATCATGTGTAGTACACTAGTTTTAATTAGTGTCCCCGTTTAAGCGCAATAATTAGTTTAACGTTGAAAGAATCACTGATGTAATTTCATTATGCACCTATGGATCACCAGTAAACGCAACTGCAACATCGTTGATGATGACAACAATGAATATTCATTACAAGAAGTCAACAGAAAATGGCGCCTTTGTCGAAGGTGACTTTGAAACATCGCGACATCATCATAACAAAATGTAAATAGTCGCATCACGACCAAATGAAAATTACGACACAATGCAATGAACAACAATATCTTGGCCTTTGTGATGTGTTAATCATTATTTAAACGGATGGATGAATTTTTTATTTGTTTGGAGTGATTTAAATCATGATTTAAATCAAATGATTTAAATCAAACAACTCTGGTCAACATTAGTAAAGGATCGTTATAGATTGGATTACACATAGATAAAAAAGTTGGACTTTCGATAAGCCAATGGCTTCCTTGTCCACTTGCCATCTGGGCCTTTGCCTTGGATGCAGGGTTGAAAAAAATCATGATTTAAAAAAAAAAATTAAAAAAATTGGATTTTTTAAAATTTAATCGGATTTTTTTTATTTTAATCGGATTTTTTATTTATTTTATTTTTTTAATTTATTTGATTTTTTTAAAATCTGATATACACTGTCATAAAATATTTGACTATCAGGCTATCTGGTGTCAATACAGCTACACAAACGTGCACACTTTTTGCTTTTGTATTAAAAAACACACAAAACTTTGTTGATCTCGATGCTTGTAAACAATTATTTGTGTTAAATTCATATAAATGAGCGATTAAAAAAACCGGAAGTAAAAAAAATCATAAATCAATGATTTTTTTTCCATGATTTAAATCATGATTTAAATCAATGATTTAAATCAAGCAACCCTGCTTGGATGGCAATCTTGTTAAATCATTGCTTGTATTTTAGACTCTGTAGTCACAGACCCTGTATGATTCTAACAATACTTCGCATGGCAAGTTTTTGCCAGAGATATCTTCCCAGAACCGAAAAACATTTAAAAATAATCTTTTTTTCCCAAAAGTAATAAAAAAGGAGGCGGCGACCAAACAGGAAGTTGGCGGGTCGAGAAACTAATTTCTTTTTTACTAAGTCTTACAGTAAAACCAAAGGAATTTTGGGGGCCTTTGCACCTATAAGAGTACTTGAAAACTAACCATTTGCAACTATAATCATGAATATCACGCAAGTGGTTAATTAAATATACCTTGTTGAACACCAAAAATCTTTTTTGCATGGGCAGCACCATATTTGCCCAGAATCCTACATCAAGGGTGCTGACTAGGTTTCCCACAACTCCAACTTTAAACACCTGATCGTAGACGTAACGATTTTAGTCGCACACTTGCTAATAAGTTTGGACATGTTGTTTGTAATTAAAATCAACTTAGTTGGCAAGATAGTCCATTCATTCATTGTATACTAACTTCCTCGTGTTCGAATTTGACAGTTCTCTTGATCTAGTGTTTGCGTTGTGTTGAAGCCTTTGGCTGAGGTACATGCTGGAAGATTGTCGGTATTGCTTCAGGCTTTAACGTTCCAATATTTTGAAGGATCTTGACCCATTAGTTGATGAAAATATATCAACTTCAAAACGCGACTCTTCAAAATGGGCCAAACAAAGTTTAGCATATTGCGTCGGCTTCCAACCAGCCTGCCCGCAATTGTGAATCCATTGCTTCACTACTGTCTGTTTTTCCAGAGGAAATAAAAAAGACAACTCTCTATACTTCGTTGAATCATGTTTACATCCGAATGCTGCACAGTACGGCAGTGTAAGAGTTTTTGCTGCGTGTAAATCCAATATGAAAGCAACTAAAGTTGTAACTGCACATTTCAACCATGTTAAAAATACATGCGATCCACACTGACATTAGACCAGAATTCAGCACTTTTAGAACAGATTCCCAGTAAACCAGTTGCATGATATTAGGTGCAAAGGCCCAAAACAATGCCTTTTGTTTCACTTTAACTACAACGTAATATATATTCAGGATTCTAGAATAAAACTTTGTGGTCCACTGAATAAGTATTTCTTCATAAAGTACATATTGTAATTGTTCTAGACTGCTGCCACCTTCTGGTAATTACATGTTTTTTTATCAAATTTATCTAACACGCAATAACACCTAAAAATGTAAATACTTTTTTTGCAAGCTACATTAGCAAAAGCCCAGTGTGTAGGTGACAGGTATTAACATTGTAAAGAGTACACATTGTAAAAATGTTATTGTATTATTTGCAATTTGCATTCTACACATGTTTACAATTTGTATATTACACAAGCTACATAATGTACACAATGTCTAAGCCCTGTACACTTTTATAGCATACTATTTCTGTATTGTAAGTTTAAGCTACAATTGTAAAATTGCAGGAAATAAGTTACCTCTCTTTCAGATCCATGGTCAACCCAAACGGTTGGCCTGTACAGGTGATGAATGTTGTCCTCCCACTGCCGTCCACCCCGACCACTTCAATCTTCTCGCCATTGTAGTTTGAGAAGTACAACTTGTCTTCTACTGGATCAATAGCGAGCCCATAAAGCCGGTCACAACCTAAACATATAAGAAGAAAATAACGAAGTGTTATATTGCTGTATTAATGACAAATTGTTATGACTATTAAATATTTTCCAGCACATTCGATGGGGCCATTTTAGTACACGTAGATGTGACGTCAAATCAATCCATATATTGAGCCCATTATCATTGGATTATTGGCCAACAGCATCATCATTAAATAAATTACATGCTTACCAGCATTAAGTAATTGCCTAATGTAGAAATTCACATAAATGGATGTATGCAATTATACTGCATACTAATTGTTATGCAAGTCAACAGCACTACTTCTATAACCACACCTTAGTGATTAGATAAGAGGGAGGTGGTCTTTTCATAATATAATTGTTTAACTTAGTTTTAGCGCAAGTAGTCGGCATTCGACGAATGTTGTCGGCGGCATATTAGTGAATACCGCTGATATATAAGACTATATTATTTGTTACTTTTATATCGTTGGAAAATAATGATACTTTGGCCAATCTCTGTTTATTGTAACCGTGTGCATCATTGATTGGGAAATGCGTTTCTATGAGTTTTCTCAGTGTTTATCCATCGGCGCTCTTATTAGAAGAAACATTCCCATGAGCCGCCAAACGAGAGTGAGTGATAACATGGGATATATCAACGTCAAAGTTCACGACAATCGATGCCTTTTTCTGAAATACGAACAAGAGCAGCGTTCTGGCAAATGTCCTTGAACAGTTCGAGGCAGCAGCGTCTTCCACATCCCTTGTTACGGTTGATGAGATCCACAGTATTGATGTGTCTGACCATAGTGACCGAGACGCTACTGTATTGCTGCCCATTGCTAACACTCTACGGAGTGGCCAAGCACGGTCGTGGTCGAATTTTACATCAAAATTGAGTTGAGATTCAGAGACATAATCGACGTGTATTATCGCCAGCAGTTTCCTGGTTGCTGAAAGAAAACTCAAACGAAAGCAAACCACGAACAATTAGACAGTGCTCAGTCTAGTAAATGCATATTGTTTTTTGTCCAATAGGCAATACTGGATCTGGATGATAGGCTGTCTTATTAAAAAAGTAATACTTCAATTTATGACTTTCAAAGCCAATTGTATTACTAAGTGCTATCTTCAATTGTCATATGTTGTACTGCTTTACTTTTAGCGTAAATCCTTTACTTTACTTTTATTTTGTAATCCAATTTATCCATATTAGACATATTTGTTTGTAGGCATATACTTAAGACTAAGTCATGATGTTGCAAGCATTACTTCCATGTTTATATATTTAAAATAGAGTTCCAAGTTACCTTTTCACGAACCTTCATGTGTTGGCTCTTCCTTTATTATGTAGATTTGACCATATAATAATTTTCCTATTTGTCATTATCGTGCCACATTTTGGTAAATGCTAAATACTAAGGTTTAAATTAATGCAAAGTTGTTACTACTGTAGAGGTGATAATGCCAACCTCGCTGCTCAGCTAGCAATACTTGATTGGGCCAATAATGGCTAAACTGGACTAGGACTGCCTTTGAAAATACAACCTCAAAGTAAACACATCATACCCTATTATTAGTATTTTCCGAAGAAAAATGTAAGAATTGCACACAGAAAAATGTCTATAAAACTAGAAAGGATGCTTAGAGAAGAACTACAAATAAATATTGTATTATGGCCTGTGGGATTTTGTCCAATTTTCATATTTTGTGATTTTGTCTGTAAAGAATATGTCCTGTAGGATTATGTCTGGATACTGCATTGTATTTTGATATAACGAAAATATGTTTTAAACTGCTATCTTTTTATTTAGTATAATTCAAAGTCACAATTCAACAAAATGTAAAAACATTACCGTTATATTTGTTTATCAATTATGTACAAAATATTGAAATTAAGTGATTTTGTGAATATATTTGGTTCCGCATAATGTAATTGTAATTGAAACAGTGTAATTGTAATTGATTTGGACATTTATGATTGTAATTGTAATTGAAATTAAATGTAATTGTAATTTATATAATTTTGTGTAATTGGACCCAGCCCTGGCTATGCCATATAATATAATATTCCACTTTGCTAGGGGATTGATTCAGCACGCTAACATACGTAACTACTATCCCACTAGAAAAAATCTAACATGACAATGAGAGCATATCAAGATAGCCATCTAAGCCAAAGACCCAGATGGCGAGTGGACAAGGAAGCCACTGGCTTATCAAGTGTCCAACAATGTTCATCTATGTCTAACCCGTCCTCCTGAGATATGTGTTAACCTTGTTTTTTAAAATATTCACGCTGCTAGCAGTTACACAATTGGTAGACAATTTGTTACATTCATAGGATCAGAGGTCATTCGATAGACAATTTGTTCCATTTATTTATCAGGAAGCATGTAACCCATTATGTTCATTACCTTGTTGCACTAACCAACTGTGTGTAGGCTGTCAAAGAGGTGCCTCTCAAAAAGCCAGAGACAGTAGACGAGGTTCAGCTGTAGGCTGGCCCGAAGATATGACAACGTTCCCTCTGCATGTTGTCTGTTGCAACAGGAACCATCAGTCAGACTGCAACTGCCAATAATACAAGAGCCAAATATCAGATATCTGTTTCATTCATAACAGGCATACTTCATATCACATTCATTTAAATTTAACGCTTGGTGAATAATTTATCAATCGGATATCTAACTGGTAACAAATACTATCAACCACCATTTCCCTTTACACATGTTAATGTAACAAAACTATGCACCTACCATCTCGAGTCAGCAATCAATACTGTGTACCAAGCCCCTAGGTACACAATGAAACCAACTATTCCTAGTTTACAAGATAGTGTCAATGGGCGCTGTTCTTAGTTCACACGACAGCAACGTTTGCTGTCGTGATCCACGGTAGGAACCACGAGAAGGTGACAAGCGCTCATCCTACCACAAGTATTTGTGTGCATGCAGTGAAACTGTGAAAAGTTGTGTCTGAAACAGAATCATCTCCATCATTAGTAACTCGGTATGACACACAGAACAATTTCATTCAACACAAACCTCTTCAGCTCTTCTAGGATTAGGCTACACGGTATAGTGCCTTTTAGCTGGTTTTGACTATTGTTTGTGTGCATGGCCATGGGTGGGAAGTTTTCATGAATCCTCTTGGTCTACTATAGTATAGAAGAGGTTTGGCAGCTTCAGTAGCAGTCCCCTGAGACTGAGCCTGTCACCACGCTCGATGACGATGTTCTTCAGTTCTGGCACTATTAGGGAGTTCTCCGGCATCGCTAGTCTCGACGACAGTGATGGAGGTCGGTTAGGGTAGGGACATTTTCTTAATAGAGAAGCAGAAACAGACAGTCGTGTAAAATATTGCCGAAACGGTCAACATGATGATGATATGGGAGAAGGAAAATAACGTGCCCGGGCTTACCTGTCACTTACCTTCGGATAGTGGCGCCAAGCTGACATAGTGAATACTATGACGTTACGTATATGCGACTAGAGCAGAGGTGACAATTCCGGCGCAAATTTGCTAATCATGTCACATCCTCCGACCCGGTGACGCCGACGTTGTGAAAATGACGGCGTTTCCCTCACCCACTCGTCGCTCACTTGTTCCATAGCAACGTCATCTTCATTTTGTAACCGTCCATGTGTCGAAAGAAGTAAAAACATGACAATAGTGGCAATGAAGAATGTGAACAACGCGCGCTACCTGTCGGATAAATTGCGGTGCTCCTGACCTGTCCGCTAGGAGGGCCACGAGCGATGTCCGGCGTCTTTATCGGGTACAGATCATATTTATCCTACATTTTTCCTTACAATTTCACAAAAGATTTATCCTCTATTAACACACATGCTGAGTGAAACTCAATAAAGTGACACCTCATTAAAAAAAAAACGTACCCAAACAAATTCAGAAAGGTTACTAATGTTACAGATAAACAAAGTTTACCGGACGATCTAGATAAATTAGTTAAATGGTCAGAAAAATGGCAAATGTTATTCAATTTTGGGAAGTGTAAATGCATATACATAGGACATGGAAACATGGACGAAGAATATAAAATGGGGGATGCTGTACTAGGTAGAACCATCCAAAGAAAAGGATTTCGGAGTAACAGTCAGTGTTGACATGAAAGTTTCAGAGCAATGTCGGATTGCTGCTTCGAAAGGAAATCAAGTTCTAGGTCTAATTAGGAGAACTATCACGTATAAAGAGAAACAGCTAATTGTACCCCTGTACAAAGCAATAGTTAGACCACATTTGGAATATTGTATTCAAGCATGGAGGCCGTATCGTAAAAAGGACATAGACAAGCTAGAAAGAATACAACGAAGAGCAACTAAAATGATTCCAGAATTGAGGGACCTTAGTTACGAAAGCCGCTTATTACAATGTGGTTTGACAACACTAGAGACCAGGAGACTAAGAGGAGACCAAATAGAAGTGTTTAAAATAGTGAACGGTTATGAGGATGTTGATAGAAATATGTTCTTCAAACTTAAAGAAGGCAGTAGAACCAGAGGACAAAAAGCAGCATTAGTTAAAGAGCAGTGTAGGTTGGACATGAGAAAGTACTCTTTCTCACAGAGGGTGATAAATGAATGGAACAAACTGCCAAATGATTGTGTTAATGCTAGTAGTGTGAATATGTTTAAACATAGAATTGACAGATATCTGATAAGGGCGGGCTACACATAGATGAGAAAATTGTTGGACTCTCGATAAGCCAATGGCTTCCTTGTCCACTTGCCATCTGGAACTTGTTGTTTGGGATGGCAATCTTGTTAAATCTTGTTAAACCCATAAATTTCGGTTCAACCTGGTGACTGATTGATTCTGAAATGTTGATACATTCTGCAGAAGTAGTACAGAGAATGTTAACCTTTCCTACGTATCCGATGTGAAAGTGTTTGGGAAAAATCACTCATCATGCGCAATCCCCACTTTCCTAGGGACTCTATGTGGGTAATGGCGGACGGACCCTACATGTGGTCTGTGGCATACCACCAGTGCCCCGTTAAAAGCCGACCTTACTATGCAACACAACACAACTATCATATAAGGCATAGTGAAATGACTAAGTACTTCAACTAAAACTACTAGTTTAAGCCTTTTTTAATACGTTTAATTTGATTACGCACATTTTAGTCCATTTAGACATTGTAAACACCCTTGAACAGAGTTGTACTCCGGATACGAGTGTAAAAATAAAGTAGTTTTCTGCTATTATATTATATTAACAGAACCACTGCAGACTTTGCCATTGCCTTGCCCTTTCCCTTCGTGGCCATCTTAACGTTTTGCATGATTTGTAGAAAACGTGACCATAAAAAATTATAAAACTTCATGACATCCACTGTCACTGCGTTGTCAATATGGTGAACATGTTTTGTCACAATCACGTAACGCAGGCAAACATGCTTACACTCCATATTGGCAGTTTTCACAAAATATTAATAAGCCGCTTACTGGTTCACCAGTGATTCGGGAATGTCACCACCGAAATACCTACGCGTCTTCAAATCCGCTTAAATTCATGCTGCAACATCTCACTGCCAAAAGTCCAACATTGCAAACATTCCCTCCTGTCTGGCTGAATACAGCAAGTAAAATCACTGAAAACGGCTAAAATGCACATTTTTAGACATTACATTCGTCTGTAACACTTCCGCTGCAAACTCTTGTCACCTGATCCCCATCAGCCAGCACAGTGGCTATTCTAGTTTATGATGACGTGAATCCATAGCCTTAGTTAGGCTGTTGGTGTCTCCTTGCAATCGCTCCATCCACCTCGAGTCCACCATCTGCCTCATGTTTGATGTTGTCAATCTCTCTAGCCACCTCAAGTCCACCATCTGCCTCATGTTTGATGTTGTCAATCGCTCCAGCCACCTCGAGTCCACCATCTGCCTCATGTTTGATGTTGTCAATCTCTCTAGCCACCTCAAGTCCACCATCTGCCTCATGTTTGATGTTGTCAATCTCTCTAGCCACCTCAAGTCCACCATCTGCCTCATGTTTGATGTTGTCAATCGCTCCAGCCACTTTGAGTCCACCATCTGCCTCATGTTTGATGTTATCAATCTCTCCAGCCACCTCAAGTCCACCATCTGCCTCATGTTTGATGTTGTCAATCGCTCCAGCCACCTCGAGTCCACCATCTGCCTCATGTTTGATGTTGTCAATCGCTCCAGCCACCTCGAGTCCACCATCTGCCTCATGTTTGATGTTGTCAATCTCTCTAGCCACCTCGAGTCCACCATCTGCCTCATGTTTGATGTTGTCAATCTCTCTAGCCACCTCAAGTCCACCATCTGCCTCATGTTTGATGTTGTCAATCTCTCTAGCCACCTCAAGTCCACCATCTGCCTCATGTTTGATGTTGTCAATCGCTCCAGCCACCTCGAGTCCACCATCTGCCTCATGTTTGATGTTGTCAATCTCTCTAGCCACCTCAAGTCCACCATCTGCCTCATGTTTGATGTTGTCAATCGCTCCAGCCACCTCGAGTCCACCATCTGCCTCATGTTTGATGTTGTCAATCTCTCTAGCCACCTCAAGTCCACCATCTGCCTCATGTTTGATGTTGTCAATCTCTCTAGCCACCTCAAGTCCACCATCTGCCTCATGTTTGATGTTGTCAATCGCTCCAGCCACTTCGAGTCCACCATCTGCCTCATGTTTGATGTTGTCAATCGCTCCAGCCACCTCGAGTCCACCATCTGCCTCATGTTTGATGTTGTCAATCTCTCTAGCCACCTCGAGTCCACCATCTGCCTCATGTTTGATGTTGTCAATCTCTCTAGCCACCTCAAGTCCACCATCTGCCTCATGTTTGATGTTGTCAATCTCTCTAGCCACCTCAAGTCCACCATCTGCCTCATGTTTGATGTTGTCAATCGCTCCAGCCACCTCGAGTCCACCATCTGCCTCATGTTTGATGTTGTCAATCTCTCTAGCCACCTCAAGTCCACCATCTGCCTCATGTTTGATGTTGTCAATCGCTCCAGCCACCTCGAGTCCACCATCTGCCTCATGTTTGATGTTGTCAATCTCTCTAGCCACCTCAAGTCCACCATCTGCCTCATGTTTGATGTTGTCAATCGCTCCAGCCACCTCAAGTCCACCATCTGCCTCATGTTTGATGTTGTCAATCTCTCTAGCCACCTCAAGTCCACCATCTGCCTCATGTTTGATGTTGTCAATCGCTCCAGCCACCTCAAGTCCACCATCTGCCTCATGTTTGATGTTGTCAATCTCTCTAGCCACCTCAAGTCCACCATCTGCCTCATGTTTGATGTTGTCAATCGCTCTAGCCACCTCAAGTCCACCATCTGTCTCATGTTTGATGTTGTCAATCTCTCTAGCCACCTCAAGTCCACCATCTGCCTCATGTTTGATGTTGTCAATCTCTCTAGCCACCTCAAGTCCACCATCTGCCTCATGTTTGATGTTGTCAATCTCTCTAGCCACCTCAAGTCCACCATCTGCCCCATGTTTGATGTTGTCAATCTCTCTAGCCACCTTGAGTCCACCATCTGCCTCATGTTTGATGTTGTCAATCTCTCTACCCACCTCAAGTCCACCATCTGCCTCATGTTTGATGTTGTCAATCGCTCCAGCCACTTCGAGTCCACCATCTGCCTCATGTTTGATGTTGTCAATCTCTCTAGCCACCTCAAGTCCACCATCTGCCTCATGTTTGATGTTGTCAATCTCTCTAGCCACCTCAAGTCCACCATCTGCCTCATGTTTGATGTTGTCAATCTCTCTAGCCACCTCAAGTCCACCATCTGCCTCATGTTTGATGTTGTCAATCGCTCCAGCCACTTCGAGTCCACCATCTGCCTCATGTTTGATGTTGTCAATCTCTCTAGCCACTTCGAGTCCACCATCTGCCTCATGTTTGATGTTGTCAATCCGTCCAATTTGTCTTTTACCTCTTAGTTTTTCCCTGGTAGTCCCCGATATGTGGTGCTAAGTACCAAACACTCCTCATAATGTGCATCTGCACCAACGTTACTTTAAATTTATGTTTTCAAAGGAATCTGTACGTGCACAACTAAAGGACACATTTGCACAAACGAGCCACCATGCCGTAGTGGATACTAGACTTGTTCGACTTTTCATGAAATGATTCTGAAACAAGGCGAGTAATATAAACATAATTTAGGGAGTTGTTGCTCTCTTCTTTAGTCCGGGGTGAGGCTGGCAATGATACCAGTTGTCGATTTTTCCCCCTCTTCTTCTTCATCACTAGCCCCGTTTCACTGCTGTCTCCACCCCCTCTATCCCTTGCCCCCATTTCCCACTCCCGCCAAATCTTTCTTCACACAGTCCTCCCATCTCTGTCTTCCTATTCTCCTTCTACCCTCCACTCCAAGCGCATCCACTCTCTTCGTCAACCGTACCCCTTATATTCTTTCCACATGTCCAGCCCACTTTAGCCGGTTCTTCAACAGCTTCCTCATGAGACTCTCTCACCAACTTCCTCCCTCGACTCCTCCATTTTCCACTCGTCTGTTCTTTTCACTCCTGCAATTCTTCTCAGTCATTCTCGCAAACTTGTGGTTTCTGTTTTTTTTTCATCACCATGGTTTCTATGCCGCATAGGTATGTCATGTTATGCATGAGCTAAACACATTTTCTTTTAGCTTCCGAGATATATATCTCCCATCACCCTTTCCACCGTGCACTTGCCCCAGCTTTTATTCTCCTGCAAATGTCCGTCTCCGTGCCGCCGTTCCCGCAAATCGCTCCACCCAGGAATACAAAGCTGTCTCGTTGGTTCAGTTTCTTCCCATCCAGTCTTATATATTGATATTTTATTCTGCTGCCCAACCCAAAGCACTCTTCTCAGCAGGGAGCTTTAAATAAAAAATGTCTACAGGGTATTTAAAAATAAGCTTTAAATAAAATAAATCACTATAATCATGATTGCATTCAACATTAATTTCACCTGCCCATCTGATTTGCACCAACACAGACTAATGGCAACTATTTAGCATGTATATGAAAAGAAAAGAGGTACATATTGTTCACTCGTCTTTACTGAAATTGCTGCTGCAATTAGGTGTTTCTGTGTGTAAATGCCTGGATTACATTTTTAGGTTTAACCTTTTGAAAGGACTAAATAAATCCTCAGTCTTTGAAAACAAAATAAACATTGAACATGAATATTGCAACCACAGGAACTAATAATTATTGACAAGACACACTTTTTCCCACAGACATTTACTGCTACACAAACCAATGGCCTGGCAATGTGTTTTAGTGTTTATACATTTTGCATGTTATAATTTTTACAAATTATCTGTAATTACTACTTAACAAGAAAACATCAAGTTGCTGAATACTAGTATATGTAGTTCTTTATCACAGACATTGTGATTATAAAATCACTTCCACATTTTGGCGTTCACATTTTCATCAGACACATTTCAATTGGAAATGACTGTTATTTAATTTCCACAAGTCCAGGCATTCATTTTAATCCAGGAATCTTGTTAATTCTTCTGCTATCCCAGCATGCTTTGTAGCCTTGATGACTTCTTCTTTGTTCGTGTTGTCCTGGCAACAAAAATACAAGATTTATTAACAGAAATATCCAAAATATTTTTAATTTATTAACATGGTAGGTCACTTTAAATAAAACAAAGCTACAGTGATCACATCGGACTAGCATATGTGGTGACATCTAATGATGGACACCTGTAAGACTGTTGACATAAATCCATAAGAACCACAAACAAACCCATTGCCTCCTTGGTAGCGTATTTGGGAACACCATAATGTGCCTCACTGATAATGCTGTCCGATGTATTGGACCAAGAATGAGGGAATACTGTATTTGCTACAAAGTATTTGAGAAGATCTACTGTTTATACTGTTATACTAACTTAGTGATCACCATAAAAGAAAACAGGCGCTGTTTGCTGAGCTCAGTGTTAGATTATGAAATAGTTTTACAATAAATAGTCAAGATTAAGTTTGTCGTACCAAATGTTTCTCCAACCTGGAGCACCACCTATGAAGAAGCTTCAACACTGATCTGTAGGCAGACTGACGTTGTTGCAATGTTTGCTGGAAAGCCATGCAGCACAACCTGGTGGACAAACCATGAACTACTGGAGCAACATGACAGATAAAACTGTGGTTAGTGTAATCAATAATAAAAAAGGCATTTTCAAGTCAGTTTCAAGTGAATTAAGCATGTGGGTTTCACATTTGTATGTGAATCGCACCACAAAATTAATAAATTACACATTTCAATGTTAAAATCAATAAAATAAGCCAGAAATAAGCTAAAACATGTTAACAACATAATTTATAAAAGGTCCATGTAATTAAAAGTGTTGTCCATTAAACAGACTGAATGCATATACCTGGTATATATAAATGCATAATTTTAGTAAAACGCACTCAACATATCAGTATAGGGTGTTCCTAAATTAGCTTTCCTACTTTTGAATACAAATAAAACAATAACAAATAAACATACAATCACGCAGTTTGCCCCATATTGTGGCTAAACTCGGAGTTTATATTAATATGGTTTTCTTTTCTGGTAAGCTTAAAAACGACAAATGGCAACCATGCAAGGGAAAGCTCAATGTGTTGTGTTAATTTTTCAGGGTTATTCTACTCACTGGAGACGTCTGAAAAGAAAACTGTAAAAGTTTAGCTACAAGATGGTACAAACTACAGGCTTCTATGTCTATTAGTTATGTTTGTATTGACATTCAAAATTGGAAACATAATTTATGAATACCATGTATATTTTGTTGCACTATCTGCTGTCTTTTCATTTGTTGGACATCTCTGATGCTGTGGATTTTGTACATTTACTTACCACTCTATGAGTCTTACTGAATACCTCAGTGCTGCCATCTGTCTGTAACAATTACCACAGTTGTCAATGCCAGTATATCACATGACCAATGTTGATGCGGTCAACAATTATTAGTTGTCTTACAAGTTGGCAACACAAACATCACCTTTACGATACATGATTATAAGTAGCCTGACAACTAAGGAAGGTCTCAAAACATTGATGTACGACACAACATTGGTTTCGTTGGGAGAGGGGGTTTGCAGCCATTTTATTTAGCCTGATACATCAATGTATTTCCCCAATAAAGCATTGCTTATTTTCTGATTTTGTGCTGATTTTGTGCATACGTAGACAGTTTTGCGCTATGGTGTTGGATATAAATAGGTATGCGATACATTTCAACACGAAGGAGGAGAACAGTTTCACAAGTATCCAAAGGTCCGTGTCTATGATGTTGAATATAAATAGGAATGTGACACATTTCAACACGAAGGAGGAGAACAGTTTCACAAATATCCACAGGTCCGTGTCTATGATGTTGAATATAAATAGGAATGTGACACATTTCAACACGAAGGAGGAGAACAGTTTCACAAGTATCCACAGGTCCATGTCTATGATGTTGAATATAAATAGGAATGTGACACATTTCAACACGAAGGAGGAGAACAGTTTCACAAGTATCCACAGGTCCGTGTCTATGATGTTGAAAATAAATAGGTATGTGACACATTTCAACACGAAGGAGAACAGTTTGACAAGTATCCATAGGTCCATGTCTATGATGTTGAATATAAATAGGTATGTGACATATTTTGACAAGGACGAGAACAGTTTTACAAGTATCCATAGGTCCATGTCTATGATGTTGAATATAAATAGGTATGTGACATATTTAAACAAGAAGGAGGATAACAGTTTCACAAGTATCCACAGGTCCATGTCTGTGATGTTGAATATAAATAGGTATGTGACATATTTCGAAAAGGAGAACAGTTTTACAAGTATCCATAGGTCCATGTCTATTGTAAGGTTATAAAACACCACTGATCTGATAACAGTGTGTTGTAAGGTTATAAAACACCACTAGTCTGATAACAGTGAGTTATAAGGCTATAAAACACCACTGGTCTGATAACAGTGTGTTGTAAGGTTATAAAACACCACTGGTCTGATAACAGTAAGTCGTAAGGTTATAAAACACCACTGGTCTGATAACAGAGAGTTGTAAGGTTATAAAACACCACTGGTCTGATAACAGTAAGTCGTAAGGTTATAAAACACCACTGGTCTGATAACAGTGAGTTGTAAGGTTATAAAACACCACTGGTCTGATAACAGAGAGTTGTAAGGTTATAAAACACCACTGATTTTAACATTGAAATGTGTAATTTATTAATTTTGTGGTGCGATTCACATACAAATGTGAAACCCACATGCTTAATTCACTTGAAACTGACTTGAAAATGCCTTTTTTATTATTGATTACACTAACCACAGTTTTATCTGTCATGTTGCTCCAGTAGTTCATGGTTTGTCCACCAGGTTGTGCTGCATGGCTTTCCAGCAAACATTGCAACAACGTCAGTCTGCCTACAGATCAGTGTTGAAGCTTCTTCATAGGTGGTGCTCCAGGCTGGAGAAACATTTGGTACGACAAACTTAATCTTGACTATTTATTGTAAAACTATTTCATAATCTAACACTGAGCTCAGCAAACAGCGCCTGTTTTCTTTTATGGTGATCACTAAGTTAGTATAACAGTATAAACAGTAGATCTTCTCAAATACTTTGTAGCAAATACAGTATTCCCTCATTCTTGGTCCAATACATCGGACAGCATTATCAGTGAGGCACATTATGGTGTTCCCAAATACGCTACCAAGGAGGCAATGGGTTTGTTTGTGGTTCTTATGGATTTATGTCAACAGTCTTACAGGTGTCCATCATTAGATGTCACCACATATGCTAGTCCGATGTGATCACTGTAGCTTTGTTTTATTTAAAGTGACCTACCATGTTAATAAATTAAAAATATTTTGGATATTTCTGTTAATAAATCTTGTATTTTTGTTGCCAGGACAACACGAACAAAGAAGAAGTCATCAAGGCTACAAAGCATGCTGGGATAGCAGAAGAATTAACAAGATTCCTGGATTAAAATGAATGCCTGGACTTGTGGAAATTAAATAACAGTCATTTCCAATTGAAATGTGTCTGATGAAAATGTGAACGCCAAAATGTGGAAGTGATTTTATAATCACAATGTCTGTGATAAAGAACTACATATACTAGTATTCAGCAACTTGATGTTTTCTTGTTAAGTAGTAATTACAGATAATTTGTAAAAATTATAACATGCAAAATGTATAAACACTAAAACACATTGCCAGGCCATTGGTTGGTGTAGCAGTAAATGTCTGTGGGAAAAAGTGTGCACAACCGATAAATAAATATAACGGTACTACATTTTTTGTTGAATTGTGACTTTGAATTACTAAATAAATATAAGAGTATCCACATCCAGACATAATACAGGACGTATTCCTTACATACTTACTGGCGATGGTGTTCGTTTATGTGTGCACGCATCAATGCCGCGCACACGGTCCACACGTCGAGGAGGAAGAATCTGAAATTGCGCATCGCTAAGAAACATACGGCGCAAACGACGGCCAGCATCGTAAACACGACCCGAACGAACGATAACATTAAACAGTGTGCTCCCATGGTTGCAAAAATTGGAAATAGCAACCATCTGTCAAGCAGACAAAAAACACCGAGGTGAACAGCACTCGAATTTTAGCAGCATAACGCAAGCATGAATCGTTCGATCCAATTTAGAGGTGGTAATAATTATTTGTCTAATTTTTATGCGTGTAGAATACGCGTGTGGGGTAGAGAATTTCACACAGTTGAGAGCGCCTATCAGTGGAAGAAATGCGTGCATCACAAAGATTGGAAAACGGCAGATAATATGATAGCCACGCGCACCGGATTGCAAGCTAAATACCTGAGCAGGAGCATTCGAGAGAAGGTACATTTACGAGAAGGATGGAACAGACAAAGATATTCCGTGATGCACACGCTAATAGTCGTGACATTCCGTGATCAACACTTACGAAAACGCCTGTTAGATACAGGAGAGAGTAATTTGTTGGAATGGGTCAAAAGTAGAGAGGGATTTTGGGGCGCGTTGACCTACGACGGTCGAACGGGTCAGAATATGCTTGGGAAGCTACTTATGCAAGTAAGAGAGTGCATTCGGCAATAGCGATCAGGCGATGTTATGTAACACACACACACGGCTCGCTTCGAAGAATCTTGACTTAGTGAAAGTTGTAATACATTAATGAACTAAATGTAAATTGTTTTCAAGTTAATGCAACATGCATCCAAGAAGCTTGACTTAGTGAAAGTTGTAATACATTTATTAATGAACTAAATGTAAATGGTTTTCAAGTTAATGCAACATGCATCCAAGAATCTTGACTTAGTGAAAGTTGTAATACATCACTTTTTTTTTTTCAAACAGCGTGCTCTCATGGTTGCAAAATTGATACATTATTCTGAGGAAATATTGTTGACCGCATCGCAAACGATAGCGGATTCGCCATATCAGACAGCTGTTGGAAAACGTGTTAATGAATGAGCGCTTTTAGTTTAAATATTAGTTGAAATTATTAGTTGGTTTAAATATTAGTTGAAATTAATGCATAGTTAAATTTTCTATTAAATTCATTTTGCTTTGTAGCGTTAATACCTTAGTTTTAAATATTAGTTAAAATTATTTTTTTATTTAATAGTATGCTTTATGTTCAGTTAAGTAAAATAACAAATATGTATGCATATATATATATATATACGTTTCGTCATGTAATGATTGTACTTTCCTATTAAATTCATTTTGGCTTGTATCGTTAATACCTGTCTGTTGTTCGTATCCGCAATACACCGTGTCATAACACTCGAAACATTGTTGTAATAAAATTTTCCCACACCATCAATAAAGGTGAATATACAATATACTACTACTATGTATATTTCAGTTAGGTAAAATAACAAATATGCATATATATATACGTTTCGTCATGTAATGATTGTACTTTCCTATTAAATTAATTTTGGTTTGTATCGTTAATACCTGTCTGTTGTTCGTATCCGCAATACACCGTGTCATAACACTCTTCCACACAAGGTCGTAAACACACGCATTCTTCCACATCGCTGTGGGTATCGAAAAACAACATCACTGCCAAGTACACGGTTCGGTTTGATTTACCTATACCACAGTCCAAACGCATTCACGATGTCCGATTTCTCTGTCAGTTCTCCGAGCGACCTATTTCCAACAATCCAAACGGCTCAGATCCGTCGCGCACACACTCGTTGCATATAACACAGCGGTCTACTCATAAAAAACGTCCGGTTCATAGTCCAGTTTCGACTAGTTATCAGTTGTTTATCCCTTCGTATAGGATAGCGTCGCGCCGCCTCGACTCAAATATAGGGTAGCGTCGTCCCTCATGGACTCGAATATAGGGTAGTGTGGGGTAAAATAGGCGTTAGGAGGCGCTACAGTCGCCTTAAAGGTCCGGAGACCCTTCCTTCGGTCCACCTCGAGTCGCTAGGAGGCGCTCCTTACCCAGAAGGATGCGCGCGCAACCGGAAACGGAAGTGATTCGTGCGTATGGGCTCCGGAATAAGTATTGAGAACCTATTCCTAACTACTCACATCCGCCCGACACGGTAGATTTGGCTCTTAACGTTGTGGACTGTGTATCCCTCGTAACTCGGAGATCACGTTAATGTCGGTCCCGTCTTAATTCTGGATGTTAAAGAACCACTGAGGTCAGCTTGGCGAAACAGTTCTGAAAAGGCTAACTAGTTGAATAAGACATCAAAAGACAACATTCTAACCACAATATAAGTATGCAGAGAAAAGTCAGTTAATACGACGTTGCCGGGTGCTGGATACAACTAGATACTAGAAACTCTGTTTATATCAGCTGTGTTTTAATAACAATTGTTCATCAGCAGATCTGTTAATCATTATATATCAAGCTATAGTACTCGTTGCCTTTTCCATTGTGATAATGTTAGCACACCTGATTTTAGTCACGTTGATACAATATATAGATTGAGAACATTTTCCGTTTGTTCCTTTCTATGAACATTTTACAAACTGTTTCCAAATCAGT
Organism: Lamellibrachia columna; assembly: GCA_963662155.1. Classification (NCBI taxonomy): domain Eukaryota; kingdom Metazoa; phylum Annelida; class Polychaeta; order Sabellida; family Siboglinidae; genus Lamellibrachia; species Lamellibrachia columna. The sequence goes on along the minus strand of OY759261.1, from coordinate 9,995,666 downwards.
CTCCATGCCGTGGTTCATGTTCATCACGGTGAGCCCAGGAAGCCGATCTTCCCCCATCCTGTTGCCTATGTAGGTTTTGACCCGTCGCAGGCAGGGGAATGAACGCTCTGCCTCACAACTTCCAACAGGAAGAGTGCAACTGATCCTCAACAGGTTGCGGATGTTCAGGAAGATGTCTTCATCTGCGTGCTCGAGACATTCAGTCAGGTTAGGCGAGGACGATGACTGTGTGGGCTCTGTGTTTCTCAAATAGCGCTGCTGTTCCTTCAGCTCAGCTCGCAGCGAAGAGACGTTTGGCATGTCTGACTCCAAGAACATCAATCCATCCACAACATGTTGTACATTTCCCGTCTCTTTAATGATTCCGGGGAGTGGAGCAAGAATCTTTATACCCTTCCTGCTTTCTGGGTTAAATCGATTGTGGAATTCGGCAGACAGTTGGTCACAAAACAGGATTACCAGATTGCGCAGGTAGTGCTCCCGTGGGGATGTGCTGGGGGCATTGGCTCTTTGCATCTGTCGGGACGATCGGGGTGTCCTTGGTGCTACGATGGATGTACCAAGACGTGTGACTAAACGTTTAACATTTTAAAACCATACACTGTACTCCTCTTCTATCTATTTTTTTCTCATCGTTACCATTCGTTCCCTGATTTGGTCGATAATACTGTACGCTTGATATAAGTCTAAGTCCCTCTTTTGAAACTTGGAGGCCATGGGCATGACATTCCCCAAAACATTCTTAGTTATGATGAATGCGATGATGGCATGTGACGAAGTGAGTTAGCAGCCCTTGAGGCTTCGTCGTAGTCTCCTCATCCCAACTGCCAGTCTATGCAACCTCCTCGTAGATGTCATGATATTCAGACGGGTTCAGTACGGCTTCCAGACATTCACACAAGAACTCATGCATGTCATAAAACGTGTCGTAGCATGTGTGACACTCCACTCATCTGGTCTTGCACATTCCGACACGTTTCTTATTCCTCATATCTGGTTCCAGATATTTTAGGATTCGTTCCTGGAATCGTTGTCGTTTGGGGGACAGATCGAAAAAACGAATACTGTATTAAGGGTGTCGACCATATTCAGGATGGCAGGTAGTCTACAGGTATTGGCGATGTTCAAATTGAGGACATGGCTGCTGCAGTGTACATACAAATCTTTATCCTCGCCCGCACGCCAACCTTATCCGAGGACATACACTGCGCACCATCATAGATTTGACCCTTGGCTTTACTGATGTCGATGTTATGATCTTTCAGACACTCTATGACAGCATGAGCTATAGCTACCACCGCTGCTCTCTCAAGATATATAAAATAAAAAAGAATTATTTGACTTTACAGCCAACCAGCATCCTCAAGCACACTGACATAATCTCCTGTTTACCATGTGGATCTGTGATCTCATCTGCCATGATGGAAAAGAATCCATTTTCGTCTTCAAGGCTCCGTGCATTTTCATTTCTAACATATTCGGCTACTACATCAATCACTTCATTGTGGATGATTCTTTATGTATACTGCGCATTCTTCCTTCCGGTCTCAATATGATCTTGGAGTGTGTCGTCGCGTTTGGCCATCATCTCCAGAATTGCCCAGAAGTTTTCCCGGTTGGACGATGTAATTGTCCAATCATCCCTATGGCCTGAAAGTGGCAAGTTTGTTTTCCACAAAATGCAACTGTTTCTCCAATGCTCTTCAGAACATGAACGTTTTTCTTGTGCATCTTCTGGTCGGACTGGCTCAATTAATTAATTAATTAATTAATTAATTAATTAAGTTGATGGGGCATGCTTTCCTTGGATAAATATAGCATAAGGCTGGCCTAAACGGATGACGTAGATAGGTAACTTCTAGCGTATGTCTGGCTTAAATGAAATATTTAGTAGGGGCTATACTGCCATAATACCAACCAGAAAGCATACAGTATTGAAATACGGCCGACAGTCATTAACAAAATACATAACTCCTCTTGGTTTTATGTTAAAAAAAAATCTCATTGACAGCGAAATGTGATTTTAAAACGTGTATTACTTGTTATAATGATTAAGATATTCAAAGACGTTGATAATACAATAGGATACTTTAAGTTTTAACTGTAAAAATGCCAATTGTTATCTTGAAAGTCCGGTCCGAAGAACTGATGCAGACGATTTTCATCAAACGACCAGTGCGTCTGTTGGGCGCATTTGCTGGATCTGCACAACCTGCAGATTTTCGAGTATCCGAGGATTGCGCAACGTAATCGAGCGCAATATCCAGAAACTGCGCCCAATAAGTCTATGAGCGCCCAACATTACCATAGTATGTTCATTCTTTCGCGGGGAGATATGGTCAAACATGAGGTGGGCGTGTGTGTATAAACATGCGTGCGGTGTGCGTGCGCAGTGAATCTATGAACGACGCCACCAATAGTGCTAAGAATAACTTTTGGGATCCCCTGGACGCCATGTATATCGCCTGCGCTAGATCAGTGTCTGAAAACTTCGGACTGCTACTAAGGAATTCGTACGTAGTAAGCTACAAGTTTGAGCTTGTGTTGTTTCTTGGCAATGCCTTTGTCCCCCGTTAACATGCAATTGCAATGGATTTTTTCGTAATCAAAAAAGGGGGGTCCGGACCCCTGGACCCCCCCCCTCTGGATTTGCCTATGCTGTTATATCACATAAATAAGTCCAATATAAAGCGAAATACATAATAATCACTGTCAAGGAAAGATATGATTTAGGATAAAAAATAAATAAATAACTTGGTATAAAGTATATAAAATAAATAAATTAGGTATACTCAGTGATATACAAGTCGGAATGTGGTATTTGTGTGTACTGCAGATGGGAAAACATTTTCACGTCTGTTTTGATAGGGCTTGGACGGCTACGGGATAAAAACTGTTGTTGAACCTGCTGGTCCTAGTTTTGATGGACCTGAACCGGCGACTAGATGGAAGGGGCTCGAATAAATCATGGGCAGGATGGGATGGGTCCTGATAAATGAGACCGGCTCTTCTTAACAGGCGCTGCTGATACAGTGATTCAAGACTGGGAAGGGATCTGCCGATTATTTTGGAAGCAGTATTTACAACTCTATTCAACCTGAGCTTTTCCTTGACCGTGACAGAACCAAACCACACTGTGGTCGAAAAGGTGAGAACACTCTCGATCACAGCTTTGTAAAAGTTTAGCATGATCTGAGTGGTCAAGCCAAATGATATCAACCTTCTTAGGAAGTACATACGCTGCTGGGCCTTTTTAACAATGGTGTCAACATTTAGCTCTCATTTGAGGTCGCTTGAAATCATAGAGCCAAGAAACTTAACGTGTTGGACAATTTCAACTGTTTTGCCGTCGATCAAAAGAGGGGAGATTTCGTTCTTCTAAAATCCACGATGATTTCTTCTGTTTTGCTTACGTTGAGCTCCAGATAGTTTTCGCCGCACCAGTTGATTAGTTTGTTTACCTGATCACGATACTCAGACTCATCTGAGTTCGTAATAAGCCCTTGCATTGTAGTATCGTCAGCAAATTTCAATAGTTGGGTGCTTTTATGACAGGATGCACAATCATATGTAAAAGAGAGTATAGTATTGGTGACAGGACACAACCTTGAGGTGTGCCAGTAGACAAAATGAGCGATGACGATAAATTTTCACCTATTTTCACAACCTGCGATCTGTTCAACAGAAAATCGAGGATCCACAGGCACATGGATTATGGAACCCCGACCTTCTGTATTTTCTCGAACAGTTTTGAGGGGATAATGGTATTAAAAGCAGAGCTATAATCAACAGAAAGGATCCTAGCGTAAGCATTTGGACATTCTAGGTGCTTAAGAACATAAAACAATCCTAGAGAGACAGCGCCGTCAACATATCTATTTGCACGATAAGCATATAGATATGTTGACGACGCTGTCTCTCTAGGAGAGATACAGCGTATCTCTGACACACAAAAAACAGGAGAGAGACAGCGTCTCTCTGACACACAAAAAACAATAAAAATTAAGTAATTTTTTGTTTTGTATAACTGTGTATATGTTTGTGCCCAGTAGTCCGTAACGCTGCACGCTGCCACTTCTAAGCACACATTTGGTGGTGAAGGCGCTGCTACAAGGAGAGGTTGGAGGCAGCATTGTTTCCCTGTACCAGGGAAACTTTAAATGATTCAGGGAAAACTTAGGTATTTTTTTCCTTTCAGTTTATGTGGACCATAAGACGTTGTTGTTTACTTGGCTGTATAAACAAGTAGCTGGCTACAGAGGTGGATGTGTGAATGAATAGTCTTTGCACAACAATCACAGCATGAAGTTGAGTTGGTGTTGGAATGTGGAATTAACAGGTCTGACAAGGGGTGAAGTGTAAAGTGTTTTGTGCAGTGGTTTGGACTGCATGGCTACCACTATATATATATATATATATATATATATATATATATATATATATATATATATATATATATATATATATATATATATATATACGTGAGCGCATGCGTCAAGTGTCGTGCTATCTTTTTCTTACTCCTACGTTTAAGCAAAATATCACAATTTTAAAGAACCTCATTATTCCAAAATTACAGACATACTAAGGTATCATGATCAAATAATGTTCATATAAACAAACTTCCGACCAAATATTTCCTAGTAGTAGTTCGCAAAGGTGAGCCATTTAGTGGAATGATCATAAATCATGACATGAGCAGGGATGACAGAGAGAAGTGGCGACTACTGCAGAAGGAGGCAAGATAAAAAACACAGCAGGAACAGACAACAAATTTTTTCTACCTAATAAGAGGACGCCCAGGAGTAAGGCAAATCATCAAGGTAAAGAAAAGGTGAGAAATAACCAGCCAAACTCGAGCACTGCTAGTGTCAGAACTGGAGAAATAGTCATATGGTACACCAATGCTGACGTACTAACTAAAGAAAAATTAACTGAACTAAAATGCAGAATAAAAAACATTCAACTCCTCCACATGTTGTAGCAATATCAGAAGTAAAGCCTAAACATAATAAAAGAAAACTGACCATGCAGGAATACAACCTGGAAGGGTACTCTAATGAAGCAATGAACATTGATGAGGGCAAAGGTAGAGGGATGATTTTATTTATTCAAAAATCATTGCCGTTTCAAGTACACCAATTTGAAGTTGACTTCAATGAAGCACAATTTTGCACTTTGAAATTGAAAGGGAAAAACACCCTTCTCATAGGCTCCTTTTATAGAAGCCCCAGCAGCAGCATTGAGAACAATGACAACCTTAACAAACTACTTGACAAAATAAATGAAAAAAATGTGTCCCATGTTCTGCTACTTGGAGATTTCAATTACCCTAGGATTAATTGAGAAACAAAATCAATTACAGCAACAAGTACTGAGGATAAGGAATTAATTTTTTTTTTAAACTTCGAGACTGTTACTTGATTCAACACACTACAGAACCCACTAGAGGCAGAGGTACAAACGAACCATCGCTCCTGGACCTTGCCCTCACAAATGACGATACAGCGATCTCAACATTCGAGACAGCCTCAGGACTAGGTAAAAGTGACCACTTTGTTATCAAGGTGGTTCTTAACTGCACTCCAACCTATGAACCAATCAACAAAAAAACTGTTTATAAATACGACAAAGGAGATTACACAAAAATGTAAGGCTTACTAAACATAGACTGGGAGGCAGAATTTTCTAATCACCAGGGAGATGTCCAAGCCCAATGGGATGTCCCTATGTCTAAATTTCAACAACAAGAATAACAATGCATTCCAAAAAAGAGAATATCACAAAGAGCCAGAAAGTACACAGTGCTCCTGGATGTGAAAACCCGAGCCAAAATCAAGAGAAAAAATAGATTGTGAAAAAAAAATCCTTGTAACTAAAGATGTCCAAAATTACCAGGAATTTTGCCGACTTCGAAATCAAGTCAGGAGACTGACATGAAAGGCACAAAAGCAATATGAAAAGGATATCATTAACCAAATAAATCATAATCCCAAGAAGTTCTGGCAGTATGCCCAGGCAAAAATGGCGACAAGAATGGGAATACCCAACTTGATAAAAAGCGAAGATGACAAAGATGACCTGACAAATTCTGTCTCGGAAAAAGCACAGGTGCTGGCTGACTACTTCTCAGTATTTACAAGAGAACCAGAAGGAGAAACTCAAGAGGAACCAATAAGATGTTCCAAGACAATCAAACTTTGTACTATCAACCCATCGACAGTGGCATCGAAGGTAAAGAAACTAAAGACATTCAAATCACCAGGACCAGATAGTCTCCATACTCTTGTCCTACACGAATTGGCTAACAGTATCAGTACTCTACTATCCGTCATATTTAACACATCACTGACAACAAGCGTGTTATCCACAGACTGGAAAACAGCAAACGTATCCGCAATTCACAAGAAAGGCAACAAAAATCAAGTGCAGAACTACAGGCCAGTCAGTCTAACCAGCATAGCAGGAAAACTATTAGAGCAAATAATCAGAGACACTGTCACTGAGCACATGAAAGATAATGACCAGTTGAGTGACAAACAATTTGGTTTTATTAAGGGTCGCTCCACAGTTCTCCAACTACTAAAAGTACTCGACTCCTGGACCGAGACACTAGAAAATGGTGGATGTATAGATGTAGTTTACTTTATGAAAGCGTTTGACAAGGTTCCACATCGGCGACTTATAGGGAAACTCCAGAGCTATGGAATCAAGGGGAACATTCTAGACTGGGTTAGTAGTATACGTTAGGATCTGAATCCTTAATTCCGGCACCCATGTGCCTGAACGACTTCCGGTTGCGCGCGCAGCACACCAGAACGCCCCCTATCGGCTGTATGAACACCAAAAACCGTGCGCAGCGCCCCATAGCGGCTGGAGGAGTACCGAAAGGTAACCAGTAGCCATCGATAGTGGATATAGGAACACACAATATATACCTTAATAATAATACATCACCCACCCCACCACCACCACCACACCTGACCCTGACCTTGACGGAGTGACCAATACCCCAAGTCCGAGTGGCGAGCTAATATTAACTGGACGCCCTAACGACTGGAGTTAACTATAAGCCCAAGCGTTTATCCAGCTGTGAGCCATAGTGCGAGATCAAAGGATGCCAATCGGAACAATGTAGCAATAGAGCCGAGCTTATCAGTGAAAAAAAACCCAGCAACAATGTTGCAAGTATAGTATTGATGTGGGACTGAGGCATAGCCAGTATATAGTAGGCGGTAGACATAAAATGAAAACGTTTAAATATAATGCGATGATGTAATATTTTTTATTTAGCCGACATGCATGGCTATTTATCCGCTGGATGATGGAAATCTGACTGTTCAGTAAATAAATTGTAGCAGGGTGAAAATTGACTAGTGTATAGTATGTACACACACGCAGTGGGAACTAGAACTCAACACAAGACGGGAATATATATAAGCTCAAGCAAAATTTAATATATATGAAAAAGAAGTACAGTAAAATGGGAATATATATATATATATATATATAGATATTTTAAAACATTAGAAGTATATATAGAATTGTAAACATTAGAAGTATAGAAGTTAAACATTATATATATATATATATATATATGTGCGTGTGGATAAGTACATGTTCATGGAGCATTATTGAACGCTGACAACAGATTTCGCCGAATCTGACATGGCGTCGTATTGCGTCGAATGCGGCAAGTTAATCGGAGCGGTGCCAGAACACGTCGGCGTCGACGCTGTAACGAGGACACGTGATCGTGTGATGGTGTGACGGGGCGACGCAGCAGCTCTGTCATGACACCCAACCAGAGCATCCGATGTTCGAGGAAGGCTGCTCCTATGTTGCATTCGTCGTCCCAGGATTCCGGTTGGATGTCATGGACGGTGTCATTATGTCGGTAGCCGAAGGTGTCTTGCAATTCGGAGAGGACGTGGCGCCACCGACTCGCATGATCCATGAAGGATGGTAGTAAATTAGCAGCATACAGTTCATCACGCAACTCAACTGTGGCCCGTCTGGCCCGGCGCTCTATCGTCATCATCTGTAGCTCCGCCATAACGAACAGCCACTCCTGCCTATGGATACTGCAAGGAAACGACAAACCAGAGTGAGATGCATAGTGTAGTCATCTATATATATATATATATATATATATATATATATATATATATATATATATATATATATATATAGAACAGACATAACCAAGCAACGAGAGAGATGGAATGCGAAACCGGTCGACTGGTAGTTTATATCGCTAGGCAAACCGCTGCATATGGAACTTGGACCCGGCGAACACTCAGCGAGACATGTTTACACGGGAACGATAGAACAGTAGGTAAAGTGAACATTCATTCAAACAATGTACTCTATGTAGAGATATGTAGAGCTATGTAAAGTATTATATATATATATATATATATATATATATATATATATATATATATATATATATATATATATATATATATATATATATATATATATATATATATATATATATATATATATATATATACTCACGCACGATCCATTAGTTGAAACATCGAATTCCCGACTAGTTGGAGAACGGCCAAAACATCTGTAAAGACGGGTATCAGTGCTGCAGGCATCGTGATCGACTTGAATGGCTGGTATATCGACGTAGACTGTTAAGTTGCTACGAACTCAATAATGACGGTTGTGATGACGACACGACGATCTCAGCCATATTATGTACCATACTAGAAATAAGCCAGACAGCTGACGTAACCCTCGGAACAATACCACAGTAATCAGATGACTGATAAACGCGTCAGGCAACTGTCAGCTAACCGACTCCGGGCATCCATCACGGAAGAAAAAAGTGGGGTTATGAGTACTCAGACAGCGCAAGAACGGCGTGTATTTAATAGAGTAAATCTACATTTTAACTTCATAAAGTCAGTATGAATCGTCCTATACACTTCAGAGGCGGTAACAGTTATCTGTCCAATTTCTACGTGTGCAGGATACATGTGTGGAATAGAGAATTTAACACTGTTGAAAACGCGTACCAGTGTCGTAAATGTATGCATCATGGTGATTTGGCACAGCCGAAAAGATGCTAGCCACACGCAATGGTTTACAGGCGAAATACCTCAGCAAGAGCATTCGAGAGAAGGTGCATTTACGCGCAGAATGGAACAAACAGAGATATTCTGTAATGTATGCGTTAGTCGCTGTTAAATTTCGCGATCCAACCTTACGTAAGCGACTGTTTGACACAGGGAAGCTGAATTGAAGGAATGGGTAAAGAGTCGGGAAGGATACTGGAGTGCACTGACCTACAGTGGTCAAGCAGGTCAGAACATGCTTGGACAGATACTTGTGCGAGCACGCGAGTTCATTCGAATGCACCAGAATCCCGGTGAACAATACCGGCATCACGCGCGCGACCAACGGTGGAGATAAGATTGCGCGCCACAGGCAGTAGGAGGCCTTTATAAGCTGAGCGCACAGTTAACGACTCACATAACCGCTCTCCGATCGCCTGGTACAAGTATAATCGTTCGTCAACAGCAACAGCAGAAGCAATGGCCGCACAACAGTTCGTCAACAACAACAACGACGATATGACTCTGACACGTTTGCAGAATGAAGTAAATAAGGGAAACTGTATATTTACACGTCCGTTAACGATAGTACAATGTGCCGTGCAAGATAAATATTTCGTCTATCCATCGTGTCAGCATTGTATCAAACGTGTGATTCCGGAAAATAATGGGTATGTGTGTCCAATTCATGGATGGCAACGAGGTCCCGTGTACAAGTTCGCTCTGCGTATCCTCCTCGCTGATTGGATAGGACCAGAATGTTGGGCAACGTTGTTTAATGAAAAGGCAGTACAGGTATTGGGATTTACTGGTAACGCCTACATGAGCATGACGTAAGACGCCGAGCGATATGCGGCACTGGAGATGTTGCGGGGGGCCCGTGTCCTGGTGACCGTTCGGAAACGCGTAGCGGGAGAGTATGTCAATTAAAACGTGTCAGAACTGGAAGTAGTGACCGTGTAATTATGATGACAGGATGACGCTGCTGCTGCTACAAGCAATAACGTCGGGGAGGGGACACAGAGTGGAAAAGAAAAGGTAATGGAATGGTTACGTAGTAATAGTTCTGAAATACTATTCTCCTCCTCGGTTTAAAGTTGTTCACCACCACCACTCATTATAATAACAGACGACGAGGGGGAGGATAGTACATCCCAGCCCGATGTTATATATATAAGTAGTAGCAGCGACGAGATGGAGGCAACGGTGAGTGGTCTAGATAGGATACGTGTTCGATCCGAAGCCATGAGGATCGAAAATAACTTATATAAAGCGCTAGAGGTCGCCAGTGTCCAGTATTCCTGTGATGAGGTGGTTCGCATAATGAATTTAACGAACGACAACGAGTGGTGCATACCATCGTCCAACGTGGTGATGCACATCTTGCGGTGGCTAGCGATAGAGGTCATCGCAAAGTGTGGGAATATGCAGTGGCGACACGATGTGAAAGAGTTGGTTAGAAAGAGTCTAGCCGAACGATACGCAAATATGCAGGGCGATATGGACGATTATGCAGAACGATGCGCAAATATGTTTGGTCATACTGCCTAGCAATGTAACTAGTATTTCTGTTCAATAGACAAGCGACGGCCTACGTCAACTCCGTAGTTCGTACGAGGAGGAGGTAGAGGTGTCGCTGTCATGCAAACGTAAGAAGTCGGACACGGAAGATGACGACACCAGACAGGTGGTGGTGATGAAGAAACGTCGAGACACTTCCGCATCACCACCACCACCACCATCATCATCATCAGCAGTAGCAGCAGCACACCCTGACTACTATGAGTCGCCTCCAGCGTCACAGGTACCATGGGAGATGGGCGATGATGATGATGATGATGACGGTTTCGAGTTCAGCCCCGCGTCACCTCCGCTAACGCAGACGACCGAGCGGGAGGAGGAGAGGTCGTCGCCATCGACGGTGTACATCATCCCCAACGCAAGCATCGTGCTGTCGGAGGACGATGCAACATATATACCCGACCGTCCAGCAAACCCACAACCCTCCACAAGCGACAGTACGGACATGTCTCCACAGGTGTGTGACATTCTGATAGAGGAGGGAATGGGCAATCGTATTGTCCACAGGTTGCCTCGATCGCAGCTGTCACTCGACGAAGCGACGAAGCTGACGTGCCAAGACATTACGGTAATGATGCTGTCGCCAGAATGGCAAAACGAACTGAAAGACTATATTAGAGCCACCAATTCGGAGCTGTAGAAATTAGTATAGACTGTAATGCGTATAACCATGTAGATGAACATTATAATCACTGTAGGATAGTAGTATGAGTAGAACCATGTAGATTAACATTATATCCACTGTAGAAGAATATTATTATGTATTAGTAGAACATTAGTACTATTTTTTTCCTGTAGGATGAAGCGCATGTGCTACCGGCAGAAGTGCGTAGGCGTGCATGTCGAGAATTAGTGGAGATCATAATGGAGTACATGATATCGACACACCATGAACATTAGTACTATTTCTTTTATGTAGGAGGAGGAGGAGGAGGAGGAGGAGGAAAGGTATGACGAAGCGTCCATACTACCGACAGAAGTGCGGAGACGCGCATTCCGAGGATTAGTGAAGATAATTATCGATTATTTGCTAGAGACACACGATTATTAAGAACCACCGTTGCAATGGAAAATCATATTAGAGTATATCGTCAGTACTTATATTAACCACAGTAGTGTATTGTAACCAACTTTATGGTTATATATATATATATATATATATATAAATGACTCTATGTCATACAATACAACATAGACTACATACCATTAAGTTGGTTACAATACACTACTGTGGTTAATATAAGTTATATATATATATATATATATATATATATATATATATATATATCTATATATATATATATATATATATATACATAACGACTTATATAGTAATCATCATCATTGTACGTTACCTCTGTCGCGGTGTAACAGCCCACAAGTTAATAACCATGATACTAGACACTGGCGTGTCGATAACCGATCGTAAGCTAGTGATCACTGTCGAGGATGTAACAATCCCACAAACCATCATGTCGTCATCGTATGTATATAAGTATATCCGTGTATATGTATATATGTTTATATATATATATATATATATATATATATATATATTTATATATATATATATATATATATATATATGATATACAACATTATAATTAATAAAAAGTAATACAATGATTGGTACGTGTTGTCAGTGGTGTTCCCTCGTCCTACATAGTTGAAAGAGAACCCGTAGCCATCGATAGTGGACACAGTAGCCATTACCATAGGAACACACCTTAGTAATACATCATTCATCACCACCACCACCACCAAACGCACTATATAAATGTACTGAGGGCCGCTGTCTTTCAGTTGTAGACGCGTACAGCACCATGAAACGTCATATATGTCGTCACTGTAGACTGGCACTCGACACGTATGCAGAGCTGCGACGTCATGTAGAGAGTCTTTCGACACCGTCGGTGAATGAGCACTCGTATTCAGTGGCGCAACCAGCAGCGGTGCCACCTAGCGACCATGCAAAGAGAACGAAATATGCGTGTAAATGCGATGCAACGTTTGGGAGATGGGACGATCTGCAGCTTCACGTAAGGCCCGTATGTCGTCTTAGTAGTAGCAGTAGAAAAAAGACTACAGTCTACACTTTTACGAAATGTGGAAGGTATTTTGTTAGTCGTGGTACCCTGACCAGACACGCACAAGCCACGTGTACCGACGTCAACGAGCCACCATCGCCGAAGAGATCCAACAGGGAAGACACCACACCCCACCACCCAATAGTTACCGACGAAGATCCCATCGAACCACCTGCTTGACTTCCCTTCGCCGACAACCTGTCGACGGAACTGCTAGATGTTATTCGAGCGCACTGGTCTACCATAAGGACACGTGTATCGGGAGGACCCCCCAGTGCAGGTAAGATTACAGATTAACTACGCTAGACACGACCGTTCTAGAGACGCCTTTGAAGATCATGTTCCAGGAACAGACCAATGCCTTCAAGATTAACTTCAGTTACGGGTTCGTTCTGAGGAACAAGAACACGGGTCGATACAAGTACTACCATTCCTCGTGCAACTGCTGTGAACGCTACCTAGACAAGCCCAGTCTCATCACCAACAATAAGGACTTTGATTACTTCATCGAACGCATTCGATAAACCGACGTCTTCCAGTGGGCCATCAATCAAAGACCGGATTCTGCATGGGTGTGCGAACTTGTGACGAATGTAACCTTCTTCGTCAACCTCATCATCGATCATCCCATAGGATGTGTAGGCATGACCCCTCTTCCAGTCTACATCAATAAGAACAAAGCCGTCATCGGTCTGGAAAAGGAACACAACAATTCCAAGAGGTACAGTGACAACCTATGTCTCTTCCGGTGTGTGGCCCTGCATCGAGGAGGTAACGATTGGAACCAGCGGTGAAGACGCTGTACGAGGCTTACGCCCAAGACGGCGTATCCATGGAAGAATTTGCCGGGGTCACACTGGATGACCTCTATCGTGTAGAGACCACGTTCCAAACGAAAGTGTGCGTGAACTAGCTCGCCAAACCGGATGGAGAGGAAGGAAAGACAACTGCCGAACTCGTCCGTCGATCGGTATGTAATACCCTGACACACTCTACCTCAACCTTCACGAGACACATTTTTCCTTCATCCAGGATGTACGCATGTACTGTTGCTCGTACAGATGTCGGAAGTGCGGTGACTCGTTGTGGAAAGACGCCTGGAAGCTACGCAAACACGAGAGTACGTGTATGAGGGGTGTGCGTCGAGTCTATCCTGGCGGCGTGTACCATTCGACTCCATCGGTGTTCGAACGGTTGGACGACGAGAACATCCGAGTGTCCGAATCGTTGCGGTACTATCCGTACCGAGTCACCTTTGACTTTGAATGTTGGTTCGACACCGAACAACTTCCGTCTGACAGTGACCAGGTTCACTGGGTTGCGCGTCACGTCCCGTTGAGCGTCAGCGTGGCGTCCAACGTGCCCGGGCACGAGCAAGTGAAATGTCTCGTCACGGACGGAGACACCAACAAGTTGGTGAGTACCATGATGGATATCCTGCGATCGATGAGTGACGCCGCGTACTACAACATCAAAGAATCATACGAGGATATGTTGGAACAACTCGCAGAAGCGCTGACGAACTGGGACGAACGGGAGGAGGCTGCACGGTCAGCCACCGACAAGGAATCTCGACCAGGTACCAATTCATACAAAAAGCTGATGGGACAACTTTATGGATGGATGCATCAGTTACCTGTCATCGGGTTCAATTCGGGTACGTATGATCTCAATGCCATCAAACAGTTCCTCATACCCTACTTCCTGTCCACGTCAAAGACAGAGGAACAAGAAGAAGACGAAGAGAGTGAGCAAGAGGACAAAGAGAAAGAAGAAGATAACGATGGTATCGGTTCATTTTTCGTTATCAAACGCAACAACACTTTCCTGTGTCTTTCGACGGATCAGCTGAGATTCCTAGACATGACCAACTACATAGCCCCTGGGTTCAGCTCCGACCAATATCTGAAAGCGTACGGATGCGAGGTGACGAAAGGTCATTTCCCGTACGAGTACATGGACCGTCTGGAGAGGCTCTACAATACCGCTCTTCCACCGAAAGAGACCTTCTTCAGTCGACTGAAAAATGAAGGTATTTCAGACGAGGATTACGCCAGTTGTCAAGAGGCCTGGTGATGTGGTTCCCTTTCTTCAGGCAATCGATAGACAGTTTGCCTTCTATCAACAACGTGGAATAGACATGTTCAAGCAAGGCATCAACGTACCTGGTCTGACCCTGCTGTACCTATTCAACTACATTCCAGAGAAGACCTACTTTACCATCTTCAACGAGAAGAATAAAGATCTGCATGACCTCGTCAAAGATAGCAATATCGGCGGTCCTTCGATCATTTTTCACCGCTATCACGAGAAAGGGGTCACCACGCTACGTCAGAACGAGTACGGAGAGGATGCTCGTCCGTGTCGGTCGATCGTCGGATACGACGCAAACGCACTGTACCTGTGGTCGCTCATGCAAGACATGCCTATGGGATGGCACACGCGACGACGGGTAGAGAACGACTTTCGCCCCGAATCGGCGCAGCTGTACGGACAAATGGCTGCAGAATGGTTGACGTGGGAATCCGAACGCACGGGACGTCCCATACGACACCAGATCAACGGGCGAGAGAAGAGAATAGGCAATCATCGGGTGGATGGATGGTGCAGTGAGCAAACACGGCTTATCAGTTCCAAGGTTGTTTTTTCCATGGTTACCCGTGCACCCGAGAAGAGGTGAACGCCGTCAACGAGAAACCCATGGCACAAGACCCGAAAGACCACCGCCTACATACGTCACTTTGTCAAGGTCGTCGAGCTGTGGGAATGCATGTGGAAAAAGATGAGACGAGATCCGACCGTACGAAAGTGTCTGGATGCTGCATTTCCCCGACGTCGACGCGTGCGGTGGACGATGACGTCGCAACAGATCCTGAGCGGCGTGCGTGCAGGAACCTTGTTCGGCATGATCAAGTGCGACATTTGCGTACCGGAAGAATTGCGTGAGCACTTTGCCGAGATGCAACCCGTGTTCAAGAACATCCGTCTGATACGCGAGGATCTCGGACCGTTCATGCGTCGATACGCCGAAGAGCACAACATCATGACGACTCCGAGGCGCATGCTCGTGGCAGTTATCGTGGCGATAAGATATTGCTCGCAACGCCCATGTTGCGATGGTATCTGGACCACGGTCTCGAGGTGCTGCACGTTTACCAGATCATCGAGTACGATCCTATTCCGTGTTTCTGGCGGTTCGGCGATGCAGTGTCGATGGCCCGACGCGAGGGAGACGTCCACTCAAACAAGACCATCATCGCGGATACCATGAAGTTGCTGGGGAACTCGGGTTACGGAAAGACCATCACCAACGTGGACCGACATCTTGGCGTCAGCTACTGCACGGAGAAGGCGGCTTCGCGCATGGTCAACGATAAACGATTCCGACAACTCGACGTCGTCGTCGACGATGCGTACGAGATAGAGATGAACAAGAAAATCGTCAAGTACACCCTACCTGTACACGTGGTATTCTTCGTTCTGCAGTACGCCAAGATGCGCATGTTGCAGTTCTATTAAGACTTCATCAACAGATACGTGGAGCGCCCTCAGTTCTAATACTGCGAGATGGATATAGACAGTGTCTATTTGGCCTTGGCCGGTGAGTCCGTCGATGCCCTCCTGATCCCAGCACTACGAGATCATTATTTTCGATCTCGTTCCGAATGGCTCCCGTCCGAATGTTGCGACGAACATCGGAACGAGTACGTGCGCTGTCGACTCGCCGATCGACCGTAGGTCGGAGAAGAGGCGTGCTGTAAGGGGCGCAGAGCGTTCGACAAGAGGACACCGGGTCTTTTCAAGGTCGAGTGGTCCGGTGACAGGTTCGTGGGGTTGTGTAGCAAGACGTACTATTGTTTCGGAGCCACCTACAAGTACAGCACCAAAGGACTGAGCAAACGTCACAACACCATCGACAAGGATGCGTTCCTGGAGATGCTCACCAACCATCGGAGGGGAGGTGGAACGAACCGCGGGTTCCGGGTGCATAACTCGACCGTGTTGACGTACGTGCAGGAACGGGCGGCCCTCACCTACTTCTACGCCAAACGCGTGGTGCACGAGGACGGGGTGACCACGGGTCGTGTGGACGTGTAGAAAAGGCGATGCCCTCTTGTCGTCTTTCATAAGCGATCATGGACGCACGATGGAAACATCCCTTCACGTGCATCGTCGCTGGACCGACGGGATGCGGCAAGAGTACATTCGTGACGCGTATGTTGCTTCACGCTGCTGCGATGATCGATCCACCTCCCGAAAAGATCACGTGGTGTTACGGAGAATGGCAAGAGGCTTACGCAACGATGGACTTGGTCGACGTGCGGTTCGAGGAAGGGTTACTGACGGCGGCCATGTTCGAATCAACAACGAGGAACCTCATCGTCATAGACGATCTCATGGCAGAAACGGACGAACGGGTCACGACCTTGTTCACTAAAAAAAGTCACCACAGGAACACGTCCGTGTTGTATCTCGTACATAACCTTTTCCCTAAAAACAAAGAGAGCCGTACCATCAGTCTGAATTCTCAGTACATGGTGGTGTTCAAGAATCCTCGTGAGGCATTACAGATGTCGAACTTGGCTCGGCAGATGTATCCGGGACGCGTTAAGTTTGTTCAAGAGGCTTTTAAAGACGCCACGTCGGTACAGTACGGCTATCTATTGGTCGATCTCAAACAGGACACGCCCGAGGACATGCGTCTGCGCACGGCCATCTTTCCAGACGACGGTGTTCAGTACGTGTACTTGCCGAAAGTATAAAAAGACCGAGTGCGTGGATAGTCTCTTCATTCGCACCATGTCTGACCTGGTGAAGAGACACATTGTGTGCATACAGGCTCTGAACAGAATCAAGAGCAACAAACTGAAAAGGGCCATCATCGCCAATGCCGACGCCGATCTGCTGTATGCACTAGCCGAGTGTGCCTACAACATATTAAAAAAGAACATTCCATTGAGCGAATTACAGAGGCGACGTTTGAGTAAATACAAGACGAAGTTACGCGAGTTGGCTCAGAGACGAACGCCAATTGCCAGGAGATGACGCATCTTGCTGCAACAGCAGGTCGGCGAGGGACAGAGCGGAGGTTTCCTATCGGCCTTCCTAGCACCGTTGGCAAGTTTGGTCTTTCTACCCTTGCTCCTAGAGGTGCTGCTCAAGAGGTAGATACATGGAACACGCACGCAAGATGGCCTTGGTGGACCCGCGACTGTTGGACACACTTCGTTCACCCCCTCCCCCGATGGACACCTTAGGTAAGAAGGTGCAAGCCCTCGATGACGAGATGATGACCATCCTCAATAGAAAGGACCTCGACGACGGGACCAAGGTAACACTGTATAATCTGGTGTTGGAACGGTACAACGTCTTGTCCGATAAACACGTCAAGGAACCGGTACGCGTGGTCGCGGTGAACGAGACAGGAACGGGGGTGGGGGCGGGGGAGGGGGAGGGGTCGGAGGGTGCAGTACGAGTTCCTAGTAGCGGACTAGAGGCCACCGTCGTGGACACCGTTCCCAAGACCATGCAGGCCAAAGCCAGACGTTTGATGGAGCATCTCAAGAGAGATATAGCGTGGACCGCTCGCGGTGAACTTCTACACGAGGGCGTGCCGGTTGTCGGAAGTAACATGGTGGATCTCGTTAATGATCTGTTGCGTAAGAGAAAGACCGATCCAACAGGTTGGCAGCCATTCGTACGACAACTCCGCGCCATCAACCTACCCATGGAGTTGGTTGGTAACGTCGCCAGGAGAGCCTACATACGACAGGCGACGACGGCCACTCCCTCTCGTCGGTCAGCTACTACTCCTCGTGCTGCTGGTAGTGCACGAAGATAACTAAGTTGGACACCCCTCGCTCGTCAGCGCCGTCGATTGGAACATTCCATGCCCACCACACTCCCCGAATCACGCAAGGCTTTGTCGTCATTGGCTGGTTGGGACGACTTATAAGGTGGCACGATGCGTGTCCGTAGCACAGTGTTCGTCATGCCAACCGATCCACAGGACGCGTACCGTTCCGTCGTCGTTGCGATATTTTGCAGTGGACTTTACTTGCTTGGTGACGCTATAGCCCGAATTCTTATGCAACAGGCGTTATTCAGAATATGGTTTCGCTACTAGACTGTTGATGCTCCGCCGCTAGCGTTGTGGGTGCGATAGCGTGTGTCCTATTATACGTCGGCGTGCTCCTCGTCAATCGTCAGCATTCGTACTCCGGAGTCAACGTCACCGCCACCGTCAACGCGTCGGACCTCCTCTTTTAATGGCGCGGATGAGAGAACACCCAATGAGGGAGGTCTACTTCGATCCAAAAATGGTAGGCAGTTATGGCGGAGTCGGTGCCTTGCGACGCGTCACGCGCATGCCGCGGAAAATCGTCGCAGAATGGTTGTCGGAACAGGACGCCTACACCTTACACAAACCAGCGAGACGTCATTTCAAGAGATGACGCGTCATCGTAGGTGGTATACATCAGCAGTGGCAGGCCGATCTCGTAGACTTGACGAAGTTGAAAAACGACAACGACGGTATGACCTTTCTCCTCACGGTGATCGACGTCTTCTCGAAAGTGGCCTGGTGTGTTCCCATGAAGAACAAGTCCGCGGCGTCGTTGGTGGCAGCGCTGCAAACCACGTTCATCGACAACTGGCCAAAGACGTTGCAGACAGATCAAGGCGTGGAATTTCTGAATAAATCAGTTCAGGCTCTATTGCAGCATTACGGCATCCATCTCCACACACAACGCGGAGACGAAGGCGAGCGTCGTGGAAAGATTCAACAGAACGTTGAAGACGCGCATGTGGCGATACTTCACGAAACACCAGACGTGGCGTTACATCGACGTCCTTCAGGACTTGGTGCGATCGTATGACAACACCCCACACCGCAGCATCGGCATGGCTCCGTCACATGTAAATGCAAAGAATCAAGAAAAGGTGTGGCAACACCTGTACGGTCACGACGGTAAGGGCGTGCCCAAGTTGTGTGTGTCGGATCGCGTGCGCGTCAGCAAGTACAAAGGCACGTTCGAAAAGGGATACGAGACGAACTGTGTCGGTACCCGTCGATAAAGTGTACCGCGTGGAGTCGGTACTGAAACGCCGTAAGGTTGGTAGACGAACGGAGGCTTTGGTGAAATGGTTAGGCTATCCCTCCAAATTCAACAGCTGGATCGATGCCAGGGCATTCGTACACTCCACTGTAAAGACTAGCCGCGCGTATGGCGACACTTCATTCGAGAAATGACACAAGACACGACACCACAGGCCTTCACCACCACCACCATCATAGACGAGGAGGTGGAGCAGGAAGAACAAGAGGATTGTACTGATGCGTCAGCGAGAAAGACAGCACTCCCTGGCATCTGTTCGGTACAGTGTGTCCCAAAGAGGAGATTGTGTTTCTGTGTCAGGTCGTCGTCTTGTACACGGTCATCCTGATAAGCATTTACAACCTGACGACAGGTCACGAGAATTATAATCCGTGGACGGCTCGGTTGAGCAGTTCCTTAAGTTACCTGCTACCCAATCCCACGTTGAGACGCAATGGCGACTGATTTCTATCTGACGCTACCTAGCAACGCTTCCATGAAGGTGCACTCCGATAACACCTTGGCCCATTACATCACGGACTTGCCTCAACGCATATCGGAGTCTGGCGAGTGGGAGTGCGGACTGGCAGAGATCCAATACCCGCATACTTGGTACAACGTTCGAGAGGACGACACGTGGTTCTACCTCAACGAGCGCACTCCTGTGGGTCTTACCCCGAGTACGAAGATCGAGGCTGGGTATTACCGCAGTCCTGACGTATTGTTGGACCACGTCAACAAGGCGCTGAAACGCATGTGGACGGATAAGACGCGGGCTAATTTGAGCTACAGTACCATCACTCAGAAAATGACGTTGCACATGTCACCGGGCACCGACTTCAGCATGCCGTACCAGAGTGCAATGGGTACCATTTTGGGATTCTACCCGTCGCTTGTCACCAGTCCAGCGAGAGATATGGATACACGCGTGTACACCCACTCGAGAGTAGGAGAGGAAACAAATCGAGCCTACCCACCGGAGCTAGGTCTCACGCCGTCGGCCACCGTTACTTTGCCACTCGAAAAACCAAAGACTATCGATAGCCCGTACTCTTTCCGTCAAGAGGCCAATACCGTGGTGAACATGAATCAAGGGTTCGACACCATCTACGTCTACACGGACGTCGTGGAGTCTCGCATCGTCGGCGACAGTCTCGTGCCGTTGTTGCGATGTATCCTGGTTCGCGGAGGTCACGGCGCCACGGTGTCCGATCGTTTCACTAACGTTCACTACGTGCCTCTGTTGCGCAAGGCGTTCGGGACCATAGAGGTGGATATAAGAGAAGACACCGGACGGCGCGTGCCATTCGAGTTCGGTAGAGTGACGGTGACGCTTCATTTTCGACGGCGTACGACCGGACTGTTCTGAATATGAATTACAACGAATATTACGCGCGTCAGGCGAGTGGTGCGCTGCCCTACTTCGCCGGTGCACAATACCAGCGAGGTCACGGATTGGGCAGTCTGTTCGGCGGTCTGCTGCGCAGCGCCATGCCACTCATCAAGAGAGGTGCCGTGGCGTTGGGTAAGGGAGCGTTGAAGACCGGCGTGCGTATAGCTGGCGACGTATTATCTGGCCAGAACATAAAAACGGCAGCCAAACGACGCGTCACGGACGCTGGTAGGAGCATGCTGCGTAACCTTGAGATCCCTGGCGTGCGACCTCGTAAACGTATAAAACGAGCACCCGCGAAGACAGGAGTCACTACAGCGAAGATACATCGCACGAGACAGACGCCCAAGAAACATGAGGCCGACATATTCGATGACGACGATGGCGTTCTTACATAGACAGTCGTGCGAAGGGGTCAAGTCCGAGCTGGATCTCTTTACCGTACCCCCCCCACTCAGAACAGCATCGTCGACAGCCACGTGGTGGAACATGAACCCATGGCCTCTCTGGACTCTGGTGGACCGATATAATTCCTGATCCCTGGATTGGGAGACGATTACCTGGATCTCGCCAACACGATGCTACACGTGCAGGTGAAGGTGACGCGAGCCAACGGGGACGATCTCGACATGGCCGACCCCGTGGGACCAGTGAATAACTGGCTGAATTCGCTGTTCGGTCAGGTCGACGTCTACCTTAACGGCACGTTCGTGACCCATTCGACCAACACGTACGCGTATCGTGCCTACATCGAGACGCTGCTGAGTTACGGTACCGATGCCAAGGTCACGCAGCTGACGGGTCAGCTGTGGCACAAGGACACGGCCACTCACACGGATGCCGTCGAGATAGTCGACGGAGCCACGGTTAACGCAGGGTTCGTAGCTCGACGAGAACACATCGTACGGAGTCGAATGGTCGACATGATGGGTCGTCTACACGTGGATCTGTTTCTGCAAGATAAATTCCTGATCAACGGCGTCGATGTCAAGATCCGACTGGTGCGCAGTAAGGCTGCGTTTGCGCTCATGGCTGGTGGGCCCAACCCCGATTACAGGATCAACATCGTCAATGCCACCTTGTTTGCCAAGAAGGCCACCCTCAATCCCACCGTGCAGATGGCACACATCAAGGCTCTCGAGAAGAGCACGGTCAAGTATCCGATGCGGTCCGTGGACTGGAAGGTGTACTCCATTCCCGCGGGTGCTCGGTCGCACACGCACGAGAACCTGTTCCTCGGCACTCTGCCGAAACGTCTGTTGCTGTGCTGCATCGATAACGACGCCTACAACGGTGCGTACGATAAGAATCCGTTTCACGCCAAGAACAACGCCATAAGCTTCCACGCGGTGTACGTGGACGGACGACAGTTACCCTCCAAACCTATTCAGCGCAATTTCCAAGACGACCTCTTCGTCAGGAGCTACATGAGCCTGTTCACCTCGACCGGTAAGATTTGGCAGGACGAGGGGAACGGTCTGACTCACAGCGACTACCGACACGGTTACACCTTCTTCGGTTTTGACCTGACCCCAGACCAGTGCGACGGCCCCTGCTTCCATCTGGTACAAAAGGGCAACCTGCGCATAGAACTTCATTTCCGCAACGCGCTGCAGACCACCGTGAACGTCATAGCCTACGCCGAATTCGAGTCCGTGCTGGAAATCGACAAGAGCCGCAACGTCATCTGCGACTACTGAGATGGACACCCTGCAGATCGCCCGACTACTGGAGACGGACCCGTGCACCAAATCGATATTTCGCGGTGTCGTACCCAAAGACGGACTGCCTGCGACGATACACGGCGTTCTACCTGCGGCCTTCGTGTGCAACACCGACGACGGTGACGAACCGGGCGAACATTGGATAGCGCTGTACCTGGCCACCAACGGACGCGGAGATTACTTCTGTTCATACGGCCTGCCGCAGCGTCACGCGGTGTTCCGCACCTTCATGAACGAACATTGTTCCGAGTGGACTCATAATAGCAAGAGACTTCAGAGTCCCCTGTCTAACGTTTGTGGACAATATTGCGTAGCTTTTGTATTGCTTCGTTGTAACGGCTTGTCGATTAGAACTTTTATAAACGTGTTCGGCACCGATCTAGTAGCTAACGATTGCCGCGTGTTCGATTGGCTTAAACAGATGCGACAAGGTAGACTGTACTATCACACTTCGTACATCGATTGATGAGCCTCTGGCGAGGTGCCCGTAAGCTCACGATCTCTGGCGTGATGATCAACATTCGCAAGTCGCCTCATCGTCACCCTCGAGCCTCTGGCGAGGCGGAGACACCCGTAAGCTCTCGACCTCTGGCGTGATGGTCAACATCCGCAAGTCGCCTCATCTTCATCGTCATAGTTGTAGTCGTAGTGATATTACACGCTATCCATGTTGTATCGTCATGCTGCTTGTGTTGTTCAATAAAAATACGTGTGCACTCGTACGATATCGTGTTTTGTTCGTTTCTGGTCTCCTCGTTAGGTCCTTTGATCTCAGTTGTTAATGACCCTGTTAATGACCACTGTTAACAGACCCTTTAATCTCAGTTATTAATGACCCTGTTAACACGCACGCCTCTCCGGGTCACGGTTCACCGTCGACATGGGATTAGGGTCAGAACTACGGTTCGTTTTAGTCGCTAGGAGGCGCTCCTACATCCGCTAGGGGGCGCTGCGCATGGTTTTTGGTGTTCCTACAACCTCTAGGGGCACTCTGGTGTGCTGCGCGCGCAACCGGAAGTCGTTCAGGCACATGGGTGCCGGAATTAAGGATTCAGATCCTAACGTATACTACTTGGGTTGCAGCTATGCTGTCCCACAGAGTCAACGCGTTAGAGTTAACAACTCATTCTCATCTTGGCAGGAGGTCACCAGTAGTATACCACAGGGATCAGTGATTGGCCCTCTGCTATTAGTGATCATTATATACGATTTACCAGAAGTTATTAATAGCTCTGAGCTATTCCTATTCGCAGACGCAGACTGCACAAGTTTGCAACAAGATCTAATCCTTCATCCGAACAATGGACAAACACATCACTCTTAAAATTTCACCCAAATAAATGCAGCCATATGAGAATCGGACTATCAAGCCTAAGAAATGACGGATACACACTGGGACCTGAACACATAACACTTACAAGCACAGACAAGGTGAAAGATGTCGCATAACTTTGAGGCACATATGTCAGAAAAAAATTAATAAAGCCAATTCGCTTATGGGGATAATTCGCCGAACTTTCGATCACATGGATGAGCAGTTTTATTTTTTACAATTTTAAAATCTCTTATCCGCCCACATATCGAATATGCTATTCAAATATGGTCTCCACACCCAAAGAAGCATGAAGCAGAACATTTTCAACGTAGAGCAACCAAATTAATTCATGGTTTCAAAGACATTGAGTATAAAGAACGTTTACGGAAACTAAAATTACCAACTTTAGCATACCGTCGCCTCAGAGGAGTCATGATTGAACTATATAAAATCCTAACGGAGAAATATGATGCAGCTGTGTCATCCAGTTTTGTGACATTGAGGGGCAATGATTCAGATACGAGAGGGCACCACCTAAAAACATTTAAAGAAAGATGTCAATTAAACATAAAAAAACTCATTTATACACCGATGCACAGATGTATGGAACAGCCTCCCACAGTCTGTGGAAGGGTCTCCATCGGTACAATCCTTTGAGAGGAAAATAGACAAGTTGTGGCAAAATCATCCAATCGAACTAGATTACACTGCCCCACCCCTATCCTGGAAACCGTTAGACGCATGCGCTCAATCTGAACTGACGATAAATGCGAGAGCTGGCATAAGAGGCAGTACAGCCTAATAGCCAGAAGAAGACCTGTAAGAACCTGTAAGAAAATTGCACGAACCCTGCAGATTTAGTCATATGTGATTCGTGTTCTCTATATTACACAGACAGAGAATGCGAGACAGACGTATTTGTTTAGTAGGTTCATTAATTTGGTATCACTGTATATACAGTACTATCAACATTTTCAAGTTGGCATATGCACAAATAATGATTTTACAAAGTTATTTGTTCAAAAACTACATTTACGCTAAAGGGAACCTATAAATCGCAAGGTGGCGCCACTATATTTAGAGAGCCGTATGACATTATATGTTACCTTGTGACATTGGTGACTTGCAATTTTTTTTAGCTTCGATGACTTCTTGCAACGAACCAGAGAAATTTCGCAGCGCTCAAACTAACCTGGAAATGTAAGTTCTACAGCGATGTCTCACTAAAACTGTATTAACAGAGAGTGAACTAAATGTTAACTATTTAGTATTTCAACATAATAAGCACATACTATGAATGCATTAGTTATAATACAGTAGTTTCATTTTAGTATCTCCCCAGCGGTAGACGTTCATAGAAAATCAATATGGCGCCCACACTACCGGGGAATGAAACCGGGGCGCGAGTGTCGCAGTCAGAATTAGACCCCAGTCTGAAAGCCGGACCCCGGGTTAAAAGTTACAGGGTCTCAAATAAGTGAAGAAAAGAAACTAGTAATTCGAATTGGAGGGGTATAAGCGTCGCGCTGCGCAGCTGCATAGGTTCTATGTCAAATGTTAACGGGAAATGATTATACATATGCGTGCGGAGGCGTGTTTAACCCTCTGAGAGCATAGTCTACGCAAAAATTTAGAGAGGCGGTAGTATAGTGGTTAGCACATCCATTTTACATGACAGAGTTCTGAGTTCAAGACCCGGACCAGGCAATGGTATGTTTGGTGTAAAAACCTGACTCTCAACATTGGAGACAGTGTATCTCTCGTGACTCAAATGATCACGATAACGTCGGTCCCGTCTCACTTAATTGGTGACTTAAAAGAAACACCGAGGACAGCATGCACCCTGGCAGTGACCACCCTCACTGCCAGCATATAAAGGTCAGCTTGGCGAAAATGTTCTGAAAAAAAGGATGACTAGTTGAGTCATACAATTGTAACCACAACATACATACTATAGTCAATTAATAGAATGTTGCCTGGTGTTGGAAACAACTAGAAAAACTAGGAAAAACCGTTTAGCAACACTTTAGCTATATTGAGTAATACATTAAACACTGTAAGGCTTTTTTGTGTATGCTTCAACTTCAAAACCAATGTTTACATTCTCTGTCTGCGACTCTCAGTTTGCTTCTCTGCCTCTCTGTGCCTCACTCACTGCCTCACTCGCTCCCTCCCTCTCGGTCTCTTTCCATCTCGGTCTCTCTCTCTCTCTCTCTCCCTCTTTCTCTCTGTCTGTCTGCCTCTCCCTCTTTCTCTCTCTTCCTCCCTTGCACCATCTCTCTGCCTTCTGTTTGTATCTCCCTCTGTCTCTACTTCCCTTGCTCCCTCCCTCCCTCCCTCCTTCCCTGCCTCCCTCCGTCCCTCTCTGTTCTTCCTTTCTGACAGTGCTGGGTCTAATAACACCAATCAAATACATTACGGTTACTTTTATTTTATTTTAATTATGCAACTTCAATCGTAGATACAATTATAAATGCAATTGTTTATTTAAAAAATAGTCAGAGTTTGATAATTGTAGGTTATGAATGTTGTTGTTGTTGAATTTGGATGTGTTGTATGTATACAATAGATTGTATACACAGTTATTAAAAATAGCTAACTCCTGAACACATCCCATGATCTCAGATACATATTTGGGAAAAATAGTTGAGGCATAGGTATCTGCATGTGCGGTGAACTGCATGTGCACACAGACAGACACGTATAGGGCGTCCAGCAAAACTGTGTTATCTATGTTCATGCATGACAGCACACGGCTACTTGTTGAAGAATTAATAGAACTTGTTTTGTACAGCGAGCCAGTGACTGTAGGCAGTCCCTCTGTGAATTCTGGCATATTGTCTATTCATGAAGATTTATCTTGAGGACAAATCTCTGTGACCTACTACCATGGCTGGGCACTTAAGTAGGTCAGGTTTTGTTGTAGGAAATAATAACCCAGGTACAACATGGATGTCATTGTACAGACAGAATGAACAAATAAAGTGTGACATTTTACACGGATGTGGTAAAATCATAGCTTTGGAATTTAGTAGAAAATGCACAAAACAATGATAACACAATCTTCGGAATCAGGTCCGGTATAAGAAAAAAAGGCTAAATCAGACTTCATCGCAAAAAAAGGTTGATGAATATAAGCAACCAAAAACGTTGGCAAACGTTAAAAAGCCTTGAAACTCAGTGTAAAACTAAGCCAGAAAGCATATGCCACAGTATCGACAACAACATATGCCACAGTATCGACAACAACATATGTCACAGTATCGACAACAACATTTGCCATAGTATCGACAACAACATATGCCATAGTATTGACAACAACATATGCCATATTATCGACAACAACATATGCCACAGTATCGACAACAACATATGCCACAGTATCAACAACAACATATGCCACAGTAGCGACAACAACATGTATTTGTTTTGATAAAGTAAAGGTGACTGAGTATTTAAACATGTTTTTACTACCACATAGCCTTGACACTCAGCAACACATGCACGAACACTACAGGTCATTAGGTGCCCGTAGTAAAGGTTTCTGTCTTAGTGAAGTCATTGAGGACAAAGTACTAGAGATTCTGAACAAATAACATTTGAGCAAGGCTACTGGTTTATGATTTTGTTTAGTTTAGGTTCAGTTGATCAGTTGAATTTTTATAAACTTTTATTGCAATTCTGTAGAAATGTACTGTTGATGGATGGTTGTAACAATTATTTCTTGTACTGATAATGAAAAATTGTGTAGTCGCAATGATAATGAAACCATTTTTGTGTATGATTATGGACCTGTTGTGAAATTGACCTATGCAAAATGTCAGACTTGTGAGTGAAACAGTTCTAGAGTTATTGCGAATCAATTATTAAAAAAATGAAAAAAAAATGTGTTACCCACATATGTGGAGTCATGGACATAACTTTTTCCCTAATCGTTTGTCTCTACCCTCTCTTCCTTTCTCTCTCTCTCTCTCTCTCTCTCTCTCTCTCTCTCTCTCTCTCTCTCTCTCTCCTCCCTCTCTCTCTCTCTATTTCTCTCTCTCTCTCTAATGTAAAGTTAATTTAATAAAATTAGTATGTGACAGTATTGATAGCTGGTGTGTCGCAATATGCAACTGGACTGAATGCACTGTCATTGTGACATTGTTTATTAAACTTTATTAAACTTGTGACATTGTTTATTAAAATCATTAACAAATGATACTGATTTGACAAATGTGGAGAGTAAGCCCTCTACTGGGCTCTGTTCTGGCTCTAACAGGTCTGGGTCTCATAACAAATATCTAATAAATTATGTATAGTTACTTTTATTTTATTTTGAATTACATTTAATCTTCTAAAATTTCCAAATCAATTACAATTACGCAATTTCAATCACAAATACAATTACAAACGCAATACACAGAACCAATTGTTTATTCATAAAATATTCAATATTTGATAATTATGTGGCATGTGTGTTGTTAAGTGTTGTTAGAAACGAGTCGTATCTATATGATTGATTAACTTGCATACATTTATTTAAAAAGGATAGCTTACCCCTCAGACACATATTTGGGAACCAGAGTAAATTTAGGCATAGGTATGTCCATTTGCACGTACATGCAAACACATGTATATTGGTTTTCCAGCAAAACTGTGTTATCTATGTTCATGCATGGTCGCACGTGGCTACCTGTTGAAGAATGAATGGAACTTATTTTGCACAGCGAGTCAATGACTGTAGGCAGTCCCTATCTATAGGTAGAAGTTTGTGAAATATAGTACATAGTCTATTCATGAAGATTTATCTTGAGGACAAAGTTCTTAACTTGTGACCTGCTACCATGGCTGGGCACCTAAGTAGTTCAGGTTTGGTCATAGGAAATAATATCACAGGAACAACATGGATGTCATTAATATGACATACACAAATATACAATAAAGTGTGACATTTTACATAGATGTGGCTGCACAATAGCTTTGATATGAGTAGAAAATGCAGAAACAGTGACAATATTTATGTCTACTGCTGGGACCACACATCTACTATGGGGCCTTTAAAAAATCACATAACAGCTTTTTCTACGAAATTTGACATTTCCACCACCATGTAACACTGGACTGAAACCCACTCTGAAATCACATAGCACTCAACAAATACCCCCTTGAACAATGGACTAGCCCAGCCCTCAGCGTCATCGTGAAACTTGGCAAAAGTCAGAAAGCATGTGCTGCGTGAATTTCGCAGATCCAGCAAGTATCACGATTAATGTGTGCCGTGTACATGGTTTGGGATCGCTACCCTGAAGTTGAAGTATGTGTGCAAATGCTAACGATGCTGAGAGATGGTTAACATTTTATTTTATATTGAATTTTCCGCAAAGAAAAAAGTACATAACAATATATGTTGATGTTTTATTTTCAATATGTAATGACACTTTTTTGAGAAACTAAATTTATTTGAGAAATGTTTTTAAAAAAATGCTTTTACACAAATATTTTTTCTGGCCTTTCAAAAGCAATTATTGCTAAATTTGACATGTTCTATTTTAAAGTTATCTATAATGTATGTATGTATATGTATATATATATATATATATATATATATATATATATATATATATATATATATATATATACACATACATACATTTTATTTGAAATATTGTTTTGGTATTTTAAATAATCATTCCTCATTTTCAGATTAAAATATTGATCAATCCGATACAGAGTTGGTACGGAATTGTGCGACTTACCAATTGTGAGAAACAAAACAAAGTGTACTGGTTGCAGACAAAATTTACATATTTAATAAAATATACAGAAAAATCTTAATAACCTTTTGCATAAGATATTGATATTCTAAGTTTTGCATTTGTTCAGGATGAGCATGGAATTGAAAAAAATGAGGAATCAATCAAGATCACATTGAGTACGATTGCGATCACAATCCCAATAGCAAATAGCATCGTATCAACTTCAAATCGCAATCCCGATCTTGCTGTCGCAATCTGTTAGCGCCGTATAAACGGGGTATAAGATGCTAATGCTCAATGCAGAATACGCTAAGACACACATACTATTTGGACTAAGTTATTTTAATGTTTCTCATATACAGTCATTCCTATTCCCCCCCATCCTGCCTGATCCTCTTAGTACCAAAACACTAAAATGGATTATTGTTGTCTGTGCATTGTTTTTATTTCCATTGAAGTTGAAGTAATGCCAACAAACATGCTGTATAAACTGTGCAACAACAGCTGAATATTATGTCAGTTAGTCAGTCAGTCATGTGAACAATAATACAAAAATATCATAGCATTCATAATGTTCGCTTGTGTCTGAGACTTAATTAATAATGCAATAACACAATAACACAGTACAACGCAATGGTATGTACATAAGCAGTCAGCGTGGCCTGTGATTCCTAAACTTGTCACGACCAGATTCGCTCCAGTATAATAAATTGATGGACTTCTGCACTTCAAGGAGTATGACATATGCCATGTTCTCTGATTTTTATCAGCCTGGCACAAACCTACCTTCCTCAGAAATACATGAGTTCTTTCAAGAAGAAACGATGAGCATTGTCAAACCAGGAGAATACATGGGTATTTGGCAAATGCATGCCATATCACCCATAATGGGAGCAAGAGTGAAATCATTATACCCAATAATGTATAATGTAACACGTGACCTTATCTTGCATAGAAATATGTGGTTTGAGATCATTATGCATATCATGTGGACTAGTGTGTCCGGTAGCACACGGTCTAGCTGGTGGCAGCCAAACCACTTCGTTCCCTCCTCCCTGCTGACCTACAAACAATCACGCCAACTTTGAGCAGAGCGTAACAGAATGAAAATAATCGTCCCAAGTGGATGATGAACTAGATGAAGAGCAGTGTGCAACAAGGTAGAGTGGATGGACGGTGTAACGGGGTAAGAGCAGGGTGCAACAAAGGGAGAGAAGATGGATGGTGAACTGGAGGAAGAGAAGGGTCCAACAAAGGGAGAGCGGATGGATGGTGAACTGGAGGAAGAGCAGGGTGCAACAAAGGGAGAGCGGATGGAT
Source organism: Lamellibrachia columna (assembly GCA_963662155.1). Lineage (NCBI taxonomy): Eukaryota > Metazoa > Annelida > Polychaeta > Sabellida > Siboglinidae > Lamellibrachia > Lamellibrachia columna. The sequence continues at coordinate 9,964,338 of OY759261.1, read as the reverse complement.
GATGAACTGGAGCAAGATAAAGGTGCAACAAAGGAAGAGCGGATGGATGGTGAACTGGAGGAAAAGCAGGGTGCAACAAATGGAGAGCGGATGGACGGTGAACTGGAGGAGTAGCAGGTTGCAACAAAGGGAGTAACTAACTTTAGGAATTTCATAATTACTGGTGTCGAACATATGCCGTCCCTGTAAGTAACGCAGACGGACGTAAGACACATTGCTCAGTTACAAACATCCATGGAGACGGAAATAGGCTACCGGGTTCCTTATACCATCTCATGCATCCTCCCGCTTTTACATCACTCTGTACAATTCACCTTTAATATACATATGCCCATAGCATGCTTCGATTGTTCCCAAGACGTCTCTATTTACAATGCTACAGAACGTTGCTTATTTGCGCCACATGTTGGCTAAGTGCATCTAACTGAAATCGGGGAAGCACAAAACCTGACGATATTAGGGCACTTTATGTTATTTTTTAATATAGCAAAATTTTATTATTTTTTATTGTTTCCACTTTGTCATTTTTGAGACATTTGTAGCATTGTCATGCATTTAACTAGTGTATGCTGGTCTACTACATAATGTTCTGTTTTGCAGACGTTCAGAAGAACAACAGGTCTTCATTCCAGTTGAAGAAGAAGGGAGACAACCGGTTCATTTGTCCATATCACTATCCACATCCTTTGTGAAATACATTGAAAAGGCAACTGTTCCAGATTACCTAAATGAAATGTTACGAGGTTGTGAAAAAAAGTTAAAAGGATTTATCATTGATTCCAATAGGAAGGTCAGTATACATGTTGTCAGTACATGTATCGTATTCAACCTAATAAGCCTACAGTACACTTGAAAAAACGGGCTATGGAGAAATGTCAAAAAATCTATTCTTATAAGCGTACACCAGCGGTCCGCAAATTCTGGCCCGCGGGCCAAATTTGGCCCGCGGCCCGCTTTCATCTGGCCCGCGTGACCGTGCCAGCAATATCATTTTTTTCAGTATCAGTTTTCCAGTTGTTCTATGAGCACTAAATAACATGTTTCCTGATGGTTTTCAAAACAATTATGCCGACTGTTTCAACTTTACAAAACAGCCATAGAGCTTACACAAATTTTAAATATTATGAAGCATTAATTTTGTTTTTCATTTAATGTCAATTCGCCAGAGTAAACGTCGTACACATTTAATAGCAACAACCTTCGCTAAGCGGCGCTACTGTTAATATAACAGAAGCTAACGCTCGATTTCCACAAACCCGGATGAAATATCGCTCAATAACAAGTCATCTTCGACGCAGCTAACATTGAATTTGTGAATGTCAGGACTACGGCGTATATCGAGAAAAAAACGTCGGTTTGATTATTCCGGAAAGAGAACGTTTGACGCTGCCTGGGAGCATGAGTACTTCTTTTGCTATCGCGAGAATGACAAAAAAGCGATGTGTTTGATTTGCAGAGAAAGCGTTGCTGATTTGAAACGCTATAACGTGAAACGGCATTACGATTCGAATCACAAAAAGTGCTTATGGGAAAAAACGAACGCATGAAGGAGTTCAAGAAACGATTTGATTTACTTGGGCGAGACGAAGAGAGTATCTGTGTTTACAGACACTTCAAGCCATCTTAATGAAGCCAGCTATCGCATATGTTACTTACTCGCTCAACACCAGGTGCTCTTTACTCACGCAGAATTGTTCAAGAAAGCTTTCATGGCCAGTGCCGAAGTTCTGTTCGCTGGTTTTCAGAACAAAGATAAGATCGTGCAACAGATTGGGAAACTGCCACTTTCACCCGACATATATGCCCGTCGATGTGATTAGTTGAGTGCTGACATTTTCACCCAGTTGATGATATCTATGCGGTATTTCAACGAAGGTGTATCAGAAAACTTCCTGTGCCTGATCCCATTGAAGGGCACAACGACAGCGCGGGACGTTTGCAGTGCGCTACTGAAGTTCGGCGAAGAAAATGATTTGACGTGGGAAAATTTGGTTTCTCTGTGTACAGACGGCGCGCCCAGCATGCTTGGTCGTCAAGCTGGATTCGTTGCGTTGTTCCGTCAAGAAATCGGAAAGCCGAATCTCAAGCGGGTACTTGCTGATGTGCTTAACAGCCTAGAGACCGCATTCAGCGGACGATTCGCTGACTTCGCTGCTATCGACGATGTTTACTGGATCTTTGCAAGCCCTTTTACTGCGTAGCCAGCTATTTGCCAAACATTGTCGCAAACGTTTGCAGTCGACGAAGTTGCGTTGCAGGACAATTTAATCGATTTCAAGGTGGTGCCATGACTAAAAAATGAGTTTAATGCCGCGAAAGACGATCTCGTGCTTTTCTGGGCAACGCAAGTGCCTGTGCGATTTCCAGTGCTGATCGAAGCAGCACAGAAATTTGTGGTGCTTTTCGGCAGCACATGGTCACGTGAATCAGGATTTTCAGCCATCACATAAAGAACAACCTCCGGTGCCGACTCAAGGACACACGTTTGAGGGATCTTCTGCGTCTCTCAATCTCTCCGCTCTGCCCACAGTTCGGTCAGTTGTCGAAGAATATGCAGCACCATCCTTCACATTGACTGCATTCATTAGATGTGCTGACTTCTCTTGCGTTGTTTCGAAAATGTTTCCATGTTCTACTTGTACAGTATCACAATTTTTAGCCTGCAAAGCAGATAATAAAAGCAATATTTGAGCACTGTGTTTTTCCGTGCTTAAAAGCTTTGGCCCGCCTTAACATAGCACTCCAAATTTTGGCCCTCGTCCCAAAAAGTTTGCTGATCCCTGGCGTACACCAACATTTCTCTAGACAATAAGATGGGATAACTATTTAACACTAGTGGTGTTATTTGGTGATTAGTGTAGAACAACTGAAATTACAATAAGTATACATCTTGCTGATTAAAAAGGGGGTGTACTCTAATTACGGCTTGGTACGCTTAATGGGTCGAATATGGTATGTATAATACAAATCCACATCAGATAGAGATAGTGAGAGAGAGTTTATTATTTTCTTAGTCTGTTCGTTGAGTGTTAACAATATTATAATGAATTGCAAGCTTGAGTTGCTTTTATCTGAAGTTTAATTCACTTTGGATTTGACACAAATGACCTATGAATGCTGTAAATACAATGTCACTAAAAATCAAATAAAATCAACGAATTACAGTTCAACTCAATCAAACTGTCCCTAAATGGTAATCTTCCATTTGTGTGCATTTATATTTGTCTTAATGCCATTAAAAAAATTATATCCATTGCATATTATTTTTGAAATAACACCCATTTTCAAAGCAATATATCTCAAAATCTGTTCAGCCTACCCCAGTGATATATTGTGTACGCTATTATATATATATATATATATATATATATATATATACAAATGCCATGTAATCAGTAAACGTGTCCTTAAAATTACACATGTGAACATTCTGCATAGTTTTTAACCTCTGATACAGCGCATGTATTATTATTATTATATGTATTATTATTATCACTATCTACATACAAGTTTGTATCATGTGAACTGATGTTTGTACATACCCGAGAACGGGGCAGTAGCCCCGGATTTGATGGTGTAAAAATAAGGTTTTATTATATATATATATATATATATATATATAATATTTTCTGAGAGTAATGAATGTGATGCTGATTGACCCATTAATTAAAAAGTTATGTCATGCTGAATACAAAGTTTTGTTTAAAAAAATCCTTGCCTACGCCAATGTGATGGACAACTTTGCTGGTTCTGAAAACAGAAATAAATATTACACAAACAAATCCGCAATTATTAGTATGCATAAAAATCTAAATAGAGGCTATCCATAAAGTACGTCATGCTATTTTTGCACTTTTTTAGACCCCCACCCACCCCCTTGTCAAATATACCTACCTGGTTTGTAATACTCCTGTACACCCATCTTAAAGCATACATCCATTCTCACCAAATTTGCTGATGTTTTGTACACCATTACTTCACTGATGCAAGGTAGAATGCGCATTCATTTTCTGTTTGAATTCAGTTGAAATGTCCCCCAAAACTGGCATAGCAATCAATGCTATCAGTCTGATATCGACAGCTAGACGAGGAAAAATATTACCTTTATTTTAATAATAATGTTCTATTGTTCTATTAATGATGTGATTGCTGACAGAAAATGAAAACTGTCAATGACTGCTACGAGGAGGGTGAAGAGACGTACCACCAGTGGAGGAAGGATTTAACAATTTTGGGAGAAGGTGTATCTGGCAAGTGTTACCTTGCCAAAGACGCTGAAACCAGCTTCACATTCGTGACAAAATTAGTAAGTATCCTTTATCTGAAAATAAATACAGCATTTATTCTAATTAGTCCAGTCACTTTGGTTGTTCTAAATATGGGGACCCTTTCACCAATATGACTAATAAGGAAAATCCATCAAAACAGAATCCATCATTAAATTTTACGAGCTTTTTTTCAATATGTGCTTTACTAAGGTATGCTCTTTAAATCCATTAAAAACTAATAAATTCTCATCATAAACATAAGATGGGCACAGTGGGGCATAATATATAAAAAAAAGTTGTTAAAAATTGGCTTTTCAACCAAATTTTACTTATTTGCTCACTGGTTATGACGTCCTGGAGGATGACGTCATCGTAGATGTGTGGAAGTTCGTAGTTCCCCTTATGTCGGTTGATCTTTGCCTCTGTCTTCCATATTCACATCGCTTCTGTCATGTGTCTTCTCCTTCTGTGAGACCCCCTGTCTACCACTTACTCCTTCCCAGTCTGTTACATGTTTCTTTGTGATTATTTGGTCAGTAAGGGCGGACTTCTTTTCGCTCCTCGTATATTGTTCTCTTTGTGCGTTCTATTCATCTTTCTTCAGTACCTGATCAACCCATTCAGAGACATCTCCTACGTATGGGATGGTGACCTGGCTTCTGTAGTTCTTGTCCTTTTTGCTCTTCTTGTTAATCACCTTTTTCAAAGCCACATTACATACCATGATAATGCCTTTACTACACACCATGTCATGCACACATTCAGCCCACAACATTATAACACATTCACTACACCATGATAACACATTCACTACACAACACGTACTCACTACACAACACATTCACTATACAACACATTGACTTCAAAACGGAACTTGTTATAATTGAAAGAAGTTGAACTTCTCAAGTCCAGTTGTTTATGTAAAGTGGCATGATGTGTGATATATTGCATATGCAATGCTGTCATGGAAAATTAATGAATATCTATGAGTCAGTTAAAAAGTAATCATTCTCATTTCATGCTTCACTTCATGTCGGGCTATCAATCGAGAGAACTTGGGTTCGAATCCTCTTGCTGCCGTTTTGAAGCTTTTGGCAATTGTTTTCATCCCACATTGCCACAGTTCACCCAGCTCCAACAGTTCCGAGGACTGGACACTGTGTTGTATAAGAACATACCTTTACCTCTTTTTTCATGCAGTTTCCATTTCGTTGTCATGTTTGTTTCTATAAAAGAAGGGAACAAGGTGTGTTGTCATTGTTATCATAACTATTGAACTGAGGTAAAAAGCTTCATAATAATGTTATTATCATGGGTCGTGATATGTGTTTGTTTGGCAATATAAATTAAATATAAATCTAATGGTAGTTGTGTGTTTTATGTTGGAATAGATTTTAGATAACAGAGAATGGGATGACTTCATTCAAGAAGGGAAGGTCTTGAGCCTTCTACATCACGACAGAATTCCAAAGTTGCTCGGCATGCTCTATAACAAACATACACTCTACATTTTGATGGAACAAATAACAGGTACCTCAGCTAATGCAGTTCATTATTTACCAGTGTCATAAGTTATTCTGACCCGGGGGTAAAGCGACCAACAGGTCAAAATACCATAATAGTATATCGCACCATGGGTCACATTACCACAGACTTTCCCCTATAGAAAATGTATCCACCTTGTAGTGAAGCGACCCCCCAATTTGTTTCAATTTCTAGAATAATTTTGTTTTCCTATTACAATGTGTTGTAACAGGTCACCACTAACAATTGCAGATGAAATAGTAATACACCCACCAATTCGATTTGATTTTGTTTATGATTTGTAACTTAGATTTCTGCATTCAGCATGCAGTATATGTATGAATTAGTAGAATATTAAGAAAGTAATAACAAATCATAAAAATAAATGTTTGTTTCCATAATATTGGTAGGTTGGCCCAGGTCAATATGCTATGCCATGGTGATATGGCTCCCCCAGGCTAACCTTCATTTTGAAGTATTAGAATATTTTAGTTTTCATATTGCAAGGTGATGTAACAGATCACTCCTAACAAATTCAGATTAAAAGTAATACATCCACCACATCCACCAATACGATATGATTTATGTTGATGTTTTTTGGATTTATTTTTTTAAGATTAAGCATTTTCTAAACAATCACCATCAACAATGTGTTCACATGACGTCTTAATTAACACTTTATAATTAATTATTCTTTCAGAGTAGAGTATACATGTCAAGAATACAGAAGATTAGTTTTTAGCCAGTTTTACTTTAATCAAGCGTCTGTGGTAGTATATCTTTGTTATGACGATGATGTATATCATAAAACGTCCCCAATTTAATTTATTATCTAGTTCAAATTATAAATATTGCCTATGATACATAGTGTATGTGGTCAATAACTAAAATTTGAAGAAAACGCAACATTAAATTAAAAAACAGGGGTGGGTCACTTTATCATGGGGCGGATCATTTTACCATTATGGTATATTGATCCCCAGGTCATTTTACTACGACAGTGATTTGCTTAGACGTTTTTGGGTTGGCGCCCCGCCATGCCCCCTATTGTAATGCTGGCTTGCCCAGCGACTGGCTTCCTAGCATTTTGCTCTGTCTGGGCTCTGCCATGCAGCTCAAAAGGTGTCGGCTATACATAGAAGAAGAAAAATCCCATGTTTCCAGTAGTATATTATTTCTACAAAACTATGCCATGAAAAAATAAGTTACGCTATGTTAAACTTTATTTGGAATAAGTTACATAATTTGCCTTCTGTTCAATTACAAATTTGTCATGTATGTAATGTGATAGGTTACCCCCAAATCTGCCCCCTTTCCCTTAAAATATTTTCACGCATGTGAATTTGGCCTTTTTTACCCTTTTGAAAACCTAGGCAAATTACTGTTACGAGGGTCACAATACCAGACTGTTTCTAACTGGAATGTGTCATATAATCGGACAAAATCTTAATTGGGTGGTCATGTTTACTTTCATCAACTGACTACATTATATCTCAATAGTGTCATGATATTAATAAGCAACTAGCCTTGTGCTAATTAACAGCCAGACACATATATCGGTGGAGGCAGGCAAGGTGTGACAGTGAATCACGTGCTTGGCCAATAACAGCCAGAAACATGTATCGGTGGAGGCAGGCAAGGTGTGACAGTGAATCACATGCTTGGCCAATAACTCATTTTATGATGATTTTTTATTATAATGTTTTTTTGCATTGTTGATATTAATACTTAAAACAATTGTTGTTTGTTTTACATTATAGGTAAAACCCTGGAGCACATGATTAAATATGAACGATTAAACATTGACAAATGTACAAACATCTTAAGACAAATGTTAGAGGTGATTTGTTATTTGCGTGAGATGAGAGTTGATCACTGGGATTTTAATGGTAAGTACACACCTTGCAGTCGATAAATAATTTCATGAAGTAACACTCCACAGCATTAATTAATATAACAGTCTGTCATTGTAATTATGTATTTGCCTTCATCCCTAAATAACATTTTATCATGTTTGTCAAACAATATTGCATTACTAGGCTATAAAGACATGGCGTCCAATATTTGTATACATATAAATAAATAATTGTGTATTGTTGACTGTTACTAATATCTACATTATACATTAGAAGGCTATGCTGGGTCAATAATGTTAAATTGGAAATAACTGGTAAATTGGACTTTTTTATATTTCTGCCCTCTGGTGATTATTATTAAGTTACTGCTGTTAAATTAAATAAGTAAATTGAATGTAATTCATATATTCCCTTTTACAGGAAAAAACATCATGATCTCGGAGAAAGGTTATCTCTATGTAATAGATTTCGGCACTGCCAAGCACCAGGGTAAAGGCGATACACATCCAGACCTTGCTAATGCGTTGGATCTTTTCCTAGATTGCTTAGCAACCACTCTACCCTCAAATTCAACAGGGGAAAACATATACACTTTGGTATGTCATCTCTTTTTCGTGTCCTACTTCATAAAAAACCTTGTCTGTAATGCACAAACCTCAAGATAAATATAATTACTTTGATATTTTATTTTATATTATGCAACATAAACATGCGGCTTTTTCTGACAAAAATATCATACAATGGTAAACGTTTCATAATAATTAAGGCATACAAATTTCAAATTTGCTTATTTATTATTGTTTTTGAAATAAGCTTCCTAATTTGATTCAAAATGATAATGTATCCGGTTTGTGGTAAGTACTTCAATAATAACTATGATGTCTGACTGAATTATGGTATTACGGATATAACCATTATGTAGCAAATCCTAAGCACTACAATAACAACTTCAAGAGTGCCAACACAACTTATTTTAAATCTATTTTTATATGAAAATTGATTACCCATGTATGTTGCATGTATAATACATCTATGCTACTTCCAGTCAGGTAAGGGGTTTCTGTTGTATGGTAATATATTTCAGGAGTAGAACAAATCGTTTTCTTCCTTTACCATCAGGATACTAAAAATGTCTGCTAGTCCACAAAGAATGTGTCTATTGCTACAATGTTTATATTAACATGTAAATGTACCTTTTAATTGTGCAATGTATTTGGAGCTAAAGCTGATCTAGTGTAATTTTTATGCGTGGTGAGGATGTGAAATACCCCAATTTACGCACAATTCTCAGAGACCCCAAGACCCTCCAATTTACACATAAATCTCCTGCATTAACATTTCCAAAACTTAACATGTATGCAATTACAGGGCTACAGTCATGATTTAACTATCTAAATCTATCCATTAAATCATATTCAAAAACCTAAGACTGGCCACTTTCAAGAAGGTAGCATTTTGTATTGAAAAGTTCCATCAAGTAACATAGTTTTCATAATTAGTGTTTTATTGTTGATCCTATAATAATAGTTAATGAATACATACCCATATGTTCAGTCATGGGGAACTTTTCTAGATACTCTCTGATTCCCCTAATCCACTCCTTTGTATGTTTTGGTCAA
>OY759261.1:9767571-9950071 GCA_963662155.1 Lamellibrachia columna | reverse complement strand
TGTTCTTGATGATGAACTCAATCACGTTTACAGAGCAACGTTTACGAAGATACTGTTGAAAAGACTTGTTAAATGACTATAGACAGTGTCTCTTTATTGATTGCATGAATAACATGTGTGGCAGCATGAGAAAACCTAGGCAGAGTCATCCGCCCCACTCTTGAGCTAGCCTAGGGGCGGAGATCTTCACCGGCATTTGCTAACGCGCCTATTTGGGAGTTCCGTAGCCAAATGGCTACGGAACTAATAACTTAAGTTTTAAAACCAATATGCACTAACCGTTTCACATGTGTATTCTGTGACATACAACCGACACTTGGGCGTCAAGAAACTGAAGAAATGTGCTCCAAATACATATGAGTACTTTTGCTGGTGACACACACACGCACGCACGCACGCACGCACGCACGCACGCACGCACACACACACATATATGTAATATATATCACATCTGGGGCCGAGTACATTGGTATGAGTACATTGCTAAAAGCTGAGTGTGAGTATGAGTATACTGAGTAGTGAGTTCTTTGTTATGAAGTATTTGAGTCACTGTTAGCCATTGCAATCAATGGTCAGTTAGTCCTCCACATCTGGAGCCCTCAGATGATACCTAATACCTACAATGTCCCAGGACTCTGGACAACATGCCAGGACAGTATATATGGTGTAATGAATTAATTAAATAAGGATATATATAATATATATATACATATATTATGTTAGTATACACTGCTTATTCCTTATTACTCATATATATTTAATATGCACTGCCTACTCCTTATACTCATATATATTTAATATGCACTGCCTATTCCTTATGTAACAATCAATGATGTAACGACACACCTATAATGTAATTTTTTTGTGGCACTTCAACAACAAAGTGTAGTCATTCCCATGTAACGGTTGACACAGTCCACACGTGCCACTGTCTCGTTCTTACGGTAAGTAAATAAAGCCTTGTATGTCGAAGATGTTCTCGGGACCAGGCAGTCCAGCCGAGATGAAGCCATTAATAAAATAAGTTGCTTTGACGTTGGAAAGAATTTCTGTAATAGCCTGGAACTTCTGTGTAGTTCGCTCGCTCCTCATTGGACGACTTCAAATGGGCATTCTATCTAAATATAGGATAAGCAGTTAAAACCATAATGCACACTATCTAAAAGCAAATACATGATCGGCCCGTTCTTCTTTGACCCCGACTTAGTTGACATCTGAAAATAAAAATTCACTTCGAGGTGCTTAACCAATTAGATTTTTTAACTAATCTCATTTAAAATAAATTTTGCAAACAATAAAAAATACTCAGTATCCCCTGCAACATGCTAGCTCGTTTGTTAAATAATGAAACACAATATTAAATTAGTTAATTATTTAAGTCATATGAACAAGCATTTTTTTATTACTTATACTACATGTGTTACATAAAGTATTCACACACAGTTGAAGAAACAGTTATTTTTACCTCTGATGTTTTTCAGAGGATGACGAAAATTTTTTTCTTCTATAAAGCGGTTTTCTAAGGAGCTATACATTTGTAATTTATGGATACTTTCACAAAGAATCCACATACTTGGCCTTAGCTTGACCTTCTATTCTACTGACGTACGAGAATTCCGTGTGGTAGTCTCGCTCACAAAACATCCGGTTATATACAAACTTTGACAAGCACATGCGTTCGGACAAAAAGGTAATAATTTCACACTTTTATATGGTTATTGTCAGGTAACTTTAGTGATATACACATAAGAATACTGACACGAAAGACGTGTTTATTGCTATGTTTATGGCGTTTTTGTAAAGTTTCACGTTTCATGAAAATACTTAAGCTTTTGATGACTACAGCAACAGCCAGATAGAAAAAAATTTGTAGGGCGATTGACTTTGCCTAGAGAAAACCCTTCACATGGTCAAAATATTATGTTTCTATTTTTATCATGTATTGCGTAGAGCAGACTGAGGATTACAGGACACTTTAATTTTTTTCAAATCGGGCAATTATTAACAGAGATATCACATGTTTAACATCATAATACAGGTACGTTTCGAGAAATATGATTCTGAGAAAACGCTATGTAAACATTCAGAACAAGTATATACACACAAATACATATGTACCATATGCAAACACTTTATTGTTGGTGATTCTGGACAAATGTCATTTCAATACAACATATATATATATATATACAGTGCATCACATGAACATTCATCGTAATATGGGTTTCTTTGGTCTATTATGACATGACAGGAATTTTAGATAGACAAATTTTCTAAATTTAGCCGACTCGTCGTCGTCGTTGCTGTCAGTGTCACTTTCCGATAATTCACCATCACTTAAGTCTCTATTTACAAAATAATCACATATCACTTCCTTCAGGACGTTATCTGCAGCAATACTTCCCATGTTAATGTCTTGGAGTGCATTCAAATGGCGAGTAATCTGTCTCTCTCAGACTCTGTCAGTATTTCTGCGTACAGCGAAACGTCTCATACAGTCATAGGCACCGCCATTTTGGTCCTACGACCTGTCAGCTGTCAAACTGTTCCGATGCAGATTAAGATATAATTTACAAAATATGAGAATGCTTATCTCATTGAATTAAGTCCTACTACATTTGTACATATACTACATGGCACGCTGCCGACTCAAATGCCCAAAGTTCGGAATACTTATACAGAAATCGCCGCTCTTCGAAAACGTAAACAAACTAGTACGATGGCTACTCCGGCGATGCGCAAAGAATATGCTTTCTATGTATTCATGCGCATTATGCTGTATTCAACAGCAGGGTTCACGGCGGTTCCAAGAGTCAGACCACAGTTGAGAATTGCATTGGTGGCCATGTTAACGTTTTGTCTGATTATAAGAAAACGTGACCATAAAAAATTCTGAAAATTTTCCACAGCAACTGCCATCATCTCATTGATATACTGACCACATTTTATCACGTACCTCCAGCTCTTTTAAATCGCCCCGACGTGCGATGCCTATCAATTTTGACAAAAATAGCCATGTATTCATGCGCCCACGTGGCCCATAGTAGAAAAATTCCCATAAATCCCTCCGCCAGTTCAACTCTTTAAAAAAATGCAGTTTCACAGCCAATAGCTTCTACAAACAAACCTGTGAATATTCCTGCTCAAAGGCACTCATGTCACATAATATTAATTTATTAAGTTCCCATTTTACAATTTCATACGCCCTACATTCGTGTCAAACAATAAGCAGGAAGGTCAACTGTGGTCTTACCCCTCCAAAGATGTATGACACGTGGGAGTGCAACGAAAATAACCTTGTAGCTAAGCGCGGCCGAAGTAGTTCATCTTTCTATTGTCTTTAGTGGTAATTATTTGTGCAGTGGGCTTGCATAAATATGATGCCGCCACACTTATAACTCACACATATCTCAGGTCAATTAAATTAAATTAAATTAAATTAACCTCACAAATTCTCCAGTTAAATTAAATTAACAATTAACTTTTATTCAGTTAACAATTAAATTAACAATTTAATTATGTTTTGGTAGAAATGTAGATTACATCCATATGTCACTGTAAGTTTAAGCACTTGATACAAGTCATCATTGAAATAATAATATGCTAATTGTTATGTACACATTTTATAACAGTTCTAAGCTCACAGGTAACTGTCACGATAGTAGGCAGTGTTCATATATATTGATGGAATTACTTTACTTATTACATTTGAGAAACATTATTATCATCAAGTAAATTGTCGTTAAGACATTTGTTCATGGGGTACATGATCAGATTTAAACAATTGTAGATGCTTGTTAAATTTAATGTTTTTTCTGAAAGGAATACAAAGTTGTGGCTGAAGATTTGCAAGGTGCAGTATTTCCTCCTATATTCAACCACCAAATTAACAAAACTGGGCAACATAATTTTTATGCACCAAGTTGTTATTTATGCAGTGTTTTAATGCTAAACCAATTAGGTTTCCCCTTTATACACTAGCATTTAAATATTTATACAATTTTTTTTATGTATCACTAGAACTGGCTTAATTGCTTTTGATTCCATTTGGCACTGTAAAAAGATCCCAAACTGAAGCTATTTTACTTTTCTCTGCATATTATATGTACACTTGCAGATGTACATAGAAATAAAAAAACAGTTAGGGCTCCCTCTGCTGTACATGTTTTGTAAGAGATATCAAGACGATTGCCAGAAGCAGATCCCTATTTTATTATACTTTTAACCAGCCAATCACAGTGGTTGGCAATAAGCACTGCCTCTGCCTTTTCTGATCAAGAGGTATATTAAAAAGAAATTAAAAATTGTTTTATAATAATTTAATCACTTCTGTCTGATAAAGTATGTTATGCGGTTTATCATAATTTTTTTCAATATCTTTATTATTTGCGAAGTTATTCCACTTTTTGGCTTCCAAAAAGGGTCTATTTTGTCTTATGGAATTGAGTCCATTTCTTGTGACCGTCTGTTTGGTGGCTGCGCTGCCACTGAATGCAGGGAACATGGCATAATGTGTACTAAAGAAGTTATTGAGGTGGAATAAAAAGTTAAAGGACCCTAATAATGTGTGACCCTGCATTGACCTACTTATTTGACCTTGACCTACGATGACCTATTTATGTTGAAAAATTGCCTAATTAAGTAATTGTGTATGACGTGGGATCAGCTAGGGGTTTAAGGGAGAATTTATGTACATATTGACCTTAATACCCATTAATAACCAATTTTATCACAACTTGACCTTTGACCTATTTACGGGTCTTAATGGCTTATTTATTTTTTATTAAGTCTGGATTGGGATGCTATCAAGTCAATAGAGGCTGTAATTGTTGACCATAATATTTACCCTAGTGACCTTATTATTTTACCTCCATTGACCTTTGACCGATTTATGTTGATAAATTAACTATTTCAGCCATAAGTAATTGTGCATGGCAGTGGTCTTTGTAAATTTACTGAGACATGTTAAGAAATTATGTACATAATTTACATTACTACAGTATGATGTTTTGATTACAAAATTTATTGTAATGGGACATTTGCAGGTATTAATGGCCTAACTATGTATAATTAAGTGACACGTGAAGCTGGAAAATTCACAGAATCTGTAGTAATTACTGTGTAATTATAAAAAAACAATATGTTATTGCATGGTGAAATAATTCTTTGGAAAAAAACTACACTGTCATTGCATAAAAATAAAAAAAATTATTATACATTGAGAGAAGCTTTGAAATGTTCTGCTTGCATAATGCAACACTATTTATAGTTAACTGTGTCAAAACTGGTTCACAGTACACTGCAGGTTCGGCACATCAATTTCACTGTTTCATGAAATAATGTCCTGCACTTCAACATGAAGTAATGTTTATATATTGTTCACAGTGGCTGATAAAGACACATGGAAAAGGACAACACACAAAGCAATGCAGCAGTACAAGAACTAGTCGACTTCACTACGCTTTTAAATGGAACTATGCAGAAGACCACATAGTACACTGAAGGCTCAGCACAACAATATTCACAGTTTAATGTTTCATAACTCCATGCCAGTGTATGTGTCAGTGTTCACAGGGCAGTGCAGGCTCAGTGCAGAAATGTTCATATTTCAAAGTCTCGTAAATTAATGTCATGCTTTTCAACATGAAGTAATGTTTATAATATTCACATGATACTGTCGAATAAGTGTACACATATTCAGAGATCACTGTTTCATAAATCTGTGCATGTGTAATGTGTCAATGTTAACTGGACACTGTGGACTCGGTGTACATAGTCAACATTTTCTATAGTCTTTGTCAGCCTTGTCTGTCTTCTGGTGTATGTTATCCTTTTATTCTTCAAATGTATTGTGGAATCCTAGAACATGAAATAAAGAATATATGTATGTGTGTGTGTGTGTGTGTGTGTGTGTGTGTGTGTGTGTGTGTGTGTGTGTGTGTGTGTGTGTGTGTGTCACCGGCAAAAGTACTCATATGTATTTGGAGCATATATATATACATATACACACACACACACACACCGCAAACGCACTTTTAAACGCTAAACAGCGCGCGCATAGCTAATTTCCCGAAACAACGCTGTACTCGTCTGAACAAACCCACAATCGTAACACACACATCATTATAAAGCTGAAATACTGACGATTTTATTTATTGACATGCTAAAGTTGTTCGATTAATATTCATCCTTAATTTTAACTACTATTCACAAGATGGAGGTCACACATTCTGGGTCAATACTCAATAGATACATTTTAAGCAGCGCACCAAGCGGAATGTAATACATGTTTTATGGACAGTTTATGTTTCACTGTGTATACATGCACTATTATTATATTGTACCACAACTGTTGTCAATTAAGAATTGAAATTAATCCATGCCTGATTGACATCACAGGTAGAAAGAATATAAAATATATATTACAGGATAATAAAAAAAAAATTTCCGACCGACCCTCCTCCCCATTTTCTTCCTGTTTCAGGTTACCTTATGTTTTTAGCAGTGTCATGCTTAGAAAATATTGTACACTGATGATGGAAGTAGTCGTCACCTTCCCTATGACGCTTTCCCAGTGGACATTGGGTTTTTCATTTGGCTTTCTTTGCCTGTTCACATGGGTTTTAGTGCGGAGTGGAAGCTGACTTTCCTTCCATCCTCGGTTTTAGGATTGTTTATTGACAATTACTGCTATGGCCCCACCTTATGGGTTACTAAAGTATACAGAGTAGGAATTTTAGCAAGTATATGTGTATTCTGGTGTCAAATATCGACGATGATGGGTTAATGTTTTACTGTGATGTGCAGGTGGTGATGCCATGAATTGTCTTATTAAACATAATTACCTCTCAAGAAACTTGATATTCGATCTGAATATTTCGATACATCCCGCGGTCTTCTTCAGCAGACTGAAGTTATGGATGTGTCACATGACCAATGTCATGTGACACAAGCTGGAGCAGGACTGGTGGGAGCTCCTGACCAACATCTCGGTTCAACGTAGGTTTCTCTATGTGGATGTTAATAACCTTCTTTATTTTTCTCCTGTGCCAGTTCTCCTCATAGTCTAGAATTTTAACGTCCGTCATAGAACACTGACACCCTGTTCTAGACTATGAGGAGAACTGGCACAGGAGGAAAATAAAGAAGGCGATTAACATCCACAGAGAGAAACATACGTTGAACCTAGACGTTGGCCAGGAGCTCCCACCAGTCCAGCTCCAGCTTGGGTCACATGACATTGGTCATGTGACACATCCGTAAATTCAGTCTGCTGAAGAAGACCACTGGATGCGGTCGAAATATTAAGATCGAATGCCAAGTTTCTTGAGAAGTAATTAAGTTTAATATTAATAACCGAGAAACAGGATCATCTATCCATTCAAGGATGAATTGTCTTGTGTTGTATGAATATCACTTCATGTACTACGTTACTGTGTCGAAATGTGGGCTCTGGGAACATCATGTCCAAGCGGCTTGGCATATGTTACAGAGTCCACATTTCATTGTCTTAATCGCAATAGCATGCCATTAGGCATACCCTTAATAAACATCATTCATTTGGCCTTTTGATATCTTTACATCTGGCTTGTGTTGTTGATTGCATAAAAACAGTTATGTTCCAATGTTGAGTCAATGGGGAGTTCAATCAAATGTGCATAAGACTTGTATATTGAACAAGACATTAATTAATTGAACAGGTTTAATTAATTAGTAGAACAACATCCACTATTTTGCTGTGATCATAGTGTGTAATATGTCAAACGAAAGCTGAAGACTTCAAAAATAAAATGTATGTTCCTCTTTTGTAGACAGAACAAGAAATTAATTAATACAACAAGAATAAGTAATTAATAGGACAAGATTAACTTTTTGTGCAGTTATCACAATGTAATATATGCAATATTAAGACATTCTAATCAGGGTTTGAATCTTCTTGCTGCATTTTCAAAGCTTGGGCAATTTCGCTCACTCCCCAGTGTTGCTGTTTACTCAGCTGTATAAACAAACTCAAGCAAGAAGATCTGTGGAAGGGATTACATCACAATAGCCACGTGGAATGTTAGAACACTTAGCCTAGCAGGAAAATGAAGAACTCACCCATTAGATGGAAATATATACTTAGCACCTCCCTGGACTTTGTGAGGCCAGTTGGAAGAGCTCTGGAGAAGTACAAACATATGAAGGGCATGCATTCTACTACAGTGGACAAAATGATAAACATGTAAAGAACGTAGGATTCCTTGTCAACAAAAACTCAATACTATGGTGCCGCCCAATATCCAGCAGTCTCATATCCATCCACCTTAGAGCAGCATCTTTCAACATCACGGTGGTACAAGTCTACGCCCCAACAACAGACTACGATGACGAGCAGATAAAAGAATTGTACACCAAACTCCAGGCCACCATCGACAGGGTAGACAAGAAGGACACTCTGATCGTCCAGGGTGACTGGAATGCTTTAGGTTGGTGCCGATGCACAGGCAGACTGGAACGATTCATGCGGTCCTTTCTGTAATGCCACAACCAATGAGAGAGGGCTACGCATGCAGGAATATGCCAACTACAACAACATGGTGCTTGTTAAAACATTTGGAGAACATAGAGCATCCCGAAGATGGACCTAGCACGCACCTAATGGAATACATCACAGTCAGATCGACTACATTCTGGTACAGAAACGGTTCCGATCCGGAATCAACAGAGCCAAAACAAGGACGTTCACAAATGCGGACATAGGAAGTGATCACGACTTTGAGATGATGGCCTTTAGAGTACAGCTGAAGAAGACCAACAAGCCAAAGAACACCTGACTCAAGTTTAACTTGGACAAACTGCTGCTATCTCGGAATCATTCCAAGCAACAATTGGCAGGAAGTTTGCACCACTGAGAAAACCTAGAAGCGATGACCACCAACTTTAACGCAGTGATGCTAGGAACAGCAAGTGACATCCTAGGAAAGCACCGCCGAAAGTCCAAACCCTGGGCCACATACGAAATTCTTGAAATGTGTGACACTAGAAGAGACTGGAAGAAAGAAAAGAACACGGAAGGAGCAGCAAAGTACAGTGAGATCAGGAAGGGAATGAAAAAACCCAAAGACGACTGGATAGAAGAAAGTGCACGGAAATTGAAGACTGCCTCACCAACGGCAAGAGCAAGAGAGCTTACCAAGTCATGAAAGAAAGACAAAGAAGGGAAAAGCCTCGCTGAAGAAAAAGACGTCATCAACAGATGGACAGAGTACTATTCAGAACTATACAACTAGCAATAAGATCATTGAAGAATGGGAAAGCTGCAGGAAACGACAACATCCCAGTGGAGGTGTTAAAGAAGAGAGGAGAAGCGGTGATAGACATCCTCACCAACATCTGCAACAAAATCTGGCAGACTGGAGAGTGGCCAACAACATGGACTCAATCACTGATAATTACTCTTCCCGAGAAAGGAAACCTACAGCAATGTCAGAACTATCGAACCATCAGTCTCATTAGCCATGGGAGCAAAGTGATGCTGAAAGTCATCTTGAATAGATTGAAACCGCAGGCAGAAGAGTTCATCGCCGAAGAACAGGCTGGTTTTCGCAGTGGAAGAAGCACCACGGAATAAATACTCAATCTTCGTGTTCTGTGTGAGAAATACCTACAACACCAGCAGGAATAATTCCACGTCTTCATTTACTTCAAAAAGGGTTTTGACAGGGTTTGGCATGACGCACTCTGGGCGACAATGAAGAAATACAATGTTGCTCATACCATCGAACAGCTGTACGCAAAAGCCAGAAGTGCAGTACTCGTGCACGCCAAAATAGGTGAATGGTTCCACACATCAGTCGGAGTCCGTCAAGGATGCCTCTTGTCACCGACACTGTTCAACATATTCCTGGAACGAATAATGACAGATGTACTGGAAGACCACATCGGCACAGTAAACATTGGAGGACGCACCGTCACCAACCTTCGGTTCGCTGATGACATCGACGGGTTGGCTGGAGAGGAAGAACCCGTCAACCTGGTGAACTGACTGGACGAAACATCAGCCATATGTGGAATGGAAATTAGCGCAGAAAAAAACGAAGATAATGACAAAGAAGACGAGGAAGACAGAGGAAGAGATGGACAAATAACATTGAGGGAAGGCCAGGAAAGACCTTTGCAGAAACCCAGGCACTAGCACACAACCGCCAAGACCGGAACCGACTTGTGCAACGTTCACAGGAGTAGTACCCTATGACACTATTACTTGTCACTAGTAAATCCAGCAGAAGCCAGGGAAACATAAGGAACCTGTCCAACCTTTTTTGTTTTTATATGTTGAGATCAACTAATCAAGTTTATTCTGAGAAAACTTAATAGTTTACATGATAGTCATTACAATGTTACATATTATTACATTTTGTGAGCTCAGTCAGCTGGTTATACATGTACCTAATATGATAAGCATTGTTGAAAAAAGGACAAGTGGGAGTATGGGAGGACGTGTTGAAAAAACCGACAAAAAGTGGGAGATCGGGAGGACGTGTTGAAAAAAGGACAAGTGGGAGGACAGGATGATGTGTTGAAACAACCGACAAAAAGCGGGAGAATGGGAGGATGTGTTGAACTAAAACGACAAAAAACAGGAGATCTCGCCAGTATCCATGTGGGTGGCGACATCCGTCCGTAGTTGCAACCGTACGTCGAATTCTGTCCTGTTCCCTGTGATTGGCCACATCAATGTACAACAACCAGATAGCCAGGGGAGAATTAAGTAGTAATTGGTGGGCCCTGGGGCAAGTTGGCATTGTAAGACCCCTGGTGGTAGTCGTTTTAAACAACAATGTTTCTGTCTTGGCTCGGATTGTGGCTGTGGTGAAGTGTTTGGTGGAGCCTTTCTTGCACAAAACAGTACGATATGGGGCACAGTTTCGCGACAATATCTTTCTTCAACTATTTGCGATGAGTTTATTACTATAATAGTTGAAAATATCCTCAAACTCGTTGTAAAAGAACTGAAATCCATGAAATCGGCCTACTTCTCACTCACTGTGGATTCAACACCGGGCATTTCCCATGTTGACCAGTTGACTTGCTGAGGCATGTATTTACAGATAGACCGGTGCAGCGCTTCGTCAGTTGTATCCACATGTTGAGCTCAACCATTAGGGGCAAGAGTTGGTGGAGAATCTACTTGACTTCCTCGAAGAGAATGACATTGGTACTGCAGGTGGTATTTTGAATGCCGAATAGCTAGGTCTGTTCAGTTTGAGTATTTCTTTGTAAATTGTATTTTGTCATCAATTTCACTCGATTGTTCATTGTATTTTCGGTGTACTTGATTTGGGCCCTATGAGCTCGGGGCCCTGGGGTACGTGTCTCAGTTACCCCTATGGTAATCCACCACTGCAGGTAGCGCAAGCGATCTGTCATCAACAACTTGGGTTGAAACACAAGTTGTCCACCCACATAGGCTAGTTAGTCCACCACGTTCTGATAGAGCCAGTCTGGAGTTGTCTACCCACAGCAGCTAGTTAGTCCACCACGTTCTGATAGAGCCACTCCGGAGTTGTCTACCCACAGCAGCTAGTTAGTCCACCACGTTCTGATAGAGCCAATCCGGAGTTGTCTACCCACAGCAGCTAGTTAGTCCACCACGTTCTGATAGAGCCACACCGGAGTTGTCTACCCACAGCATCTAGTTAGTCCACCACGTTCTGATAGAGCCACACCGGAGTTGTCTACCCACAGCAGCTAGTTAGTCCACCACGTTCTGATAGAGCCAATCCGGAGTTGTCTACCCACAGCAGCTAGTTAGTCCACCACGTTCTGATAGAGCCAGTCTGGAGTTGTCTACCCACAGCAGCTAGTTAGTCCACCACGTTCTGATAGAGCCACGCCGGAGTTGTCTACCCACAGCAGCTAGTTAGTCCACCACGTTCTGATAGAGCCACACCGGAGTTGTCTACCCACAGCAGCTAGTTAGTCCACCACGTTCTGATAGAGCCACGCCGGAGTTGTCTACCCACAGCAGCTAGTTAGTCCACCACGTTCTGATAGAGCCACACCGGAGTTGTCTACCCACAGCATCTAATTAGTCCACCACGTTCTGATAGAGCCACTCCGGAGTTGTCTACCCACAGCATCTAGTTAGTCCACCACGTTCTGATAGAGCCACACCGGAGTTGTCTACCCACAGCAGCTAGTTAGTCCACCATGTTCTGATAGAGCCACACCGGAGTTGGAGCGTTCATGCCAGCCAATCTGTACTCTAAACCGTTGTATGCGAAGTTTATGTAGAGGCATAACTTAATGAACCAAGCAATTCAGAACAAGGTGTATGTGCGTGTGTGCGTGTGCATGTGTGTGCGTGCGTGCGTGCGTGCGTGCGTGCATGAGTAGAATACTGAACTGGCACGTGGAACACAAATAGGCAGATGATAAATGTACTGTTTTATTCACATGTTTACTCTCAACTTAAACCACAGGTTTGTCATCTGGTGCAGAATTTGTTCTGTACTAATTGCCAAACTTGTAGCACTGGTACCTGGGACACTGGGTGTTGAGCGATGGAAATCATTAAACCTTGATTAGAAGCAGGATCTTGAGTCATGGCAAACACTGCACCGTGACTTGGTGAAGGATCTTGAGTCACTGCAACCACTGGACCATGACTGGATGGAGGGTCTTGTGTCACAGCAACCACTGGACCATGACTGGATGGAGGGTCTTGTGTCTTGCAACCACTGGACCATGATCGGATGGAGGGTTTTGTATCACAGTAACCACTGGACCATGACTGGATGGATGGTCTTGCGTCAGAGCAACCACTGGACCATTACTGGATGGAGGGTCTTGCGTCACAGCAACCACTGGACCATTACTGGATGGAGGGTCTTGCATCACAGCAACCACTGGACCATGACTGGATGGAGGGTCTTGTGTCACAGCAGCCGCTGGACCATGACCGGATGTAGGGTCTTGTGTAACAGCAACCACTGGACCATGACCGGATGGAGGGTCTTGTGTCTTGCAACCACTGGACCATGACTGGATGGAGGGTCTTGTGTCTTCCAACCTTGAACTTCAAAACCAGTGAGAGTTAATCAACAACGACGACCCCAACGACGACGAAGACAACGACGTGTCGATGACGACAACAGTAAACCAAATACTGTATTGAATGTATAACGTTAATAGGTATGCCGATCCAAGGGGGAGTTTGTTTGAATGCGTCAAATCTTCTCTTGGTCATCACAACACACCACCTACATTTTTACAACACTACATAAAATACTAATATAATCCACGGAATCACATAGCTCCAACAGCCCAAGTCATCGCGTCATTCCCCACTATTTCCATAAATATATAGGGAATATCATGTCATAATTATATAATAATACTGGTATATTCACACAGACATTCATGGATCATGTAAATAAATAGTTTCTGCCCAACTACAGGAAGACTGAAATACTCCAATAGCAAATATTCTCTCCTGTAAGTGGATTCAGGTATGCAAGGATAAAACGAATCATTTAATATTTGCAGACTTTTACATTTACAAACATTACATTTATGATCCTTAATT
This sequence comes from Lamellibrachia columna, assembly GCA_963662155.1. Classification (NCBI taxonomy): domain Eukaryota; kingdom Metazoa; phylum Annelida; class Polychaeta; order Sabellida; family Siboglinidae; genus Lamellibrachia; species Lamellibrachia columna. Next base: position 9,936,498 of record OY759261.1, on the reverse strand, counting down.
AATTTTTTTCAATCTGTGTATACTTCAATTTAATTAATTATTTGAATTATTTAAATCCATGTATACTCTTAGCTGTATTGCCCTTAATTTAACATTTTAATTATTTAATTCCATATATACTTTTTAGATGTACTGCCCTTAATTTAACTGTATTTATTATTTTAATTATTTAATTCAATGTATACATTTAGTTGTATTGCCCTTAATTTAATACATTATTTTAGTTTAAAATCAGATAACTTTCATTTTACATATCCAAGGTATGTTTAGTTTACCTGGTAGAGGCTTTCATCAACGTGTCACGTTGATTTCATCAGTACCTATGACGCTTGATGACGTCATCGTACACGTGAGGCAGTTCATAATTGCCCTCGTCTCTGTTGATGGGTGTTGTAGTTTTTCTGATCCAGATGGCTTCTTTGATGTGCCGGATTCTTCGGTTGGGTTCCTTGTCTACAATGTTCACTCCCTCCCAGTCTATGATGTGGTTTTCGGTTGTCGCATGGTCTGTAAGGGCGGATTTATTGATGGTAGACATCAATCTTTTTTTCCCGCTCCTTGTGTAATATTAGAACGAAGTATGGACAAGAATGTGTCAAAGACGTGAGGAAACTCGAAGATTTGGCCAGAAAGGTTTCGCGCCACAGGAATCACCTTGTATTTATGCTACGTTGCAAAGACATCAATGTAACACCTCCCAGTCTCAGTCTGAAATGCCCGATAAACATGACGAATGCGAGGAGAATAGTGGACAAAGCCAGGAAGGACCTAGTGAGAGAGAGAATACGTGTCATAAACAACAAATTGGACGCGTTTAAAGAGAAGAAAATCACCCTAGAAACGAAGTTGTTTACTTCGTTGTCAAAGGAAGAACAACAAAACGTCACGCGCCACATCGCGCATGTCAGTGAGAGTACGCACGAGAAAACAAAATGGCGTCATCAACAAAAAATTCAGCGCTTGTAAACGAAGAGAGATAGAATAAACGATGCTGACCTCACCGGAACCCAGTTGAAAAGGTGGGTGATAAAACTGTCCAAATACAAACTGTCCGGGAACCAGAATAAGATATTAGCGAAGGGGTTAAATTACGCAGTAACGCCAGAGAAAATACCGACCGAGGAGTTCGTCGTAGCGGCAGAACAAGCAACATGGAGCCTACCACAAGAACAAAAAGACAAACTTCGTGCAGACATCACGGGAGTCCTGAAGTCGGCAAAAGTTCCAAAACAAAATATAACCAGACAGGAGAGAACAGCTTTAAAAGGGCTACAGAAAGAGAAGTCCTTCACCATACTCCCTGCGGACAAGGGAAAGGCCACAGTCATCATGGAAACGAGAGAATACCAAGAAAAAATGAAAGAAATGTTAAATGATGAAGCGACGTATGAGAAGTTAAAGAAGGATCCGACCAAGAAATATAAGGCAGAACTCATCAGAATAGTAAATTCCTTGGAGAAGGAGGGGAAGATCACCAAAGATCAGTATTGGTACTTGTATCCCACGCTAGAAAAAGTACCACGGATGTACGGATCACCAAAAATCCATAAGGAGGGAGTGCCACTCAGACCAATTGTTGACTACACACAGACAATAGCATACAGAGTATCCAGGGAATTGGCCAACATACTATAACCACTTGTTGGAAAAACAGAACACCACACAGAAAACTCACAAGAACTGGTGAAGGAGATGACAAAGCTGAGAGTAGAAGAAGGAGAATCATTTGTGTCATATGATGTTATGTCGCTGTTCACGAAGACCCCGATCAAAGAAGCGTGCAAAATCATTAGAAAAAGGCTAGAGAATGACAAGACACTAAAGAAGAGAACAAACCTAAACGTAGACGACATCATGGAGTTGTTGAAATTTGTCCTGGAGACAACATACTTCAGATTTGAAGGAGAAATTTACCAGCAGAAATTTGGAGTAGCCATGGGCAGTCCGGTATCACCCATTGTTGTCAACTTGTACATGGAGGACCTGGAGCAGAAAATAATAGCAACAGCACCGGTAGATTGCCAACCGAGAAACTGGAAACGATATGTGGACGATGTAATTTGCCTGGTACACACGGGAAAGGCAAAGAAATTACAACAACACATGAACACTGTAGACCCCACAGGGAGCATCATTTTCACGCGGGAAGATGAAGAGAACAACAGCATGCCCTTCCTGGATGCGAAGTTCACCAGAAAGGAAGATGGCAGTGTGAAGTCTACAGTGTACAAGAAGAAGACACACACCGACCAATACTTGAACTTTGCGTCCCACCACCCCAAACATCAGAAGTTAGGAGTGGTCAGAACCCTTATGCACAGGTGTGAGACGACAACTTCAGAGGAGGGGGACAAGAAGGAAGAGGTGGAACACTTGAGAGAAGCTTTAAGAGTATGTGGCTATCCGTCCTGGGCCTTGAACAAGGTGACAGATAGCTGTAAGAAAAAGAACAAGAAAAAAACAAATGACAGAAATTACAGGAGCCAAGTAGTCATCCCATACGTAGAGGGGGTCTCAGAGAGAGTACACCGAGTACTGAAGAAATATGGAGTAGCAACAACTATGCGTCCCCACACCACCCTCAGGCGCTTGTTGGTACATCCCAAAGACAAAGTAGAGCTAGAAGAACAGGGTGAACTGGTGTACCAAATACCATGCAAGAACTGTGATGCTGAGTACATTGGGGAGACAGGAAGAATACTAAAAACACGACTGGAGGAACACAGAAAGGATGTAGACAACACGAAAAAAGATAAATACACAAGGAGCGGGAAAAATAGATTGATGTCTACCATCAATAAATTCGCCCTTACAGACCATGCGACAACTGAAAACCACATCACAGACTGGGAGGGAGTGAACATTGTAGACAAGGAACCCAACCGAAGAATCCGGCACATCAAAGCCATCTGGATCAGAAAAACTACAACACCCATCAACAGAGACGAGGGCAATTATGAACTGCCTCACGTGTACGATGACGTCATCAAGCGTCATAGGTACTGATGAAATCAACGTGACACGTTGATGAAAGCCTCTACCAGGTAAACTAAACATACCTTGGATATGTAAAATGAAAGTTATCTGATTTGAAAATGAACTATCCTGAAGAATGTTCAGTAACATTATTTTAGTTGTTTAATTCCACGTATATCTTTAGTTGTATTACTGTGTTTTTATACATATTGTATTCATTTTTCAAGTATTGTACAGCATCATAGAGCACTAGGTGATTATGGCACTATATAAATATTGTATGTTATTTATTAACTCTTGACAAACCTTATCACGGAGCAAGTTGTTGTTTTGATGGGAGAGATTGTGACATCAACCGTCTACATGGTACCACTCTCCTCTCTACAAATGTCAGGCCATGTGTTGGTCTGCAGTGCTCCCACTCACACCTGAAGGGAACCGATCCATACATGAGAACACATCACAACACAACACCTCTCCTCTCTACAACTGTATATCTTATGAAAATGTTAATCAATTTTGGAGAATAATATAATATAGATTTTCTTTTTTATAACAATGATAAAGTTACTCACTACTACAACATTTCAGCAACCACTGGCAGTTGTCAAAAAGTCATAGAAGTGAGTAACTTTATAGTTATAATGAAGAAAATCTATATTAAATAAAATTTTAGCTTCAACTGTCTGCCATTAATATTATCTTTTATCCAATTAAAAAGAAAACAGTTATAGTAATGTGCCATGTATTTGGGATTAAACCTGCCAAAGGACTGTACAGTTAGTGCTCAAAGGTGCAAGACACATATAGGCGCAAATTGAAAAAAAAATATTAAGAACTCTTCAGATTGAACAATCGTAGTTAACAGGCCACAATACATGTATTTTGTCTGCTTCAGCATTCTAATTTGAAAGCCTTATTACTGCACACACTTGCCATAAAATTGTTGGTAATAAAGTATTTATTATAATAATTAATAAAACAGAAGTTGATAGTCTTCACCCAAGGTCATCACATATGCTGTAGTTGCCATTGATGTTTCCATAGCAACCTGTTGTTGTGGAGTTTGAATCTTTGAACTAGCAGTGGACGGACAAGAGGACTGCAGACTTGTGTAAATAATGTCTAAGTCTTCTGCAGCTTTCTCTAAAGCACACACAGTCCACTGTCGACGTCAAATCTGTAATTTTGGTCAATATTTCCCTACATCGGTTCTAATGATTTGATGTGTGTTCTGCAGTGTGGCGATTTTGTCATTGCCTCCGATACATGAGTTTTCTTACATCATCCCGGCTTGGAAACAACTTTCTGCTGGTGATCCTGGGAAGATCGTATGGCTCAAACAAGTTGCTGACATATGTCTTGATGTGGGATTTCATCTCAGTGACATTGGTAATACACTCGTCCACCATCTTGTTGATGTGGTTGACCACACGACGGTCGATGGGCACTTTGATATCAGAAGCCTGGGGATACAATGAAATTTTAAATCAGACTTTTTAAACTTTATGTATCTACACATTGTCTTATTCAAGCCATTGTGTCTGTTTGTTGTTATTGCTACAGTAAATCAGATCTTCACTGAACATCTCTGAAACAAGCACTGATCTCATGAGCACTACTGATGAATTGTGATAATAATTGTTATTAATTACTTAACTATATTATAAATTAATTAACAAAATGTGGAGATGGATGTACACTACACAAACATTTAATTGTGAGTTAGAATAAGAAGCCTGCTTTATAAGGCAGAATCAATGGTTTAGTTTGTCTCTAGTTTGTGTGTACAGTTAAACAGTGCAGTCTGTTGACTGTCATTGCAACCAGGAATGTTGTAGCACCAAGATTACCCCAGTATCAATGGTTTAGTTTATCTCTAGTTTGTGTGTACAGTTAAACAGTGCAGTCTGTTGACTGTCATTGCAACAAGGAATGTTGTAGCACCAAGATTACCCCAGTATCAATGGTTTAGTTTGTCTCTAGTTTGTGTGCACATTTAAACAGTGCAGTCTGTTGACTGTCATTGCAATCATGTTGTAGCACCAATATTACCCCAGTGTAAAATTATGTGGTATTTCTTTGCAGACAGTCAACAATATTTAAAGCTTTTGATGCATGTGATGTTTTGACATGTCAGTGCCAGCCAATGACACACCTGATACTACAACATAGTGTTGTACTGTCACTTGTTTTGATGTGATGTTTTGACATGTCAGTGCCAGCCAATGACACACCTGATAATACAACAGTGTTGTAGTGTCACTTGTTTTGATGTGGTGTTTTGACATGTCAGTGCCAGCCAATGACACACCTGATAATACAACATAGTGTTATACTGTCACTTGTTTTGATGTGGTGTTTTGACATGTCAGTGCCAGCCAATGACACACCTGATAATACAACATAGTGTTGTACTGTCACTTGTTTTTGATGTGGTGTTTTGACATGTCAGTGCCAGCCAATGACACACCTGATAATACAACATAGTGTTGTACTGTCACTTGTTTTGATGTGGTGTTTTGACATGTCAGTGCCAGCCAATGACACACCTGATAATACAACATAGTGTTGTACTGTCACTTGTTTTGATGTGGTGTTTTGACATGTCAGTGCCAGCCAATGACACACCTGATAATACAACATAGTGTTGTACTGTCACTTGTTTTTGATGTGGTGTTTTGACATGTCAGTGCCAGCCAATGACACACCTGATAATACAACATAGTGTTGTACTGTCACTTGTTTTGATGTGATGTTTTGACATGTCAGTGCCAGCCAATGACACACCTGATAATACAATTTTATAGTGTTGTACTGTCACTTGTTTTTGATGTGGTGTTTTGACATGTCAGTGCCAGCCAAATATAATTCTGATTTGGATTTTCTAGGTGAAAAGTGTTGTTGCCTTTTTTTACTTGATTTTACTGAAAACTAAACAGACTCAATATTTAATAATTGACTGGCCAGAAATTTAGCACTGCAAATGGCTTGAAAAAGCTAATAAATAAAATGTGTTGTATTGATGTATCATTATGAATTATAATCAAGAACACTTGCATACGAGTGAGAACGGTATTTTTTGTAGTGGGGGGTTACGTCTAAATGAACACATTTTGAAAACACCATAAATTTTTAAAACACTGATAACAGAGAATTGTAAGTTTATAAAACACCACTGGTCTTATAACAATGAGTTATAAGGTTATAAAACACCACTGGTCTGATAACAGTGATTTGTAAGGTTATAAAACACCACTGGTCTGATAACAGTGAGTTGTAAGGTTATAAAACACCACTGGTCTGATAACAGTGATTTGTAAGGTTATAAAACACCACTGGTCTGATAACAGTGAGTTGTAAGGTTATAAAACACCACTGGTCTGATAACAGTGAGTTGTAAGGTTATAAAACACCACTGGTCTGATAACAGTGATTTGTAAGGTTATAAAACACCACTGGTCTGACAACAGTGTGTTGTAAGGTTATAAAACACCACAGGTCTGATAACAGCAAATTGTAAGGTTATAAAACAATTCTCACTTGTGTCTCGTGGAACTGAAGCAGGAGTTTCAGCAACCAGTGAATCAGCTGTTGTCATGGCAACCAATGGCTGCTGCATTGACTGTTGGAGTGGAGCAAACTTCTGCAGCAACTGACGGTACCTACACTGCCTGAAACAACAGACAGACAGACAGGGTGACAGAGAGGATGACATCTAGTGAGGGTGACAGATAGACACTTGACAAATCGGTGAATAAATAATGTCTGCGTCTGAGTACTGGATAACAGAGGTGCCTATTCAGAGCTGGGTTATCACAGGTTAAAATACAATTAGAAATTTAATACTAAAAGTACTACAATTTAGATCCAACACATACAACCACAATGCAGCAACAACAGATGAATACAACATCGCCTGACAGGTCATCAAACACTGTCACCAGATGATGATGGGAGATCATTTATACATCATAAGATTGTCAGAGATGAATACAAGCATAGCCTGACAGGTCATCAAACACTGTCATCAGATTATGATGGGAGATCATTTATACATCATAAGATTGTCAGAGATGAATACAACATAGCCTGACAGAGGTCATCAAACACTGTCATCAGATGATGATGGGAGATCATTTATACATCATAAGATTGTCAGAGATGAATACAAGCATAGCCTGACAGGTCATCAAACACTGTCATCAGATTATAATGGGAGATCATTTATACATCATAAGATTGTCAGAGATGAATACAACATAGCCTGACAGGTCATCAAACACTGTCATCAGATGATGATGGGAGATCATTTATACATCATAAGATTGTCAGAGATGAATACAACATAGCCTGACAGGTCATCAAACACTGTCATCAGATTATGATGGGAGATCATTTATACATCATAAGAGTGTCAGAGATGAATACAAGCATAGCCTGACAGGTCATCAAACACTGTCATCAGATGATGATGGGAGATCAATTATACATCATAAGATTGTCAGAGATGAATACAACATAGCCTGACAGGTCATCAAACACTGTCATCAGATGATGATGGGAGATCATGTATACATCATAAGATTGTCAGAGATGAATACAAGCATAGCCTGACAAGTCATCAAACACTGTCATCAGATTATGATAGGAGATCATGTATACATCATAAGATTGTCAGAGATGAATACAAGCATAGCCTGACAGGTCATCAAACACTGTCATCAGATTATGATAGATCATGTATACATCATAAGATTGTCAGAGATGAATACAAACATCGCCTGACAGGTCATCAAACACTGTCATCAGATTATGATAGGAGATCATGTATACATCATAAGATTGTCAGAGATGAATACAAGCATAGCCTGACAGGTCATCAAACACTGTCATCAGATTATGATAGATCATGTATACATCATAAGATTGTCAGAGATGAATACAAGCATAGCCTGACAGGTCATCAAACACTGTCATCAGATTATGATAGGAGATCATGTATACATCATAAGATTGTCAGAGGTGAATACAAGCATAGCCTGACAGGTCATCAAACACTGTCATCAGATTATGATAGGAGATCATGTATACATCATAAGATTGTCAGAGATGAATACAAGCATAGCCTGATAGGTCATCAAACACTGTCATGAGATGATGATGGGAGATCATTTATACATCATAAGATTGTCAGAGATGAATACAAACATCGCCTGACAGGTCATCAAACACTGTCATCAGATTATGATAGGAGATCATGTATACATCATAAGATTGTCAGAGGTGAATACAAGCATAGCCTGATAGGTCATCAAACACTGTCATGAGATGATGATGGGAGATCATGTATACATCATAAGATTGTCAGAGATGAATACAAACATCGCCTGACAGGTCATCAGATTATGATAGGAGATCATGTATACATCATAAGATTGTCAGAGGTGAATACAAGCATAGCCTGACAGGTCATCAAACACTGTCATCAGATTATGATAGGAGATCATGTATACATCATAAGATTGTCAGAGATGAATACAAGCATAGCCTGATAGGTCATCAAACACTGTCATGAGATGATGATGGGAGATCATTTATACATCATAAGATTGTCAGAGATGAATACAAGCATAGCCTGACAGGTCATCAAACACTGTCATGAGATGATGATGGGAGATCATTTATACATCATAAGATTGTCAGAGATGAATCGTAAGGCACAAGAAGCCTACTCCAGACTCCCCCACTGGTCAACATGATAGTGACACTATAGATATTTATGTCATAACTTTAAGTCATATTCATTACTTGTGATTGTTGATGAGAAGCTTGACATGTGGCGAATGTGTTTTGTAGGCGTCTGGCAAGTCATACTCTTGGTGGCCCTCTGGACCTATACATCAAAGAAACATCATTAGTGCACTGTTCTCCATGAAGACTTCTTAAGATCATGCAATGTTCTGTTACATCACCAACTACCTACCTATCTATCTCTTCGGGCCCCATGGGCCGTACGGCTGCAGTACTCATTCTCCAGTTCGCACTATCTATGCAATAACACTGATTTTATAAGTGTTTTGAATATTAATAGTAAATTAGTTCTCAATGTGTGTATATTTGAGATATTTTTATATTTGTTTGAGTTTCATAAAATCTCATCAACACGGACATAGCATTTTGTAACAACATGTCACTTTTTCAACATGTTAATTCTCTTGCATGACAATTTTTTGTGATGCTATATTCTTTTTAAGCCTGATTTACAATTAATGTGCTACAATAAAATATATTTATTCTGATTATGTATTGCTGATGTTAATCAACATTTAATGCTAAACAAAAGGACACGGCTACTTCAAGAAACATTCATATCCAACATTATATCACCACTTGCATCTAGTGCGCACAGGAACAAGGTCAAGGACGTTGGTGAACATTTCTTGATTGTGTCAAATTAATCAAGAATTCAGGTGGTAAGTATTCTCGACACATTTAGCAAGATTGCCGAAAATTGCCATGGGTGACAGATAGACAGACAGGATTACAGAAAATCTGTAGATAATTTGTTTGTTCCATTAATTTATTGTCTTCTGTGAGAGAGAATACATACAAGCGTCACTGCCTGACACAGTGACATCATCAGTACTGCCTCGTGTCATCTCTGCACCAATGTCGGTCTTGACAAAGATACAGTCCATCAGAGACACAACTCCGACCTCATCCGCCTTGACTTTTGACAGTTCATCTGTAAATAGACCAGAATGTGCACCCATTAAAAACACAATAACAAACTCTGTGGAACATCCCACATGTATATAAATGACCTGAATAGCCACTACACATGCATTCACATTATACAAATTCATTTCACTGGACACATTCGAGAAATTGTGTTGTCAATGTGCAAAAATATAAGGTGCTACTTAAAAATATTTAAACAAACTGCTTTTGGTCTTATATCTCTCATCTGACAACACTATTAGACTTGTAGAACAACTCTTGCTATTTCTAAAAACTGTTCTCTGTATTCGATTTTGTTCCATTTTTCCCAAGAGGGTAGTCAACATTTAAAACTGTCACAATGCTGTGAACTCAGACACAAGGAAAAGAAACAATAATTTGTCACACTGAACCAAACCTTCAAAATGTGCACTGGTCAAGGTTCATCAGTTTGTGTGGCCCTATGAGTTAATATATTATGTAAATAAGGACTAAGAACAAAGTCAAGCTACAATAACCATGGTCAATGTCAGATATAAATATCCATCCACATTGAAATGGTCTTCAGGAAGTGAACAACAGGAAGAACTCACAGCTGTCCAGACCAAACAACAGGAAGAACTCACAGCTGTCCAGACCAAACAACAGGAAGAACTCACAGCTGTCCAGCCCAAACAACAGAAAGAACTCACAGCTGTCCAGACCAAACAACAGGAAGAACTCACAGCTGTCCAGACCAAACAACAGGAAGAACTCACAGCTGTCCAGACCAAACAACAGGAAGAACTCACAGCTGTCCAGACCAAACAACAGAAAGAACTCACAGCTGTCCAGACCAAACAACAGCCATAGATCTGTAAAGTATGTTGATGCGTGTATGCATGAGTGCATGCGTGCACAATATCCACAATGTACAACTGTGGACTTCCCTGTGTGGAACTTATCCCTCACAGTGGGAGAATGAAACAACAGTTGGAACACTAGGAAATAGCATTTCCCTACCTTGCTCACCCCTCTACGGGGTTACAACCCCCTGTATCCTAGGGGCGTCTCCTCTTCCTCCAGCGGTGGGTTGATTCCCCAGTCCTTCCTTCTTCCTTCCTTCTCTCTCTTCCCCTGCTGCTTCCCATGTCTTCCGGAGTGTCACAAGATCGTTTCCTTGCAAGCAGTGACACACGTCTGTGTCAGTGATACAGTTGTGTGTCATATTGTCACATGACATACCAACAATTGTCACTTTTTGAGTAGTGACATTGTCAACTGTATTTTTTTTGTCATAGTGGGACAGGTAACACTGCTGTCATTTGTCACACTGTCAACTGTCGTTGATCTGTGACATGTCAAATTGTCATTCAAATCACTGGCATTTGTCCCATTGTTGTGATCTAGTGCAATGCCTCTGGTCACTTTCTTGTCATTTGTCGTTGTGGCACCTTTCACTACTTTGTGACTCTTTTCAAACTGTTGTCATTCAAATCAATGTCATGTATTACATTGTTGTCAGCTGTCACAATGATTTCATATGTCACACAGTTGCTATTTGTCACATTGTTGTCATTTGTCACTATGCTATCATATATTGCATTGTCACCGGCCACATACGGGCAAGTCACACTAATATAATTTGTCACAGTTTCACTTGTCCCTCTGTGACATGTAATTTTTTTGTTCATGATTTGTCACATCGCTGGTTATTTCTCTCACAACTTTTCTCCTCTTTCTCTTCTGTCGTTCAGTGACTCCTCGCTCTGTCAACTCTTCTTTGATGCACAACTTTGCCACCAAGGTGAGCCACTGTAGCCATTTTGTCTTGCAACAGTTACAACTCATAGATGGGAATACCTTCGAAATAAACCAAACAGCACAAGCTCAACTTTCTGAATTTTATCAAACAGTTGTTTAATTAATATTGAAGAAAATTGTTGAACTGAATTTTACTGGCTGACTTTTTGACAAGTTAAGCTCTATTCTCTACTGCACCGAGAGTAAGCAAGTTTTGTGAATAGCTAAACACAGGGCAGCTATGTTAGTGTTTAATTAGAAAGTGGGTGAACTTGTGGTATGTTGTAAACTCCAAATTTCTTACATTATACAACATTCGACTTGGGACTGCATCAATCAGTTGTTTTTAAGTGGAGATGTTTGTGTTAAGTCATACCTGCTGATTCAACAAAACTAAGATTCAGAGTTTTACAAGTTTATAACACAGTCTGATGGTCCACTACTGGTTGTCATATAATATTATTTTAACTTATTTCCTGAGCTGTAACACCTGTACTTATTTCCTGAGCTGTAACACCTGTACTTATTTCCTGAGCTATAACACCTGTACTTATTTCCTGAGCTGAAACACCTGTACTTATTTCCTGAGCTGTAACACCTGTACTTATTTCCTGAGCTGTAACACCTGTACTTATTTCCTGAGCTGTAACACCTGTACTTATTTCCTGAGCTGTAACACCTGTACGTATTTCCTGAGCTGTAACACCTGTACTTATTTCCTGAGCTGTAACACCTGTACTTATTTCCTGAGCTGTAACACCTGTACTTATTTCCTGAACTGTAACACATGTACTTATTTCCTCAACTGTAACACCTGTACTTATTTCCTGAGCTGTAACACCTGTAATTATTTCCTGAGCTGTAACACCTGTACTTATTTCCTGAGCTGTAACACCTGTACTTATTTCCTGAACTGTAACACATGTACTTATTTCCTGAGCTGTAACACCTGTACTTATTTCCTGAACTGTAACACATGTACTTATTTCCTGAACTGTAACACCTGTACTTATTTCCTGAGCTGTAACACCTGTACTTATTTCCTGAGCTGTAACACCTGTACTTATTTCCTGAACTGTAACACATGTACTTATTTCCTGAACTGTAACACATGTACTTATTTCCTGAACTGTAACACCTGTACTTATTTCCTGAGCTGTAACACCTGTACTTATTTCCTGAGCTGTAATACCTGTACTTATTTCCTGAGCTGTAACACCTGTACTTATTTCCTGAACTGTAACACCTGTACTTATTTCCTGAGCTGTAACACCTGTACTTATTTCCTGAGCTGTAACACCTGTACTTATTTCCTGAGCTGTAACACCTGTACTTATTTCCTGAACTGTAACACATGTACTTATTTCCTGAGCTGTAACACCTGTACTTATTTCCTGAACTGTAACACATGTACTTATTTCCTGAACTGTAACACCTGTACTTATTTCCTGAGCTGTAACACCTGTACTTATTTCCTGAGCTGTAACACCTGTACTTATTTCCTGAGCTGTAACACCTGTACTTATTTCCTGAGCTGTAACACCTGTACTTATTTCCTGAGCTGTAACACCTGTACTTATTTCCTGAGCTGTAACACCTGTACTTATTTCCTGAGCTGTAACACCTGTACTTATTTCCTGAGCTGTAACACCTGTACTTATTTCCTGAGCTGTAACACCTGTACTTATTTCCTGAGCTGTAACACCTGTACTTATTTCCTGAGCTGTAACACCTGTACTTATTTCCTGAGCTGTAACACCTGTACTTATTTCCTGAGCTGTAACACCTGTACGTATTTCCTGAGCTGTAACACCTGTACTTATTTCCTGAGCTGTAACACCTGTACTTATTTCCTGAGCTGTAACACCTGTACTTATTTCCTGAACTGTAACACATGTACTTATTTCCTCAACTGTAACACCTGTACTTATTTCCTGAGCTGTAACACCTGTAATTATTTCCTGAGCTGTAACACCTGTACTTATTTCCTGAGCTGTAACACCTGTACTTATTTCCTGAACTGTAACACATGTACTTATTTCCTGAACTGTAACACCTGTACTTATTTCCTGAGCTGTAATACCTGTACTTATTTCCTGAGCTGTAACACCTGTACTTATTTCCTGAACTGTAACACCTGTACTTATTTCCTGAGCTGTAACACCTGTACTTATTTCCTGAACTGTAACACCTGTACTTATTTCCTGAGCTGTAACACCTGTACTTATTTCCTGAGCTGTAACACCTGTACTTATTTCCTGAGCTGTAACACCTGTACTTATTTCCTGAACTGTAACACATGTACTTATTTCCTGAGCTGTAACACCTGTACTTATTTCCTGAACTGTAACACATGTACTTATTTCCTGAACTGTAACACCTGTACTTATTTCCTGAGCTGTAACACCTGTACTTATTTCCTGAACTGTAACACCTGTACTTATTTCCTGAGCTGTAACACATGTACTTATTTCCTGAGCTGTAACACCTGTACTTATTTCCTGAGCTGTAACACCTGTACTTATTTCCTGAACTGTAACACATGTACTTATTTCCTGAGCTGTAACACCTGTACTTATTTCCTGAGCTGTAACACCTGTACTTCATCTAAAGGGACACAAAACTCAAGGTTTTGGGCCTATGCACCTATAAGAGTTATTACAACATAACCATCTGTAACTATAATTAAGGATATCACGCCAATGGTTTACTAGGAAAACCTTGTTGAACACAATCTTAATTTCACAGGCCACGCCATATTGTTAGATAGCTCTAGGTCACGAGTGTGGTATTGGGGCAATATTCACTCGCAAAAAATGAATGAAAATATATTTGTACACAATTATTCATACACTTGCAAGTAGGATATGGCCATGCTATTTGCTTCAAAACTAAACTTATGTAACATATTTTGGCCTTTGTTTACTAAACTAGTCCTCTTTCTGACATAGCAGCCTGTTTGATTGAGAAGATGGGTTGGTTATGTATATAATATGTCATAGTGGTAGTGTAGGTTAACAGATTTCATAGAACTGTGCATGCACTTATTGGTCACACTGTTAACATCTCAGCCCTCAGTTTAATGGATAATTTACCAGAATCTCCCAATTTTAGAACACATTCTGAGTAAGCCACTGGCATATTTTTTTTTTTTAGTTGCACATGTTTAATTTTTATTAACTGTTTTTCTGAGACATCAACTTTTTCAATTTCCTGAAAATTGGTTGATTTGACACAGTAAGATCCTTATGCAAGTAAAATACTGTCTTGTTGCCAATGGTAACTACCTACCTGCAACCTGGAAGTAGTTGCTGGGGGCAACCACAACAAAGAACGCCCTGTTTTCCAATAAATACATCAGTCTCTTGTTGCCAATCCTCTCCAGCAGGGTGCGCCACTGACTGGTGTAGAACATGCTGAGACTGTGGCTCGGATAGATCAGTTCGACGGATGCTCCACTGCACACCTGGGCCATTGGGTCGCCCGACAGCTGTTGCCATGACAGAGAGAGAGTTTATTTGCACATTTATGACATATGACATTCAGCCCCAAACAGTCATGTCTGGGGCTAACATAGGAGTGGTTTTCTTCAAGTTTTCCTTCTCTATAGTTAGTGAATCCAAGACATGTTTCAATAATTTTCATGGGATATCTTACTTCCCCTAACATAGACACCAAACAGAAAGGACCAACGGCTTTTTTGTGTCTCTTCCGAAAGACACAGACAAAGTGAGGTGAACGAAGTTACCAAAGCTTCGAAATGGCAGCAGGTGGATTCAAACCACCGTTCTCTCAGTCAACAGTCCCTCGATCTAACCACCAGACACCCTCTTCATACATACATAGCTACACAAACCACCGTTCTCTCTAACAACAGTCCCTCGATCTAACCACCAGACCACCCTCTTCATACATACATACATAGCTACACAAACCACCGTTCTCTCAGTCAACAGTCCCTTGATCTAACCACCAGATACCCTCCTCATACATACATAGCTACACAAACCACCATTCTCTCTATCAACAGTCCTGTGCTCTAACCACCAGACCACCCTCCTCACCAAGGGTGGAGAAATTCCTACAAAACAAATATTGACTGTATTTATTTGCAACATAAGAAATTAGCGAGGATTGTCGGCAATGTGCATTTTACAAATACTTTGTTTTGTGAATTGCCTTTATTAAAGCTATCTGATTTTGTACCATTATAATGTATGAAACAAACACAAAGTTGTTACTTAATAATCTTCAGTTATTATTCAACAGTTTATGACACAACACATGAATCATGACAAAGTAATAACTTAAGACAGGTATTTGCAAGAATTACTTTAAAAAACCCAATGTGTATCTCTACAAGATATACAATTATGGAATTCACTAGACCAAAAGACAGTTTTGAACATGGAAAGTAGCAAATTTGGACATGTGCAATTACAAATGTGAAACAATGTACTATTTATGTCAATTCACTTATTCAGATTATGGTCCCATTATGGTAGGGGTTATTTAATTATGTATATAGGAATGAATGAGGATTCAAGTTTGAATGAGCACGAAAACATAACTAACTACTATCACACTGGAAAAAATCTTACATGACAACGAGAGCATATCAGGAAGCATGTAACCCATTATGTTCATTACCTTGTTGCACTAACCAACCGTGTGTAGGCTGTCAAAGAGGTGCCTCTCAAAATGCCCGAGACAGTAGACGAGGTTCAGCTGTAGGCTGGCTTGAAGATATGACAATGTTCCCTCTGCACGTTGTCTGTTGCAACAGGAACCATCAGTCGGACTGCAACTGTCAATAATACAAGAGCCAAATATTTGTTTCATCCATGCAAGCAGACTTCTTATCACCGTTGTTTCAACTTCACGCTTTGTGAATAATTTGTCAATCGGATATCTAACTGGTAACAAGTACTATCAACTACCGTCTCCCTTTACACATGTTAATGTAACAAAACTGTGCACCTACCATCTCGAGTCAGCAATCAATACTGTGTACCAAGCCCCTAGGTACACAATGAAACAAAATAGTCCTAGTTTACAAGATAGTCCCAATGGGCGCTGTTCTTAGTTCACACGACAGCAACGTTTGCTGTCGTGATCCACAGTAGGAACCACGAGAAGGTGACAAGCGCTCGTCCCACCACAAGTATTTGTGTGCATGCAGTGAAAGTGTGAAAAGGTGTGCCTGAAACAGAATCACCTTATTCATTAGTAACACGGTATGACACACAGAACAATTTCATTCAACACAAACACTTCAGCTCTTCTAGGATTAGGCTACACGGCATATTGCCTTTTAGATGGTTTTGACTATTGTTTGTGTGCATGGCCATGGGTGGGAAGTTTTCATGTATCCTCTATAATAGAGTAGTACAGGTTTGGCAGCTTCAGTGACAGTACCCTGAGGCTGAGCCTGTCGCCATGGCCCATGCTCGACGTTCTTTAGTTCTGGCACTGTTAGGGGTTTTCTGGCATCGCTAGTCTTGACGACGGTGATGGAAGTCGGTTAGGGACATTTTCTTAATACAGAAGTCGAAACAGAAACAAACAAGTCGTGTAAAATATTGCCAAAACGGTCAACATGATATGGGAGAAGTAAAATGACGCGCCCGGGCTTACCTGTCACTTACCTTCAGATAGTGGGCGCCAAGATGACGTAGTCACTGACACTACTATGATGTTACATATATGCAACTAGAGGCGTTAATTCCGGCGGAAATTTGCTAATCTTGTCACATCACCGATACGGTGAAACCGACGGTGTGAAACTGGCGGCGATAATAAGGATACATCGAAATGGAACAGAATAAAGTGAGAATACTGCGTTTTCCTCACTCACTCATCACTCGCTTGTTCCATAGCAACGTCATCTTCATTTAATAACCGTCCATGTGTCGAAAGAAGTCAAAATATGACATAATAGTACAAATAAAGAATGTGAACAATGAATAAGCCAGTCGGAGTTTCGACTATGCAAAGCATTGTGGGTAATGTCATAGGTCAATCGACATAAACACATTCCTCGCTGTCCACGCTGCGCCTGTCAGATTGTTGTTGACGTTCGAACTTCTCGTGTTATTTTGTGCTTTTCGTGTTTGTTGTTGTGTATGTCGATTGGTCGCCGGTACGACCAACTTTAATGAGTTCCGTTTATGGAAAAAGAAACAAATACAAGAATATTTACGCGACAGAGGGCTGCCAACAAGGAAGAACAATTTGCGCTGGCATTCAGTGCCTCTTACTTTTTTATATTGAATTGAATTTATTCAACATAAACATATATACAAGGCGCAGCGATACATAAGATTTCTCTATTGAACCAAAACACATCAATCAGGATGCTGTGAATATATAAAATCTAAACACTAATTTTACAAATATGTTGAAAGGAAATGCATGAAGTTATAAAAACTTATATTTTGCATTCCCTATTCATAATTTACAATCTCATTTCTTAAATAATTACAATTGACTAGTTTACAGTTTAGCAACATTAATTTATAAGTTGCTAAGTGTACTGTACTTGGGTATCACCAGATCACGTGACAGAGAACCAGATAGACCACATCTGCATAGGCAAGACATTCAGAAGGTCCCTTCAGGACGTGAGAGTGAAGAGAGGAGCCGATGCTGCGTCTGACCACCACCTGCTTGTTGCCATACTGAAGCTGAAACTGAAGAAAAACCGAATGGAGACAGCAGTGAAGCGAAAAAAGTACAATGTCAGCTTCCTGAAGGATGCACAGACAAGAGAGGAATACAGATTGAAGCTCACCAACAGATTCCAAGTGCTGCAAGAGCTGCTCGAAGAAGAAACTGACCTAAACAAGCAGTGGCAGAACATAAAAGAGACATGGACATCAACCTGCCAGGAAGTTGTTGGCCCCAGGACACCGCAGCAGAAAGAGTGGATTTCAGTGGAAACTTTGCG
Source organism: Lamellibrachia columna (assembly GCA_963662155.1). Lineage (NCBI taxonomy): Eukaryota > Metazoa > Annelida > Polychaeta > Sabellida > Siboglinidae > Lamellibrachia > Lamellibrachia columna. The sequence goes on along the minus strand of OY759261.1, from coordinate 9,918,068 downwards.
CAAGGTCCAGATGCGGAAGGAGAAGAAAACAGCAGTAAACAACAGCCGCACAAGAACAGCAAAGGCAAAAGCGCAAGAAGAATATGCAGAAGTCAACAGAGAAGTAAAGAAGAGCATAAAGGTGGACAAGAGAAACTACATCGACAGCCTGGCAGAGGAAGCGGAACAGGCAGCAGGAAGAGGAAACATGAAGGAGCTTTACGACACTACCAGGAAACTGTCAGGCAAGTACTGCCACCCAGAGCGACCAGTGAAGGACAAAGAGGGAAATGCTATCATAGGAAATGAACAACAGCTGGACAGATGGGCCGAGCATTTCGAGGAACTCCTGAACAGACCCGCCCCGCCAAACCCGCCTGTCATCCACCCAGCAGAAGATGACCTACCTATTAACTGCGACAGACCTGCCAGAGAAGAAATCAAGAAAGCTATACAACAGCTGAAGAACAATAAAGCATCAGGGCCAGATGATATTCCGGCAGAAGCACTCAAGGCAGTTGTGGACACTTCCGTGGAACTACTTTACCCTCTATTTGGGAAGATATGGGAAGAGGAAGAAGTGCCAGCAAACTGGAGAGAAGGCTACCTCATCAAGATCCCCAAGAAAGGAGACCTCAGAAATTGTGCTAACTACAGAGGGATCACACTCCTGTCAGTGCCAGGGAAAGTCTTCAACAGGATCATCTTGGAAAGGATGAAAGATATGGTCGACCCAATGCTTAGAGACCAGCAAGCCGGATTCCGCCAGAACAGATCATGTTTAGACCAGATCGCAACATTGCGCATCATAGTAGAACAATCCTTAGAATGGAACTCTTCCCTCTACGTGAACTTCGTTGACTATGAAAAGGCATTTGACAGTGTTGACAGGAAGACCCTCTGGAAACTGCTACGACACTATGGGGTACCCACTAAACTGGTCAACCTAATCAAGAACAGCTATGATGGAACAGGCTGTAGGGTAATCCATGGAGGACAGTTCACCTGTCGCTTCGAGGTAAAGACTGGAGTAAGACAAGGCTGCCTGCTGTCCCCATTCCTCTTCCTCCTGGCCATTGACTGGATTATGAAGATGACCACAGTACAGAGGACAAGTGGGATCCAGTGGACACTATGGACGCAACGTGAAGACCTGGACTTCGCCGATGACTTGGCACTGCTGTCTCACAGCCATCAACAGATGCAGGACAAGACGACAGAACTGGCAGCTGTCTCCTTACAAGTGGGCCTGAACATCCACAAAGGAAAGACCAAGGTCCTCAGGATGAATGCAGCCAGCACTGACCCAGTCACACTGGAGGGGAATGCACTGGAGGAGGTAGAGACCTTCACATACCTCGGCAGTGTCATCAACAAGCGGGGCGGCACAGACGCAGACGTCAGAGCAAGGATAGGCAAGGCAAGAGTGGCATTCCTGCAACTGAAGAACATCTGGAGCTCCAGGGTACTGTCATCACGCACAAAGATCCGGTTGTTCAACTCCAACGTGAAGATGGTCTTGTTGTATGGAGCAGAGACATGGAGGATAACCAACACCACCATCAACAAAGTGCAGACCTTTGTCAACAACTGCCTGAGAAGAATCCTCCAGATCCACTGGCCAGACACCATCAGCAACAGTGAATTGTGGGAAAAGACACAACAACGACCTGTCGAAGAGGAAATCAGAAGAAGAAGATGGGCCTGGATTGGCCACTCGCTCCGAAAACCAGTAACAAGCACCACCAGGCAAGCGCTGACATGGAATCCTCAAGGCAAACGGAGAAGAGGACGACCAAGAAACACGTGGCGACGGGACCTCCAGGCAGACACCAGGAAGATGGGCTACACCTGGAACCAGTTAGAGAGGATGGCCCAGGACAGGGGACTCTGGCGATCTGTTGTCGACGGCCTATGCCCCAAGAGGGGCGATGGGCATAAGTAAGTAAGTAAGTGTACTGTATATTAGAGTATACATAGGCATACATCAACCAATATAGTACAATGTATACATAGATACACATACATATAAAAAATTCTAAATTGATGATTGATATTAATCCAACAGTTCATATCTTTTATAAAGATTCAGCATTCCACAGAAAGCTAGTGTAAAAGAGGAAACCAGACAGAAAGCAGAACAATACCGAAGGCTTCTGATTGCGCAAGGTGATGTTTTGCCAGATCCGTTGTCTGGACTAAACAGTGACTGGATGGGGGAAGGGAAGAGTATGTCAATGTGGCCACCATGTATATATATGTACTGTCATCTAGCTGAGTACCTGGTTGACACCAGTGAGAGGGACATGAGGACTCGGCTACTGACTGATTACAAAGAAGGAAAAGCATTTTCCTCCTTGTCTGGCGGCCTTCATGATCTTTTCGTTCTGTGGGAAACGGGTACAGAACAAAAGGGGAGGACAAATACTCTGCCCTACACCTTTCTTAAATCATGGGTGGATTGTACAATTCTCCGACTTCCACCGGTCCAGCTTGTACTCTCCATTCCCACAATTCAACACTGCACAAACTGGCATGTATTAATTATTAAGTATTAATTTGTATATGTAAGTAAGTAACTTTGTTTTTACAACATAACATATATAAAAACTCAATTATACAATATATCTGAATACTTTCAATATGTTAGATTACTTGTAGTAAATTCTTGACATTGATAAAACATTAGCAGATATATCGCATGTACAAAGCTGACACACATTTATCATGCAACTGAATTAAGAAGAATTGCTAAACATTGATTTCACAAGAAACACAGTTACAAGATATCAGTGACTGGGGTTTGTAACTGGGAGGGTATATTTGGACTGGGTACTTAATAGCAATGCAGCTTTAACAGCTCTTCGTAACAGTCCACGGTTTCCGTCTTGGGGTCAAATTTCCCTAAACCCCCTATCAGGCCTGACATTCTGACACAAGTCACAAATGACAGCCGCTTCGCCAGGCAGTCACCAACAACAAATTGTCTATGGCCGCTGTCAATGTGGCGTATTCACCCACTAAGCGCCTCAAATTTGTCGGACATCACACACACACACAAGTCGCTTACCTCGACGCCAATGTAATGCTTTACTATAACCTATGACAACTCGTGAACAATCGTGTAAGTTGTAATGTTTTACTATGTGGGTAAGTGTATGTGTAGATTATAGGAGTCAGACCACAGTTGGGAATTGCATTGGTGGCCATGTTAACGTTTTGTCTGATTATAAGAAAACCTGACCACTAAAAATTCTGAAACTTTTTCACAGCAACTGTCATCACCTCACTGACATGCTGGCCAAATTTTATCAAAATCACATACCTCCAGCTCTTTTAAAATGCCCCGACGTGCGATGCCCGTCAATATTGACAAAAATTGCCATGTATTCATGCGCCCACGTGGCCCATAGCAGAAAAATTCCCATAAATCCTTCCGCCAGTTAAACTCTCCAAAAAATGCACTATTTCACAGCCAATAGCTTCTATAAACAAACCTGTGAATATTCATGCTCAAAGGCACTCATGTCACATAATATGAATTTATTAAGTTCACATTTCACAATTTCACGTGCCCTACATTCGTGTGAAACAGTAAACAGGAAGGTCAACTGTGGTCTTACCCCTATAACTGGCGAAAGCACATGTTGTCCTTCTTCCGGTTCCGACCAGCAGGCTAAAGCACTCGATCAATCGATCTACTCTAAGAGTCAATTCGTTACACCTACATTCGGCTATACGAGGGTATATAGGTAGTCACTTCACACTTGACTCTAGACGAGTTATTATCTTATCTTGATTCTACAGATACTCAGTTGAATACATAGGGCTGTTGTGAAGACAACACTACTAGACTACTACATTTTATGTACGTTGGTAATAAAAGTGATATAGGTTACTTACTTGACAATACTGTGTGTATTTATGTAGCAGACAGCACGAAAGGCGATACGGTTGTCAACAGCAGTTTATGTTGGTTGCCCTCTGACCCGGAATTGTAACAAGGCAGTTGGCGCATGCGTAGTCGAAACTCCGAACTGGCTTAGGGGTAAGACCACAGTTGACCTTCCTGTTTATTGTTTCACTCACGAATGTAGGGCGTATTAAATTGCGATATGTGAATTTAAAGAATTCATACGATGTGACATAAGTGCAATTGAGCAGGCATATTCACAGGTTTGTTTGTAGAAGCTATTGGCTGTGAAATGGTGCATTTTTTTGAGAGTTTAAAAGGCGGAGGGATTTATGGGAATTTTTCTGCAATGGGCCACGTGGGCGCATGAATACAAGGCTATTTTTGTCAAAATTGATGGGCATCGCACGTCGGGGCGTTTTAAAAGAGCTGGAGGTATGTGATTTTGATAAAACTTGGTCAGCATGTCAATGAGATGATGGCAGTTGCTGTGAAAACGTTTCAGAATTTTTAGTGGTCACGTTTTCTTATAATCTAACAAAACGTTAACATGGCCACCAATGCAATTTTCAACTGTGGTCTGACTCCTTATTCAAGCATCTCAAACTTAGCGCGCACGCTACCTGTCGGATAAATTGTGGTGTTCCTGACCTGACCGCTAGGAGTCTCACAGAAGATGTATCCTTTATTAACACACGCTGGGTGAAACTCGAGAAAATGACACCTCATTTAAAAAAACATGCCCAAACTCATAAATTTAGGTTCAACCTGGTGATCGACTGATTCTGAAATGTTGATACGTTCTGAGGGATAGTCAGTGTAATGATGCAATTAGTAGTACAGAGAACGTTAACTTTTCGTACGTATCCGATGTGAAAGTGTTCAGGAAAAATCACTCATCAGGCGCAATCCCCAATTTCCTAGGGACTGTATGTGGGTAATGGCGGGCGGACGGACCCTACATGTGGTCTGTGGCCTACCACCAGTGCCCTGTTAAAAGCCGACCTTGCTACGCAACACAATACAACATACACAACACAAGAATCATGCAAGGCATAGTCAAATGCCTAAGTACTTCAACTAAAACTATTTGACACTTAATTTGTTGTAGTGCCAGCCATGCCAGTAGTTGTTTTCTGCTATTAAATTATATTAACCGAACCACTGCAGACTTTGCCATTGCCTTGCCCTTTCCCTTGCGGCCATCATACCTGGGGCCGAGTACATTTTCATGAGTAAAGTAGGAGTACGAATACATCGGTGAAGGTTGAGTATGAGTACGAGTCCATTGCTCAAAGCCAAGTATGAGTACATTTCGATGAGTACGAGTACAAGTACGAGTACATCTTTTATGATATTATAGTAACTCTGTATAGTAATAATAACATATTTTAAAATTAAACATTGTGAATGAATTTACATAAATCAGGAAGAGTTGACTATGCAACGGCAGTTGATCATACTTTTTTATGAGGAAAACTGTAAAAATCCTATTTATGTTTGGGACAAAACTGGGGTTTGCATTCCATTCAAAGGTGCGATTCGCATTTAAATGCAAATGTTCAGGGTATGCATTCAAATATGGGCTAAAATGTATTTAAATTGAAAACACTTTTCAAAATACATTTTATAGCACAACATAACAAGAGAAAAGAAATATAACCATTAAATATATTTGATATATGAATCAATGAACACTGTTAGGCATGTTGTGGCTGGCAGTGACCACAAGTCCACAACTAATGTTTGCTGAGAGGGTGGATTAGCACCTGCCAATGTCCAGGGCTCAATATCCCTTTGTTCTTTGACCACACTACAAATGGGCACCAGACAATACTGGTGCAGGCTGTCTGACTTGAGTCACCAAACTTCTTCAGAAGACAACTCAGTTAGTAGTACTTAGCACTGTCACTTGTGAGAGCAACAAAGTTTTTTTATGGCTAACTGATGAATGACTCTTTCATTATGGGCTTACTGGACTTCCTGGCTTAAGATGCTGCCTGTTGAAGTTTACTGGAAAGACCATATCAAGATGATAATATTTGAGCTGTCAAAAAGTATTGCATAGAGCAAAATATTTACTAGACAAAAATGCTCGCTTAATACTGTACTATTCACCATACCTGTTTGATGTGTCGTACTGATGTGAAGGGTGGGGAAATTCCTACAAAACAAATATTGACTGTATTTATATGTTACATAAGAAATTAGCGAGGATTTTCAGCAATGTGCATGCATTATTACCAAATGCCTTGTTTTTTGAATTGCATATATTAAAGCTATCTGATTTTGTACAATTAAAACTACCATTATAATGTATGAAACAAACACAAAGTTGTTACCTAATAATCTTCAGTTATTATTCAACAGTTTATGACACAACACATGAATCATGACAAAGTAATAACTTAAGACAGGTATTTGCAAGAATTACTTTAAAAACCCCAAAGTGTATCTCTACAAGATATACAATTATGGAATTCACTAGACCAAAAGATCCAATTTGATCAGGTAGGTATCAATCGCAGACAGTTTCAATTAAAAATGTTACACAATGTACTATCTATGTCAATTCACTTATTTGGGTCGTGGTCCCATTGTGGTGGGGGTTATTTCTTTATGTATATAGGAATGATAGAAATTCCATAGAAGGGTATGTTGGTGATATAACATGCAGATGGTCAACATCACTTCCCTTGAGGGACTGTGAAGGGGTGATGGCTGGACCCTTTATCAGATGTCTGTGGTGGATAATCCTGGTGGTCATTAATCCTAATGCAGCATTAATGACCACTGATCCTTTTGAGTCACTGATTTCATCAACAACACATCATAACCTGAAACCTGGGTCTGTCAAAAGTTAATATAAGTTTAGGTAGAGAGGAGACTCAGAGAGTTGTTGGGAGGCAGGAGTGATTGCCTAGGAGTAGCTGGTGTGCAATCAGGAAGTGTTGTAACTAGCAAGGGAGTCTGTCAGATAGTGAAATGGTAGTTGACTTTTATTGTTAGCTGTTTAAAGTTTGGGGTGTGAGACAAGAAGAGTTAAGTGTGTCATTGTCAGTTGGTTTAATGTTTGGAATATGATATTAGTACTGTAGTGTAAATCAAACATTGTCAATGTAAAAAACTAAATTAGGCTGTTAGTGTATTCTTAATTGTAGCATTAATAGAGATTACCTCTATGACACCATGATGGTGCGACAGAAACTATTCTTAATTGTAGCATTAATAGAGATTACCTCTATGACACCATGATGGTGCGACAGAAACTATGCCATATATTATAATATTCCACCTTCCTATGCATTTGATTGAGCATGCTAACATACCTAACTACTATCCAACTGGGAAAACATCTTACATATGAGAGCATATCAGGAAGCATGTAACCCATTATGTTCATTACCTTGTTGCACTAACCAACCGTGTGTAGGCTGTCAAAGAGGTGCGATTTTTTCTTCAGCGACAATATGCATCATTGCGTTGTCACGTGTACAAAGCAAACAGAAAACTACACATTCGTTTAATATTTTGTACAAATGCGACTGATCAATATTTGTGCTAAGCCATGTGACCGGATATTCTCCGCTCGCGACATGCCACGCAGGTGGCGAGGTCGGAGCGGTCCGGGCAGCTTCTCCGGTCTGTTCTATTTAATGCGAAGAGATCACTTGACCTCTCCGCGCAAAAAAGAATAGCACATTTCGCATCGCGGACAGATTGGAGAGACAAAAAGAATACGCCCTATGGATACGAACTAGGGGTTTCTAACTGGAAAAAGAATCAAAAGATGCTGCCTGTTGAAGTGAAGCCTTTGTGGCTTCAGTGCATTCATGTGGAGAAAAGTGATCCATGGTGTGAATTTGCGAAAACTCATCAATACCAAGTAAAAATTAAACCACATCTACTAAATGTAACAATAATAATTATTACAAATCATGGGATATTACATTGCAATTAATATCATGGTTATTGCAATAGAAATGACATAATAAGTGTTTTTAATGATCCTGTATTAGAAAACATATATATATATAACTCAGATGAGATGCTTGCAAAATATATTGTTAATTTGATTCATATGCAGGTAATACAATTTGCTACCATACTTGTTGAAATTAATGTTGTAATTGTTAATGATTTGATAAAATAAGAAATAAAATAATTTTCAAAATATCATATTGAAAAAGTACTCAGATGTACTCATGAGTACGAGTATGAGTACTTGACCATAATTTCTACGAGTACGAGTATTTTAAAATTGTACACAAGTACCGAGTACTTCGGCCCCAGGTCTGGTGGCCATTTTAACGTTTTGCATGATTAGTAGAAAACGTGATGATAAAAAATTATAAAACTTCATGACATTCACTGTCACTGCATTGCCAATATGGCGAACAAGTCTTGTCACAATCACATACCTCAACCAAACGCGCTTACTCTCCAAATTGGCAGTTTTCGCAAAATATTAACACACCGCCTACTGGTTCACTAGTGATTTGGGAATGTCAACACCGAAAAATCTACGCGTCTTCAAATTCGCTTCATACTGCAACATCTCACTATCAAATATTCCTTCCTGTCTGGCTGAATACAGCAAGTAAAATCACTGACAATGGCTAAATTGCACACCTTTTAGACATTACATTCGTCTGTACCACTTCCGCTGCAAACTGTAACTGTCGCCTGATCCCTTTCAGCCAGCACAGTGGCTATTCCACAGAACACACCAACGTTTCAAAATCAGATACCGGACTGGGTTGAAATTGAAGGGTATCAGTTTGGTTTCTCTGACAAACGATGTATGGTATTCGACCCAATAAGCAAAAATGTTGCAACAACTTTGTCAAGGAATCTATTCTTATAAGTATACACCAACATTTGTTTTTCTACACAATACGGCAGGTGTTAACACAAGTCGTGACATTTGGTGACTGACATTGAAGAACTGAAAAGTGGTGCCAACTGTTTAACACCAGATGGTGACACTTTTCAGTTGTTCCACACTAGACAAATTACAATTATGGGTCTTGCTGATTAAAAAAGGGGTGTACAGTAATTAGGGCATGTACGCTTGAGAGGCCGAATACGGTAAGCGGTTTTCACAAAATTCCTACACAAGAAACTGATCTTGTTAATTCATGTTTAATGTGCTTTGTCATGGGCCCACAAAACACTCTAATGGCCACCAATGCAAGTATTAATAATTACGAATTAGATCTATTAAAGGTACAGCGTGGAGTTCCATAGAGCTAAATTTTAGGACCTAAGCTGTCCATATGATATATAAATGATATATGTAATACATCAACACTGTTAAATGTTATTCATTTTGCTGATTACACCAATATTTTTACTCATGAAATTACCTGGTTGAACTCAGCAAAGATATAAACAAACTACGAGGTAAATTGATGATATGGTTCATAGTTAATAAATTATCGCTTAATGTGTTAATTTCTAGGTGTGTTAATATATATAGATCCAGTTTACTGGAAAGACCATATCAGGATGATAATATCTGAGCTGTCAAAAAGTGTTGCAATTATGCATAGAGCAAAATATTTACTAGATAAAAATGCTCGCTTAATACTGTACTATTCACCATACCTGTTTTATGTGTCGTACTGATGTGAAGTGTGGGGAAATTCCTACAAAACAAATATTGACAGTATTTATTTGTTACATAAGAAATTAGAGAGGATTGTCGGCAATGCGCATTATTACCATTATATAAATGCCTTGTTTTGTTAATTGCATATATTAAAGCTATCTGATTTTGCACAACTAAAAACAACCTTTATAATGTATGAAGCAAACACAAAGTTGATACCTAACAATCTTTAGTTATTATTCAACACTTTATGACATAACACATGAAACATGACAAAGTGATAACTTAAGACAGGTATTTCCAAGAATTACTTTAAAAACCCAATGTGTATGTGTACAAGGTCCACAATTATAGAATTCACTAGACCAAAAGATCCAATTTGATCAGATAGGTATCGATCACAGACAGTTTTGAACATGGAAAGCAACAAATTTGGACATGTGCAATTACAAATTTGAAACAATGTATTACCTATGTCAATTCACTTATTTGGGTCGTGGACCCATTGTGGTGGGGGTTATTTCATTATGTATATAGGAATGATAGAAATTCCATAGAAGGGTAGGTTCGTGATGTAACATGCAGATGGTCAACATCACTTCCCTTGAGGGACTGTGAAGGGGTGATGGCTGGACCCTTTATCAGATGTCTGTGGTGGATAATCCTGGTGGTCATTAATCCTAATGCAGCATTAATGATCACTCATCCTTTTGAGTCACTAATTTCATTAACAAGACATCACAACCTGAAACCTGGGGTCTGTCAAAAGTTAATATAAGTTTAGGTAGCGATGAGACTCAGGTAGTTGTTCAGAGGCAGGGGTGATTGCCTAGGAGTAGCTGGTGTGTAATCACGCAGTGTTGTAACTGGCAAGGGAGTCTGTCAGATAGTGAAAGTTGACATTTATTGTTAACTGTTTAAAGTTTGTGGTGTGAGACAAGAAGAGTTAAGTGTGTTGTTGTCTGTCGTTATTAGTACTGTAGTGTCAATTAAATATTGCCATTGTAGTAAACTCAATTTGGTGGTCAGTGTATTCTTAATTGGTACCCCGCCCATTGTCGTATTAATAGAGAATCAGAGATAACCTCTACGACATCATGATGGTGTGACAGCTACTATGCCATATAATATAATATTCCATCTTCCTAGGGTTTTGATTGAGCACGCAAACATACCTAACTACTATCCCACTGGGAAAAAATCTGACATGACAATGAGAGCATATCAGGAAGCATGTAACCCATTATGTTCATTACCTTGTTGCACTAACCAACCGTGTGTAGGCTGTCAAAGAGGTGCCTCTCAAAATGACAGAGACAGTAGACAAGGTTCAGCTCTAGGCTGGCCCGAAGATATGACAATGTTCCCTCTGCACGTTGTCTGTTGCAACAGGAACCATCAGTCGGACTGCAACTGTCAATAATACAAGAGCCAAATATCTGTTTCATTCATAACAAGCAGATTTCATATCACTGTCGTTTAAACTTACTGCTTTGTAAATAATTTGTCAATTGGATATTGAACTGGTATCAAGTACTATCAACCACCATTTCCCTTTACGCATGTTAATTTAACGAAACTGTGCACCTACCATCTCGAGTGAGCAATCGATATGATTTCTCTTAGCACCAAGACCCTAGGTACACAACAACAACAAAATATTCATGATTTACAAGATAATGTCAATGGGCGCTGTTCTTAGTTTACACGACAGCAACATTTGCTGTCATGATCCACAGTAGGAACCACGAGAAGGTGACAAACGCTCGTCCCACCATAAGTATTTGTGTGCATACAGTGAAAAGGTGTGTCTGAAACACAATCATCTCCATCATTAGTAACTCGGTATGACACACAGAACAATTGCATTCAACACAAACCGTCTTCAGCTCTTCTAGGATTAGGCTACCCAGTATAGTTCCTTTTAGCTGGTTTTGACTATTGTTTGTGTGCATGGCCATGGGTGGGTAGTTTTCATGTATCCTCTTTGTCTACAATAGTAGAGTAGTAGAGGTTTGGCAGCTTCAGTGGCAGTGCCCTGAGCCTGTCACCATGGCCCATGCTCGATGTTCTTCAGCATATTTACTAGACAAAAATGCTCGCTTAATACTGTACTATTCACTGTACCTGTCTTGTGTGTCATGTTGTTGTGAAGGGTGGGGAAATTCCTACAAAACAAATACTGATTGTATTTATTTGTTACATAAGAAATTAGCGAGGATTATTGGCAATGTACATTATATCCAATATACAGATGCCCTGTGAAAATACATTGGACATTGATGAGACTGATCTAAGGACAGTGAAGATACTGAACTAAGGACAGTGATTAGACTGAATGGAGGACCATAAGGAGACTGAACTGATAACAGTGAAGAGACTGAACTGAGGACAGTGAAGAGACTGAGGACACTGCCCTAGGAGACAGTCGGTGACTCGTGTCACTGATGTTCTCCTCTACCAAGTACCTGCAATGTGAGACATGTTCCAATGAGAATCATATCACCTGCTGAACTGATGTTCTTCTCTACCAAGTACCTGCAATATGAGACATGTTCCAAGGAGAATCATATCACCTGCTGAACTGATGTTCTCCTCTACCAAGTACCTGCAATGTGAGACATGTTCCAATGAGAATCATATCACCTGCTGAACTGATGTTCTCCTCTACCAAGTACCTGCAATGTGAGGCATGTTCCAAGGAGAATCATATCACCTGCTGAACTGATGTTCTTCTCTACCAAGTACCTGCAATGTGAGACATGTTCCAAGGAGAATCATATCACCTGCTGAACTGATGTTCTTCTCTACCAAGTACCTGCAATGTGAGACATGTTCCAAGGAGAATCATATCACCTGCTGAACTGATGTTCTCCTCTACCAAGTACCTGCAATGTGAGACATGTTCCAAGGAGAATCATATCACCTGCTGAACTGATGTTCTCCTCTACCAAGTACCTGCAATGTGAGACATGTTCCAAGGAGAATCATATCACCTGCTGAACTGATGTTCTCCTCTACCAAGTACCTGCAATGTGAGACATGTTCCAAGGAGAATCATATCACCTGCTGAACTCATGTTCTCCTCTACCAAGTACCTGCAATGTGAGACATGTTCCAAGGAGAATCATATCACCTGCTGAACTGATGTTCTCCTCTACCAAGTACCTGCAATGTGAGACATGTTCCAAGGAGAATCATATCACATACTGAACTGATGTTCTTCTCTACCAAGTACTTGAAAACGTGAGACATGTTCCAAGAAAACTAAGGACAGTGATGAGATTGAACTGTGCTCATACTTATAAAGTCCTCACTCTCCTCAGTTTAGTCTCATCACTGTCCTTAGACGAGATTGAACTGTGCTCATACTTATAAAGTCCTCACTGTCCTCAGTTTAGTCTCATCACTGTCCTTAGACGAGACTGAACTGTGCTCGTACTTATCAAGTCATCTCTAAGTACCAATACTCACCCTATCGATAGGACTCAGCATGCCTTTTCTCAGTAACGCTGTAACACAGTGTAACATCATCATATGTGTCATCAACAAGTGTGTAACATGTTACATCAGTGAATAGGACTAGACAATATGGTTTAATGGTACATCATAATGGGCCAATAGTCAAAACTGTAATGTATTACATCGATGTGTATCATTAAACAAGGGTGTAACATGTTACATCAGTGCAAAGTTCTTAACATTTTACAATATGCATCACTAGTAAAACTCCATACACGTAACATGACATACTAATGTTTATCATGCATGAGTCTTATGGGTGTAACATTTTACATGAAGTTACATAAGTGTGTAACCCCAGTCAAATAACATGTTGCATCACCTGTCAAAGGTGTAACATGTTACATCACAAGTCAAGTGTCTACAATGCTGTATCAAAAGCATGTTCAATAGTGTGTAAAATCTCACATCAATTGTACCACCAATCAGGAACAAATCCACCAAATAATTATTTTATATTATACATACACTTCCTCAAATATTTACATTACTAGAAATCTGCACAAGACATTTGAATAACAAACAGTATTAGCCACTTACCAACAGAACAGAAATATGTAAGTAAACATAATCAATCTAATTTATTTTTTACATGTTTATATATGTTCTTTCTTAGAGTTGCCTTTAACATAGTTTTCTATAGTTTAGTTTTCTATATCTGCTTTAGCTGCTATTCTTCTTCACATATCTCCATCACCCGCTTTTTCCCTCCTCTTTTCATCTGCCTTTACACATAAGTAACAAACTTTTACACATAAGTAACAAACCTTTACACATAAGTAACAAACCTTTACACACAAGTAACAAACCTGTCATAGATTTCTGCCTGATAACTCTCCACAGTCTCTTGTGGTAATACAGGACCCAGTTCTTGTCTGGGGTGCTGTCTGTGACGTAGAAGACACACTGCAATAAAGGCACATCTCCTGTCAACTACTAATGTGTGACGGGGCTTTGTCCAGTTAGGAATAAACATAATATTTAATAGACATTATTCACTTACGACACCTATTGGTTAAGAAAAAACTACGGTTGCTGGTCGTGTTTGTGATGTCACTGCAATATGTTTATGATGTCACTGGGATACGTTTGTGATGTCACTGCAATATGTTTGTGATGTCACTGCAATATGTTTATGATGTCACTGGGATACGTTTGTGATGTCACTATGATGTTTGTGATGTCACTGATATATGTTTGTGATGTCACTGTAATGCCTGTTCATAAAAAATATTTTATATTTTTAAATTATAATTTCCGAAAGGGTTTTATTTTACTAAGTCTTTTATATGCCCCTTTCCAGCTGGGGGTTCGGCGCTGTAAGCCCCCAGATAATTTTTATTTTTGTGCAATTTTAGAGCCATATCGAGCCCATCTGGAGGTAGTTTACTGGAGTTGAAACAGGCATTTTTTAAAGAGAATTCCTGTTACAACTCTCAAAGTAGCAAATTACATGAAAGCTAATATTTCAAAACTAATTTATTTTAAAATTTACTACAAGGGCAAATGATTCTACATTGAATTTTTTATTATGGTATTGCATTAAGACAATCTATATTTTACATCACTCCTAGAACATTGTTTCATGCATCCAATAAAACATCATGCTGTAAAATTATGCACCAACACACCTGGTGCAATAAAATAAGATTGCACCAGGTGTGTTTACTTCATCTCATCTGGTCATACACACACCCACTGTATGAAATAAGTGCTACAAAGAACACAAATATGATATTGGCAATTACTTAATGATATTGGCAATTACTTAACATATATGTTTCTTTCCTTTCCCTGCCATCTTTAGTGCAGGTCTTCTTCTTTAATGTGTCATGAAGTGTAGTGATCCGTGCTTTGGCTTCTTCGGTTAAGTTGTCAACGACAGCCTCAATACGTACAGCATACTGACGTTGTTAATCTGAACTCAAGAATCCAAAGTAAAATATGGTATATACATCGATGAGGCGGAGGGTATCTGTGGCAACACTGTAGACTGAAAGCCATCGTGTGGCAACATAATTTTCTGGCATCGTGTATTTCACCTTCAGTAACATACACATTTCTTCCAGTATCTCCCGTAGATCTGCGGACCATTTAAAATCTGTGAAGATATCAGCAGCTGCTCCACTTCATTGTTGAACTGCTTGTAGAACTGTTTGTAGGCATTGTGTGCATGGTGACACGAGTCCCCATCTATGTCCAACAGATGTGGTGCCCCACCATCACGAATCCTCTTTTCCACTCCAGACTTAGATCCTCGCATGACATTGCAACTGTCCATCAGTATGCTCATGAGATTGTTCCATGGCAACTTGTGCTTCTCGATAAGCTGCACCAGTGCACTCACAAGTGACACACTGTCGACACGGATGACAGTGCACTCACACGACAAACTGTAGTTTGATTTCCGTGTTGTTGCATGAAATTGATTCTTCTTCACTTCGGTATGTTTCTTTAGTTCGATCCATTCTCTGTGAACATAGTAAATTTCACTTTGGCAGAATGAGCAGTATGCCTTGCCTGGCATTTCAAGTTTATGGAAGCAGGAATCTAATTTAATGCCATCAACTGTTTTCTCCAGCCAGTCCCATCGCCATGGGTTCTTGACACCTGCTTCAATCTCCTTCTGATGGAGAAGGGGGACATCCTTCTCAAATCCGGTCAATCATTTTAAAGAAGTAGAACAGTAAATAATAGAACAGTAAATAAGAAGATTTCTTAAAAATTAATACCACATTAGTACTTGCCATATGCAGAATATTTTTGTTTCTTTACTATTATCGCTTAATGATTTTTCGAAAACTCAGATACAACTTTTTGTTCATCATATTTGAATTGAAGTTGTTTTAAAATCTGCTGTTGGATATTAATTTTGCAATTTTGAGGGGAGATATAGCCATCATAATGCAGACTCCCCCCCGAGTTCCTGACAACACACATACAAATGGACTTCTATTTATCTGTTTATCTCCTCCCCCCCTCCAAAATCCATGTCCCTTATCCAGGCCTATCAAGACTTGCAACATTTGTAACAAGCAATATTCAGCTACTTTTGGTATAAATTAATTTTAATATGTACCCCCTCCCCCTGATTTGCACTGATTTCAGAAATAACCCATTTGGAAAAAAAGTCGAAAATCCGCCGAAAAATCTGAAATTTCTCATCCCTGTTAGTTGGCCATGCATAAATCTTGTCCATTGAGGAAGGCAATGAGTTATGGCCCGAGGGGTCTCGCATATTTGGCTAGTAAGAAAGGTTTGGACAGTGACATGGCTGTACTGACTATTAGCACCGTTAGCTCAGTATTCATTCAGTATTCAGTGAGAGCACAGACATTACTACTAGCAGACATTGCACAATGTTCACATAATTAACAACAATTTCTAAATATAACATTTAATAAAACAATACATACATATTATGAATATAGCTTATATCTGTTTCTATTTTAGTATATGATAATAGGTTTACCTTTTCTAAATTGGTGGTTTGTGCTTTGTGAGCTGTGGGCCTACCCGTCTATGTCCCTTGGGTATGGGGCTGAAACATGCCGGCTGGGCCTGGGCTTAAATCCTAGTTTGCGGGCATGGGCAGGGCTTGAGGTAGTTTTTGTGGGTATGGACCTGGCCTGGGTTCTAACTGCTAATTGTGGACTGGGTCTAAGCTAAAATTCTAGGCCCATGGAGGGCACTAATACATATATAAATATTTTATAGATATATTACAATTGTAATATTTTATACTTTTTTGGGTATAGATTTATATTGTGATTTAATCAGCTAGTAGATTTTAGTTTATTTTTTAACTAAATATAAATATTTAACTGTATGTAACGTGCACAAGAGCATTTTATTTTAAGTGGATTAAGGCGTTATAAATTCCTACTATTATTAGTATTGTCAGAAAACGTCTCGGGGCAAACTGGTTACCACACGGAAATATGCACGCACAATCTACTTGCTCAGTGCATGTGGAAGACGTACCTGTCTTGAACGAGTTCCGTAGTTTATCCTTTGTCAACCCCGGGATCTTACAGGTATTGAACATTGACCAGTATTGTGTCATCGACCAAACTCTCTTCACACGCGATCGGTCCACTTGACGCTGTTCCCTGGTGGTGGAAATGTAAATTAGATATTATGAAGTACGTCAACATGAAAACACCTGCTGACCTGGGGATGGTTTGAAACAAGCATGAAACAAAACAGGCATCATTTAACCACAGACCTCCTGCTACATGAAAATTTTAAAAAGTCCTTGTCCTTCACATACCATTCATGTTCAACCGTAGAACCCTACCTAACTTTATTAAAACCTTGCTGACACTCTCGCCAGCTTCAAGTGTCGACTAAAGACACATTTCTTTAGTATCGCATATTCCAGATGAACATTGTCCAGTACTCATTTCAATTTACTATTCCAGTAATCTTATTCATGATAGTTACCATAATTTTACTAATAAATTTTATCATTAAAAATATTATATAAATATTTTACTAAATGATTTATTATTATTATTAATCATACATACAGGTACACATTTATTTATTTGTATTGCTACATAATTATTGTAGTATATTTATTTTATAATAATTCTTATTCCTAGCAGCATTTTAATATATTTATTTGTTCATTTTGCAATTATACACTACACTTTTATGCATTTGAATATGTTGTGAAGTGCCACAAACAATTTTGCATCTTCTTCTTCTTCCGGGTACGAGTCAACCCTCTCTTCAAGGCTTATTGACTCGGCGTGTGTGCACACGTGCTGTAAGAGAAAGTAATAAAATATTTGGAAGAAAGAGAAAAAGATGATAGTGTGCATGTAGCACTGCAATTTGAGGACAGGAAAAGTTGGTAGCATGAAAAATGCAATATCAGTTAATGTTGCAAGCTGGAGATCTTCTGTCTGAAAATCTCCAAACTTGGCGCTGTAGGTTATTCCAATTGGCTATTGTACGGGGTAAAAAGCTATAATTGCTTAGTGATTACGGGGAGTAGAAAAGCTTCAGAAAGTTGGGGGAAGAGGTCCAGGGCGACTATGCCATGTAATGTCGGACTCTCAATTGAGAGAACTTGGGATCAAATTCTCTTTCAAAACTTGGGCAATTTCTTTCATCTAGATCGCTCAGGTGTGAGTGCCAGGCAACATGCCATGGGATTCCTGTGATGGAATTATAAGAATGGACAGCTTTCGCATAGCAGTTGTAGCAACGACTGTTAGAGGGATGCAGAATAAAATTTGTTGCCTGTGAATTGTATAGGAATATAAACAGTGCTAATAAAAACAGTTGCTACCCCCACACACATTTACATGGTGCCATAAAGTGTGAACTACATAGTTGTTACTGTGTTTGTACTGGTAGGTCTTAAGTTTGCCACAAGATGGCGATGCTATCTATCATGTGACTATGTTCACAAGTTGTGTCCAACTGACCTATATTCCAACTGAGCTATGTCATGGGGGAGACTGCAACTTTCAGCTTTCCTTTAGCAAAGCTTCCAAGTTCTACCACGGACCTCCAACATTTGTTGATCGGAGCGCGTTACACCCTGATAGACCTGTTCATGGAAACATAATTTCAACTTCTATTGAAACGTTTAGCCGCACTGCAT
Source organism: Lamellibrachia columna (assembly GCA_963662155.1). Classification (NCBI taxonomy): domain Eukaryota; kingdom Metazoa; phylum Annelida; class Polychaeta; order Sabellida; family Siboglinidae; genus Lamellibrachia; species Lamellibrachia columna. The sequence goes on along the minus strand of OY759261.1, from coordinate 9,899,420 downwards.
GAAAGCTGTTCGCTCTTATAATTCATCACTGGACAAAACAATTAGTCATCTAATTTAATTTCACCACAATGGATGGGTTTTATCCGTATTTATATTAAAATTATATTAAAAGGGTGTTGTCCAGAGGGCGTTATGTCCTGGAATCTGTTAATACTGTTAAAATAATCGTTTTAACACAAAAATACTGGTGAACTACATCTGTCTAGTTTGACGAAGAGATTCCTGACACTCACTGACGTAAGAGAAGCCAGTATCGTATCGCTGCCCAACAGATCAGTGCTGCCCTCTGTAGTTGCGATCCTTCCTTCGGCTGCCAGAATGTATCAACAAATGGGCCAATACCGGAGACCGGAGTAGTTCCCAAATATGGCGCTAGATTCCCGGCTCATCAAATATGAATACCCGGTAATCCAGCCACCATTTCTCCAACTGAAACACCAAAACAGTTTATTTATAATAATTTTATTGTTAATCTGTTCAAGCTGAAGTTTAAAAACAGATCTAGATAAATTTTATGAGAGCTAGAATGCTACTAACCAAGATCTTATATTTATTTATAGTCAACAAAACCACCTAAAATATTTAGATTCAAGTGATGACTGATCTCAAACTCAACCCACAATTTATTTAGTTGATCATGAATTACATTCGATATTCAAATATATAGAGCAGGAATAGTTTCAGTAATTATGTGCAGTCGGTGCCTATTTAAAAAAAACATTGAAAAATTTTTGTTTGATTGTTAGATCTGGTACTTTGCGAAAGTGTAACTTTGCACAAATGAGCCAGCATGTTGTAGTGGACCCTAGAGCCAGCATGTTGTAGTGGACACTAGAGTCAGCATGTTGTAGTGGACACTAGAGCCAGCATGTTGTAGTGGACACTAGAGCCAGTGTGTTGTAGTGGACACTAGAACCAGCATGTTGTAGTGGACACTAGAGCCAGCGTGTTGTAGTGAACACTAAAGCCAACATGTTGTAGTTGACACTAAAGCCAGCATGTTGTAGTGGACACTAGAGCCAGCATGTTGTTGAGGACACTAGAGCCAGTATGCTGTAGTGGACACTAGAGCCAGCATGTTGTAGTGGACACTAGAGCCAGTATGCTGTAGTGGACACTAGAGCCAGCATGTTGCAGTAGACAGTAGAGCCAGCATGTTGAAGTGGACACTAGAGCCAGTATGTTGTAGTGGACACTAGAGCCAACATGTTGTAGTAGAAACTAGAGCCAGCATGTTGAAGTGGACACTAGAGCCAGCATGTTGTAGTGGACACTAGAGCCAGCATGTTGTAGTGGACACTAGAGCCAGTATGTTGTAGTGGACACTACAGCCAGCATATTGTAGTGGACACTAGAGCCGACATGTTGTAGTGGACACTAGCGCCAACATGTTGTAGTGGACACTAGAGCCAGCATGTTGTAGTGGACACTAGAGCCAGCACGTTGAAATGGACACTAGAGCCTAAATGTTGTAGTGGTTATTAGAGCCAGCATGTTGAAGTGGACACTAGAGCCAACATGTTGTAGTGGATATTAGAGCCAGCATGTTGAAGTGGACACTAGAGCCAGTATGTTGTAGTGGACACTGCAGCCAGCATATTGTAGTGGACACTAGAGCCAGCATGTTGTAGTGGATATTAGAGCCAACATGTTGAAGTGGACACTAGAGCCAACATGTTGTAGTGGACACTAGACCCAACATGTTGTAGTGGACACTAGAGACAGCATGTTGTAGTGGATATTAGAGCCGACATGTTGAAGTGGACACTAGAGCCAACATGTTGTAGTGGACACTAGAGCCAGCATGTTGTAGTGGACATCAGAGCCAACATGTTGAAGTGGACACTAGAGCCAACATGTTGTAGTGGACACTAGACCCAACATGTTGTAGTGGACACTAGAGACAGCATGTTGTAGTGGATATTAGAGCCGACATGTTGAAGTGGACACTAGAGCCAACATGTTGTAGTGGACACTAGAGCCAGCATGTTGTAGTGGACATCAGAGCCAACATGTTGAAGTGGACACTAGAGCCAACATGTTGTAGTGGATATTAGAGCCAGCATGTTGAAGTGGACACTAGAGCCAGCATGTTGTAGTGGACATTAGAGCCAGCCTGTTGTAATGGATATTAGAGCCAGCATGTTGAAGTGGACACTAAAGCCAACATGTTGTAGTGGATATTAGAGCCAGCATGTTGTAGTGGACACTAGAGCTAGCATGTTGTAGTGGATATTAGAGCCAGCATGTTGTAGTGGACATTAGAGCCAGCATGTTGTAGTGGACACTAGAGCCAGCATGTTGTTGTGGGCACTAGAGCCAGTATGTTGTAGTGAACACTAGAGCCAGCATGTTGTAGTGGACACTAGAGCCAGCATGTTGTAGTGGATATTAGAGCCAGCATGTTGTAGTGGATATTACAGCCAGCATGTTGTAGTGGACACTAGAGCCAGCATGTTGTAGTGGACATTAGAGCCAGCATGTTGTAGTGGACACTAGAGCCAGTATGTTGTAGTGAAAACTAAAGCCAGCATGTTGTAGTGGACATTAGAGCCAGCATGTTGTAGTGGACATTAGAGCCAGCATGTAGTAGTGGACACTAGAGCCAGCATGTTGAAGTGGACATTAGAGCCAGCATGTTGTAGTGGACATTAGAGCTAGCATGTTGTAGTGGATATTAGAGCCAGCATGTTGTAGTGGACATTAGAGCCAGCATGTTGTAGTGGACACTAGAGCCAGCATGTTGTAGTGCACACTAGAGCCAGCATGTTGTAGTGGACATTAGAGCCAGCATGTTGTATTGGATATTAGAGCCAGCATGTTGTAGTGGATATTAGAGCCAGCATGTTGTAGTGGACATTAGAGCCAGCATGTTGTAGTGGACACTAGAGCCAGCATGTTGTTGTGGGCACTAGAGCCAGTATGTTGTAGTGAACACTAAAGCCAGCATGTTGTAGTGGACACTAGAGCCAGCATGTTGAAGTGGACATTAGAGCCAGCATGTTGTAGTGGACATTAGAGCTAGCATGTTGTAGTGGATATTAGAGCCAGCATGTTGTAGTGGACATTAGAGCCAGCATGTTGTAGTGGATATTAGAGCCAGCATGTTGTAGTGGACACTAGAGCCAGCATGTTGAAGTGGACACTAGAGCCAGCATGTTGTGGAGTGGACACTAGATAGGTTTGACTTTCCCAAAAATTAGATGAGCGAAATAGTTTACTTTAAAGGAAGGACTTTCTAACATATATGCATACATGCAAGCGTAACAAGTTAGCCTTCAAAGTTTGCTTCATTTATATTGACACAAAAACAAACCCAGTTCCTGGCGTGTTTATTTCTCTCGTTCAGTTTCTGATGCAGTTGTCATCCAATTCCAGCTCCAAATTCTTTGACAATGTTCTGAGTATGTGCAAATTCCTCTGCCGTCAAGTGGGGTAACACTGCATGGTGAAACAAGAGAAACCCATGCAATTAGGAGCCATCATAAAACAGTATATAATGACACTACACAAAACTAATATCATTTATTTACCCCTAGACCTCCCTCTACATGACATTTATTTACCCCTAGACCTCCCTCTACATGACATTTATTTACCCCTAGACCTCCCTCTACATGACATTTATTTACCCCTAGACTTCCCTCTACATGACATTTATTTCCCAATAGAACTCCCTCTACATGACATTTATTTACCCCTAGACCTCCCTCTACATGACATTTATTTACCCCTAGACTTCCCTCTACGTGACATTTAAAAAAGGTAAAGGTAAGTTCTCATATAGGGCTTTACACTTCACCCCCTGGCAGACCTGTTCATTCCAAGGCCATTTCAACTTCTCTGGGAAGTATTCAGCCATGCTGCAATTACTGCGCGAAGACTATTCGTTCACATATCCACCACTGTCTGTATTGCCAAGTACTCATTTATACAGCTGAGTGAACTGTGGCAATGTGGGGTGATCAAACTTGCCAAAGGTTTGAAGCAAGCGACCGCAGTGGGATTTGAAACTGGGTTCTTTCGATTGAGTCCGGCATTCACACCCAAATTTTAGAATTACATATATTTTTGCACTGAACTGGCACTGCAGGGGGACAGATAATTATTTGTTTTTCCTGTATGCAAAATAACGATTAAGATTTATCACAGTGTCATACGTTGTTGCCTGTCCTGGCCCTGATCTGATGTAGAGTTTTCGTCAAATCCTACAACTACAATAGTAAATCTAACCTCCGCACGGCTGCAGGACACGTTTCTACTGCCACGGCACTGGTGCGTTTGTTCCTACACAAACACCATCTGCTCAGGCAATTCCACTGGCACAGTCCACAGATTTCCACAAAGAAGCCTCCTGCAAGATGCACTGCAATTTTTGTGCTTCTACTGGTCACGTGCAACAATAGTTAATAATTAAACCAGTAATGCACAATACATAGGCAATAGCCATAGGAAAATAAATAGTAATCTGTGCCCAGTCACGACGTTGACAACGCCAAAAATAGCGAACATGCGTGGCATGAATGACACCGTGTAAAAAACGTTGCTTTTAACACTATCCACAGCTGTCAGTATACACAGAAGCATGCATTGGGCATAGAGACGTATTGTGACACGTTAGACCTGTGTTCTCATTACCTGTGCGATAATATAACGGCCTAAATTGTATTTACTCTCGATGCCCACTTGTCTTCGGTTGACTCATTAATTAACCCCACAAGCGGCCTTCTCGGTAACAGCAATGGTTATTCGCCAGGAGTCGCGACACGTCGGGTCACGTTCCGTGATGTGGCGCTACTGTTTGTCGCTCCCGCGAGCTAGAACCTGTATTCACTTTGGCACGTATTATATTCACACCACTTTTCATCAGACTTGTTGACTCGAATCACAGCTGACTGGAGTCGTGCGTGTGCGATAAATAAAAATGCGATAATAGCAATAAATACGTATTTAATGTCAGTGTGCATTATTATATGTGCATAAATAAAGTTGCTTGACAATAACCATGCAAATACATAAAACTCTGTTGAAAACAGTAACATCGCGTGACTTCGGGCGAGGGTTGATTTACACAAATAATGTCCATTAGTCACGATAAACATAGTCCTAATCAATTATTCGGAGCATATTACTTCAGATTCTTGACGCAGATGGTATGTCTCGGTATACGCATGTGAAACGGTTAGTGCGTACCAGTTTTAAATCTACAGTTATAATATTTCCTTCCGACACAGAATTGTACCAGAAAGGCGGAATCGACGCGTTAGAATTTCAGGCCGTGAAACTCCGCTCCTACAAGCGCGGATCTAGGCTTGTTCGCGGGGGTGGGGGTCTCAATCAGTCGTAGTCACATGTCATATATTCTACTTACAAACCGGGGGGGGGGGTCGACACATGTTTCGTTCTATCGTTCTACTTACATGAGGGTTAATATTAGCCGGTTGATAATACTTCAGTCTTTACATCGACACTAGTGCCGATGTAGGCCAATATACGTGTTCCTTTACCGTGATATTTGTCACAGCCAGGGGGTCTAAGAACACCCTCGGATCGATCCATGGCCTTTGGGGGGGGTCTTGAGACCCCTAAGTCTACCCTGGATCCACTGTTGCCCCTAATAATATACCCGTACTAGTCTACTGGGGCGGTGGACTCTGCCTATAGAGATTTGTCAACCTGTGATGATCAAAATGACTCAGCCTTTTACACAGTCCGGCCGGCTGCCTCGCACCTGCAAGGTCACTCTCGCACCTGCAAGGTCACCCTCGCACCTGCAAGGTCACCCTCGCACATGACCGACCGACCGCTCCACTCCTTCACATAAATATGTGAAGGAGTGGTTTGATGGATTATTATAATTTCACACTTAGTTAGCCATTTGACACGCGTATAAAAACAATGACTTTCCTTCAGAGACTTCTAGTAAAAATACAATATGGTGACTTTATGTGCACTGTGAAAGTATCCAAAATGGTCACTATTACTGCAAGCCGAGAGTAAATCGCATACACGGGTCGTCGACAGCATCAGCGGAGGTGGGACGTTGTGGCTCCCCGTACGTCGTTGACCGTGTCTCGTCGATGTAGCACCGCTGCCTCGTCGTCGTCTTTACTCGGCCGACCCCGCTGCCTCGTCGACGTCTTTACTCGGCCGACCCCGCTGCCTCGTCGTCGTCTTTACTCGGCCGACCCCGCTGCCTCGTCGTCGTCTTTACTCGGCCGACCCCGCTGCCTCGTCGTCGTCTTTACTCGGCCGACCCCGCTGCCTCGTCGTCGTCTTTACTCGGCCGACCCCGCTGCGCCGACGGTTCAGTGTTAGCAGGTCCAGCTGGGCGTAGACCCATTTTAGGCGCACTCAGTCCACGACAGGTTATTTCCCTGCAAGATTCACGAATAATAAACAGAAAAAAACTGGGAAGCACATGTCTTCCCATTTGATTGTCCAATGAACATTAATTGACGGATATTTTAATTTCCGGCACTGTAACTTTTAGGCTTTGTTAAAATGACGCAGACTCCGTACGAACGATGGAGTGTTGAAATGTACGGACTTGCCTGTTTGTGACTTGCTAACACGTCTGGTGGCCTGAAACGTACACAAAACGAGACCACGTTGTTGTGACAGGCTGCAATATTTATTAAGTATTATTAAGCATTACGATTGACCAATGTTGTGCCGGGACAGCATCCAACTAATGTTGTGGCGGGACAGCATCCACCTAACGTTGTGGCAGGACAGCATCCAACTAAAGTTGTGGTGGGACAGCATCCACCTAATGTTGTGGCAGGACAGCATCCAACTAATGTTGTGGCGGGACAGCATCCACCTAACGTTGTGGCAGGACAGCATCCAACTAAAGTTGTGGTGGGACAGCATCCACCTAATGTTGTGGTGGGACAGCATCCATCTAATGTTGTGGCGGGACAGCATCCAACTAATGTTGTGGCTGGACAGCATCCAACTAATGTTGTGGCGGGACAGCATCCACCTAATGTTGTGGCGGGACAGCATCCAACTAAAGTTGTGGTGGGACAGCATCCACCTAATGTTGTGGCGGGATAGCATCCACCTAATGTTGTGCCGGGATAGCATCCACCTAATTTTGTGGCGGGACAGCATCCACCTAATGTTGTGACGGGACACCATCCAACTAATGTTGTGGTGGTACAGCATCCACCTAATGTTGTGGCGGGACAGCATCCACCTAATGTTTTGTTGTGGCACAGCATACACCTAATGTTTTGCCGGGATAGCATCCACCTAATGTTGTGACGGGATAGCATCCACCTAATGTTGTGGCTGGACAGCATACACCTAATTTTGTGGCGGGACAGCATCCACCTAATGTTGTGACGGGACAGCATCCACCTAATGTTGTGGTGGGACAGCATACACTTAATGTTGTGGCGGGATAGCATCCACCTAATGTTGTGACGGGACACCATCCACCTAATGTTGTGGTGGGACAGCATCCACCTAATGTTGTGCCGGGATAGCATTCACCTAATGTTGTGGCGGGACAGCATCCACCTAATGTTGTGACGGGACAGCATCCACCTAATGTTGTGGCGGGACAGCATCCACTTAATGTTGGGCCGGGACATCATCCACCTAATGTTGTGACGGGACAGCATCCACCTAATGTTGTGGTGGGACAGCATCCACCTAATGTTGTGACGGAACAGCATCCACCTAATGTTGTGGCGGGACAGCGTCCACCTAATGTTGTGGCGGGACAGCATCCACCTAATGTTGTGACGGGACAGCATCCACCTAATGTTGTGACGGGACAGCATCCACCTAATGTTGTGGCGGGACAGCATCCACCTAATGTTGTGGCGGGACAGCATCCACATAATGTTGTGGCGGGACAGCATCCACCTAATGTTGTGGCGGGACAGCATCCGCCAAAATGTCCTCTAAAAGTACACCAGACAAACCATAAAAACCCTGGCCATTGGTGGACCCAGTATTGGGACTTGACTTCAGAGAGATGACTCGAGACTTCACTTCGACTTGGCAGTCATTGACTTGAGACTTGACTTGACTTGCCAGTTTGTGACTTGCCAACACTGTCTGATTTTCACCGTACCCAGCGTCATCCACGGCGTGTTGAGGGAGACACGCCCGTTGACAGTGTATTGAAGGAGACAAGCCCGTTAACAGCGTATTGAGGGATACAAGCCCGTTGACAGTGTATTGAGGGAGACAAGCCCGTTAACAGCGTATTGAGGGATACAAGCCCGTTGACAGCGTATTGAGGGAGACAATCCCGTCGATAGTGTATTGAGGGAGACAAGCCCGTTGACAGCGTATTGAGGGAGACAAGCCCGTTGACAGCGTATTGAGGGAGACAAGCTCGTTGACAGTGTATTGAGAGAGACAAGCCCGTTGGCAGTGTATTGAGGGAGACAAACCCGTTGACAGCGTATTGAGGGATATAAACCCGTTGACAGTGTATTGAGGGATATAAACCCGTTGACAGTGTATTGAGGGAGACAAGCCCGTTGACAATGTATTGAGGGATACAAGCCCGTTGAGAGTGTATTGAGGGAGACAAGCCCGTTGACAGTGTATTGAGGGAGACAAGCCCGTTCACAGTGTATAGAGGGATACAAGCCCGTTGAGAGTGTATTGAGGGAGACAAGCCCGTTGACAGTGTATTGAGAGAGACAAGCCCGTTGACAGTGTATTGAGAGAGACAAGCCAGTTGACAGTGTATTGAGAGAGACAAGCCAGTTGACAGTGTATTGAGAGAGACAAGCCCGTTCACAGTGTATAGAGGGATTCAAGCCCGTTGACAGCGTATTGAGGGAGACAAGCCCGTTGACAGTGTATTGAGAGAGACAAGCCAGTTGACAGTGTATTGAGAGAGACAAGCCCGTTCACAGTGTATAGAGGGATACAAGCCCGTTGACAGTGTATTGAGAGAGACAAGCCCGTTGACATCGTATTGAGGGAGACAAGCACGTTGACAGCGTATTGAAGGAGACAAGCCCGTTGACAGTGTATTGAGGGAGACAAGCCCGTTGACAGCGTATTGAGGGATATAAACCCGTTGACAGTGTATTGAGGGAGACAAGCCCGTTGACAGCGTATTGAGGGAGACAAGCCCGTTGACAGTGTATTGAGGGATACAAGCCCGTTGACAGCGTATTGAGGGATATAAACCCGTTGACAGTGTATTGAGGGAGACGAGCCCGTTGACAGCGTATTGAGGGAGACAAGCCCGTTGACAGCGTATTGAGGGATACAAGCCCGTTGACAGTGTATGGAGGGAGACAAGCCCGTTGACGGCGTATTGAGGGAGACAAGCCGTTGACAGTGTATTGAGGGATACAAACCCGTTGACAGCGTATTGAGGGATATAAACCCGTTGACAGTGTATTGAGGGAGACGAGCCCGTTGACAGCGTATTGAGGGAGACAAGCCCGTTGACAGCGTATTGAGGGATACAAGCCCGTTGACAGTGTATGGAGGGAGACAAGCCCGTTGACGGCGTATTGAGGGAGACAAGCCCGTTGACAGTGTATTGAGGGAGACAAGCCCGTTAACAGTGTATTGAGGGAGACAAGTACGTTAAAAGCGTATTGATTGAGACAAGCCCGTTCACAGTGTATAGAGGGAGACAAGCCCGTTGACAACATATTGAGGGAGACAAGCCCGTTAACAGTGTATTGAGAGAGACAAGCCCGTTCACATTGTATAGAGGGAAACAAGCCCGTTGACAGCGTTTTGAGGGAGACAAGCCCGTTGACAGTGTATTGAGGGAGACAAGCCCGTTGAAAGCGTATTGAGGGAGACAAGCCCGTTAACAGTGTATTGAGGGAGACAAGTACGTTAACAGCGTATTGAGGGAGACAAGCCCTTTAACAGCGTATTGAGGGATACAAGCCCGTTGACAGTTTATCGAGGGAGACAAAACCGTTAACAGCGTATTGAGGGATGCAAGCCCGTTGACAGAATATTGAAGGAGAAAAGCCCGCTGACAGTGTATTGATTTTAATATCGTATAAGTATAGCTGTACAAATCATATTGATGTACCGCTAACATGCAGATTTTTGCCAATGCATTCCTTTAAAAAATAGCATATTGAATAATTGTGAAAGGCTGCTGCTCGCATACACCCGCCACCACCACCACAACTCACGCTGTAACCTCGACGTACCACATACACCCGCTACCACCACCACAACTCACGCTGTAACCTCGACGTACCGCATACACCCGCTACCACCACCACAACTCACGCTGTAACCTCGACGTACCGCATACACCCGCTACCACCACCACAACTCACGCTGTAACCTCGACGTACCGCATACACCCGCTACCACCACCACAACTCACGCTGTAACATCGACGTACCGCATACACCCGCTACCACCACCACAACTCACGCTGTAACCTCGACGTACCACATACACCCGCTACCACCACCACAACTCACGCTGTCACCTCGACGTACCACATACACCCGCTACCACCACCACAACTCACGCTGTAACCTCGACGTACCACATACACCCGCTACCACCACCACAACTTACGCTGTCACCTCGACGTCCCACATACACCCGCTACCACCACCACAACTCACGCTGTAACCTCGACGTACCACATACACCCGCTACCACCACCACAACTCACGCTGTAACCTCGACGTACCACATACACCCGCTACCACCACCACAACTCACGCTGTAACCTCGACGTACCGCATACACCCGCTACCACCACCACAACTCACGCTGTCACCTCGACGTACCGCATACACCCGCTACCACCACCACAACTCACGCTGCCACCTCGACGTACCGCATACACCCGCTACCACCACCACAACTCACGCTGTCACCTCGACGTACCGCATACACCCGCTACCACCACCACAACTCACGCTGTCACCTCGACGTACCACATACACCCGCTACCACCACCACAACTCACGCTGTCACCTCGACGTACCGCATACACCCGCTACCACCACCACAACTCACGCTGTAACCTCGACGTACCGCATACACCCGCTACCACCACCACAACTCACGCTGTAACCTCGACGTACCGCATACACCCGCTACCACCACCACAACTCACGCTGTAACCTCGACGTACCGCATACACCCGCTACCACCACCACAACTCACGCTGTAACCTCGACGTACCGCATACACCCGCTACCACCACCACAACTCACGCTGTAACCTCGACGTACCGCATACACCCGCTACCACCACCACAACTCACGCTGTCACCTCGACGTACCGCATACACCCGCTACCACCACCACAACTCACGCTGTAACCTCGACGTACCACATACACCCGCTACCACCACCACAACTCACGCTGTCACCTCGACGTACCGCATACACCCGCTACCACCACCACAACTCACGCTGTAACCTCGACGTACCACATACACCCGCTACCACCACCACAACTCACGCTGTCACCTCGACGTACCGCATACACCCGCTACCACCACCACAACTCACGCTGTAACCTCGACGTACCACATACACCCGCTACCACCACCACAACTCACGCTGTCACCTCGACGTACCACATACACCCGCTACCACCACCACAACTCACGCTGTAACCTCGACGTACCACATACACCCGCTACCACCACCACAACTCACGCTGTCACCTCGACGTACCACATACACCCGCTACCACCACCACAACTCACGCTGTAACCTCGACGTACCGCATACACCCGCTACCACCACCACAACTCACGCTGTAACCTCGACGTACCGCATACACCCGCTACCACCACCACAACTCACGCTGTAACCTCGACGTACCGCATACACCCGCTACCACCACCACAACTCACGCTGTAACCTCGACGTACCGCATACACCCGCTACCACCACCACAACTCACGCTGTAACCTCGACGTACCGCATACACCCGCTACCACCACCACAACTCACGCTGTAACCTCGACGTACCGCATACACCCGCTACCACCACCACAACTCACGCTGTCACCTCGACGTACCGCATACACCCGCTACCACCACCACAACTCACGCTGTAACCTCGACGTACCACATACACCCGCTACCACCACCACAACTCACGCTGTCACCTCGACGTACCACATACACCCGCTACCACCACCACAACTCACGCTGTAACCTCGACGTACCACATACACCCGCTACCACCACCACAACTCACGCTGTCACCTCGACGTACCACATACACCCGCTACCACCACCACAACTCACGCTGTAACCTCGACGTACCACATACACCCGCTACCACCACCACAACTCACGCTGTAACCTCGACGTACCACATACACCCGCTACCACCACCACAACTCACGCTGTAACCTCGACGTACCGCATACACCCGCTACCACCACCACAACTCACGCTGTCACCTCGACGTACCGCATACACCCGCTACCACCACCACAACTCACGCTGCCACCTCGACGTACCGCATACACCCGCTACCACCACCACAACTCACGCTGTCACCTCGACGTACCGCATACACCCGCTACCACCACCACAACTCACGCTGTCACCTCGACGTACCGCATACACCCGCTACCACCACCACAACTCACGCTGTCACCTCGACGTATCGCATACACCCGCTACCACCACCACAACTCACGCTGTAACCTCGACGTACCGCATACACCCGCTACCACCACCACAACTCACGCTGTAACCTCGACGTACCGCATACACCCGCTACCACCACCACAACTCACGCTGTCACCTCGACGTACCGCATACACCCGCTACCACCACCACAACTCACGCTGTCACCTCGACGTACCGCATACACCCGCTACCACCACCACAACTCACGCTGTAACCTCGACGTACCACATACACCCGCTACCACCACCACAACTCACGCTGTCACCTCGACGTACCACATACACCCGCTACCACCACCACAACTCACGCTGTAACCTCGACGTACCGCATACACCCGCTACCACCACCACAACTCACGCTGTCACCTCGACGTACCGCATACACCCGCTACCACCACCACAACTCACGCTGTAACCTCGACGTACCGCATACACCCGCTACCACCACCACAACTCACGCTGTAACCTCGACGTACCGCATACACCCGCTACCACCACCACAACTCACGCTGTAACCTCGACGTACCGCATACACCCGCTACCACCACCACAACTCACGCTGTAACCTCGACGTACCGCATACACCCGCTACCACCACCACAACTCACGCTGTAACCTCGACGTACCGCATACACCCGCTACCACCACCACAACTCACGCTGTAACCTCGACGTACCGCATACACCCGCTACCACCACCACAACTCACGCTGTAACCTCGACGTACCGCATACACCCGCTACCACCACCACAACTCACGCTGTCACCTCGACGTACCGCATACACCCGCTACCACCACCACAACTCACGCTGTCACCTCGACGTACCGCATACACCCGCTACCACCACCACAACTCACGCTGTAACCTCGACGTACCACATACACCCGCTACCACCACCACAACTCACGCTGTCACCTCGACGTACCACATACACCCGCTACCACCACCACAACTCACGCTGTAACCTCGACGTACCACATACACCCGCTACCACCACCACAACTCACGCTGTCACCTCGACGTACCGCATACACCCGCTACCACCACCACAACTCACGCTGTAACCTCGACGTACCGCATACACCCGCTACCACCACCACAACTCACGCTGTAACCTCGACGTACCGCATACACCCGCTACCACCACCACAACTCACGCTGTCACCTCGACGTACCACATACACCCGCTACCACCACCACAACTCACGCTGTAACCTCGACGTACCGCATACACCCGCTACCACCACCACAACTCACGCTGTAACCTCGACGTACCGCATACACCCGCTACCACCACCACAACTCACGCTGTAACCTCGACGTACCGCATACACCCGCTACCACCACCACAACTCACGCTGTAACCTCAACCTACCGCATACACCCGCTACCACCACCACAACTCACGCTGTAACCTCGACGTACCACATACACCCGCTACCACCACCAAAACTCACGCTGTAACCTCGACGTACCACATACACCGGCTACCACCACCACAACTCACGCTGTAACCTCGACGTACCGTATACACCAGCTACCTCCACCACAACTCACGCTGTAACCTCGACGTACCGCATACACCCGCTACCGCCACCACAACTCACACTGTAACCTCGACGTACCACAAACACCCGCTACCACCACCACAACTCACGCTGTAACCTCGACGTACCGCATACACCCGCTACCACCACCACAACTCACGCTGTAACCTCAACCTACCGCATACACCCGCTACCACCACCACAACTCACGCTGTAACCTCGACGTACCACATACACCCGCTACCACCACCACAACTCACGCTGTAACCTCGACGTACCACATACACCCGCTACCACCACCACAACTCACGCTGTAACCTCGACGTACCACATACACCAGCTACCTCCACCACAACTCACGCTGTAACCTCGACCTACCGCATACACCCGCTACCACCACCACAACTCACGCTGTAACCTCGACGTACCGCATACACCCGCTACCACCACCACAACTCACGCTGTAACCTCGACGTACCGCATACACCCGCTACCACCACCACAACTCACGCTGTAACCTCGACGTACCACATACACCCGCTACCACCACCACAACTCACGCTGTAACCTCGACGTACCGCATACACCCGCTACCACCACCACAACTCACGCTGTAACCTCGACGTACCGCATACACCCGCTACCACCACCACAACTCACGCTGTAACCTCGACGTACCGCATACACCCGCTACCACCACCACAACTCACGCTGTAACCTCGACGTACCACATAGACCCGCTACCACCACCACAACTCACGCTGTAACCTCAACCTACCGCATACACCCGCTACCACCACCACAACTCACGCTGTAACCTCGACGTACCGCATACACCCACTACCACCACCACAACTCACGCTGTAACCTCGACGTACCACATACACCCGCTACCACCACCACAACTCACGCTGTCACCTCGACGTACCACATACACCCGCTACCACCACCACAACTCACGCTGTCACCTCGACGTACCACATACACCCGCTACCACCACCACAACTCACGCTGTAACCTCGACGTACCGCATACACCCACTACCACCACCACAACTCACGCTGTAACCTCGACGTACCACATACACCAGCTACCACCACCACAACTCACGCTGTCACCTCGACGTACCACATACACCCGCTACCACCACCACAACTCACGCTGTAACCTCGACGTACCACATACACCCACTACCACCACCACAACTCACGCTGTAACCTCGACGTACCGCATACACCCGCTACCACCACTACAACTCACGCTGTAACCTCAACGTACCGCATACACCCGCTACCACCACCACAACTCACGCTGTAACCTCAACCTACCGCATACACCCGCTACCACCACCACAACTCACGCTGTAACCTCGACGTACCACATACACCCGCTACCACCACCGCAACTCACGCTGTAACCTCAACGTACCGCATACACCCACTACCACCACCACAACTCACGCTGTAACCTCAACGTACCGCATACACCCGCTACCACCACCACAACTCACGCTGTGACCTCAAGGTATGTCGGATGTGGAGCCATCCCAAAATAACAATATTACTACAATATAACTAGTGCTAGTGTTTGCTGTGCAATATACAGACGCTTTCTATCCATAAACACCTCAATGTTGTACAGACAAACTCTAATAACTTGAAAGGTATTCAGAATTGCTGCATACACCCAGCGGCAAATGTGTAGGCCAAATTATTATCTTTACGATGACATAGAAAACAAAATATTTCCACGGTTGAAACTTCCGCTACAGCCTTCTGTGACTTCTACACAATTTTGTCCGCAAAAAGCCTGTAAAATATTGTATAGAAATTACATAAATTTTGGAAACCAAATAAACCATTTGGGTCTAGTTCTAGACAAACTATATAATATAAAAATCAAAATGTATGTTTGTATGTCTCTCTGTTTGTCTGTTTGTCTGCCTGTCTGTCTGTCTGTATGTCTGTATGTCTGTCTGTATGTATGTATGTCTGTCTGTCAGTAGTCTGTCTGCCTGTCTGCATATCTGCCTATTTGTCTGCCTGCCTGCCTGCCTGCCTGCCTGCCTGCCTGCCTGCCTGCCTGCCTGCCTGCCTGCCTGCCTGCCTGTCTATTTATATATTGTGTCTTATGCACGGCCGCATTTCTGGGCCGACCCGGACGAAACCTTTCTGACGGACATAGGGGGTCGGATGTGGATCCATATTCCATCGGGCCCCCGGGGGTGGGGGTCACAATTTCAAAAATGCTTACACATCTGCGCTGGATGTATGCGGCGATTGTGAATACTTATCAAGTTATTAGAGTTTGTCTGTACCACGTGGAGGTGTTTATGGATAGAAAGCGTCTACACATAGCATAACAAACACTAGCTATATCACTAGCTATATCATAGTAACATTGTATCTACCCAGAGCCGCTGCTTCGAGAAACAGATTTGCTACACCAGGTAACTCTGCTGGTAAGAAATAATTCAAATTTAATCGAAGCTACGTTGTCGTTGGATCCGCGAGTGTCGGCTGTCCCGTAAGTTCAGTTTCGTCACTGAATGTCAATGACACTGAAATGCCAATTACTCTTGAAATGTCAACGACAGCATTCACTTGTAGCTGACATTAACTTCTATTAAAAAGCTGACATTCTATTAAATTCAGTTGACGCCATAAGGCAATTTTAGCGAGGAAAGTTAGAAGCGTAACCAAGTAAAACAATAAACAGAAAGGGCCCAGCGTCGCAGCGATCTAGACAGTCACGAGTCGATTCTCTGTTCCCAACAATGTCACCACTCAACATATCACCACTCTCACAAACTGATTATGCTTTCAAAATGGACAGTTGTGGAGTGGTTTATAGAAATGGTTGAGCAACGTCAATCTTGTTTACGTCACGGCGACGTAGTGGCACAGTGGCATGGTGGCGTAGTGGCATAGTGGCATAGTGGCGTAATGGCAGTGGCGTATATAGGATCTCGCAAAGGGGAGGCCAGAGTAGGAGGTTAGTTTAGTCACCCATTAGTTTACCTTGTTACCATATAGTAGGTCATGGTATATCATTGTATGTTGTAGTTCTTGCTTGTAAGCTGTATTTTAGTTTGTCGTCATACGCCGTATTTGTTTGCATATATGTATACGCACTCACCCACCCATCCACACACCCGCCTAGCCACCATCCAACGCCCCCCCACTGGCCATCCCTTCAAGTCGTTTGTTGATCGTGTCAGAGTACTGATCGTCCCTCGTTTGTTGTCCAGATCGTTCAAACCGTTGTCATGCATTCTGTTTTAGGCAATCCTGGCACATGAGTCAGTATGACAGTGTTCAGTTCAACAAACATGACATTGTCTCTGATGTACACAATGTATCCTTGGGTACAGGACTGGTGTGGAGCACAAGCCCACAGGCTGATATACACAAGTCTCCTTGGGTACAGGACTGGTGTGGAGCACAAACCCACAGGCTGATGTACACAAGTCTCCTTGGGTGCAGCACTGGTGTGGAGCACAAGCCCACAGGCTGATATACACAAGTCTCCTTGGGTACAGGACTGGTGTGGAGCACAAGCCCACAGGCTGATGTACACAAGTCTCCTTGGGTACAGGACTGGTGTGGAGCACAAACCCACAGGCTGATGTACACAAGTCTACTTGGGTACAGGACTGGTGTGGAGCCCAAGCCCATAGGTTGATGCAAGCCGTATATATATATATATGTATATATATATATATATATATATACTGTTTAATTTTTTTTTTTTAATTTACCATGTCATACCGCGGTTTGTCTGTCTCAAAACATCATGGCATACCAGGGTATTTTACCATGGTATACCATGGCATCATATCATATGGGAGGCCTGGCTATTTTGGTAGACATTGACGGGCATCGCACATGGAGGCATGTTAAAAGAGCTGGAAGTGATTTTGACTATATATAAAGTTGTTCAGATTGTCACTGACGTAATGCCAGTGACTGTGAAGATATATGGAATTCTATAAACATTCTATACAATTCCACAGGATTCAGAAATGCAGGGTACAGTAGAATTTTGTCTATGAAATTCTATCTCATCTATAAATCAAAGTGTATGTTTGTCTGCTTGTCTGTTTGTCTGTTGTGTCTCATGCACGGCCACATGTGTGGGCCGATCTGGACGAAACGTTGTAAGGTGACCTAGGGGACCCGTCTAGGGGACGTAGGGGGTCGGATGTGGAGCCATCCCAATGGGGGCCCCCGGGGGTGGGGCCAGAATAACAATGTTACCATAATGTAGCTATGTTGTTTTTCATGCTACATATAGACGTTTTCTATACATAAACATATATATGATGTATATACAAACTCTAATAACTTAAACAGTATTCAACATTGCTGCATACACCCTGTGGCAAATGTGTAGGCCAAATTATTATCGTTACGATGACATAGAAAACAAAATAATTCCACGGTTGCAACTTCCGCTACAGCCTTTTGTGACTGCTACACAATTATGTTTGCAAAAATCCTATACAACATTATGTAGAAATTACATCCATTGTGTTACTAAAAGAAACAAAATAAAGCATTTGGGTCTAGTTCTAGGCAAACTATCTAAAATATACATCAAAATGTCTGTCTGTATGTCTGTTTGTCTATCTGTCTATATGTATGTCTGCCTGCCTGCCTGCCTGCCTGCCTGCCTGCCTGCCTGCCTGCCTGCCTGCCTGCCTGCCTGCCTGCCTGCCTGCCTGCCTGCCTGCCTGCCTGCCTGCCTGTCTGCCTGCCTGCCTGTCTGTATGTCTGTTTGTCTATTTATCTGTTGTGCACGGCCGCATTTCTGGGCCGATCCGGACGAAACTTTGCATGGTAACCTTTCTGACGGACAGGGGGTCGGATGTGGAACCATATCCACGGGGCCCCCGGGGGTGGGAGTCACAATTACAAACATCCCTACAAATTTGCCGATGGATGTATGCAACGATTGTGAATACTTTTCAAGTTATTAGAATTTGTCTGTACCACATACAGGTGGTTATGGATAGAAAGCGTCTACACATAGCATAACAAACTCTAGCTATATAATGGTAACATTGTATCTATCCAGAGCCGCTGCATCGTGAAAAAAGTTGCTACACCGGGTAATTCTGCTGGTAATAAATAATAAAATTTACACTGAAATGCCAATTACTCTTGAAATGTCAACGACAGCATTCACTTGTAGCTGACATTAACTTCTATTAAAAGCTGACATTCTATTAAATTCAGTTGACGCCATAAGGCAATTTTAGCGAGGAAAGTTAGAAGCGTAACCAAGTAAAACAATAAACACACAAGGGCCCAGCGTCGCAGCGATCTAGACAGTCATGGGTCGATTCTCTGTTCCCAACAATGTCACCACTCAGCATATCACCACTCTCACAAATTGATTATACATTAAAAATGGACAGTTGTGGAGTGGTATATAGAAATGGACAACGTCAATGTTGTTTACGTCGTTGCAACTGTGCACTTGAGTTGACGTAACATAGTTTAAAAAAGAACGCTTTGATGTTTCTAGACACATTTTCAATAGAACCACTATCCACATTTGTAAACAACTGAAATTGAGATATTTCGTGAACAAAATTAGGACCTTGCCAAATAAAATAAAGATCAAACGTAAGTTGTCCTACTTCTGTATAATGGCTCTGCATCGCCCAGCACCAGTCGTGAGGCGGTTGAGACACAACCGGATCGGCCTGACTGGCTCCTTTTGGCAGGCGACCCGCAGGGTGACTTGACAGTTTGTGAAGGTTTGATTAGGGGTGCGTTGACTAAGTGTCTAACCTGCAACTGTGTGGTTTACCAACAAGGGTCATAACAGCAGGAAGGAAGCTATTGTTGGAATAGTGGGTGACGAGGCCTGCCAGGCACTGGCTGTCTTCTTTCATTCTAATGTCCCATCCAATTCCTTCTTCTTGTCATCTGTCGTATTCACTACCGTACATGTGCTTGTGTACAACACACAGATACAACGTAAGAAGTGAGCGACTTGTGTACAACACACAGATACAACGTAAGAAGTGAGCGACTTGTGTACAACACACAGATACAACGTAAGAAGTGAGCGACTTTGCTGTCGTTGTACGCACATCTCCGGAAACAGGCCACGAGGCTTGGTTCAGGAGCATTCATACCTCGACTAGCTGTGCTCCTCATATGCTCTATGAAAGGTTCAACACATGCAGAAGGTGAGGTTGGTTTAGCTAAATAGACCGGTACCAATTTCAGAAAACGGAAACCCTGTAGACATATTTTAGCAACGCACATGACAACAAACGGTTTTAGTGTGATTTGGGTGTGCTGAATCCAGAAGAGTGGTGTTGGCAAACTTTAGGAGGGTTCCTTCAATACGAAATTACAAAACCAAAATGACGCCCGATTTGCCCAAACAATAAACACCTTTCTAATTAATATTATAATGATTTATTATTAAATGCAATAATCATATATATCCCCCAATGCTTCTCATATTGGCATTTTAATGTTCTTAAATCGATTTGGTTGCTTAGCAGAATAATAAAATTTAAAAAAATTTACAAATCAACGATACTCCATGCGACTGAGAGTCAGAAAGAGTGCCACAATGTGTCATGTCTGCAATCTGTACCCTTACCTAGCCCGACACACGGTATTCCAAACATTCGGCAACTGTAGTTGTTGCTGACACACTCCTTCGTACAACTGCACGAAACTGTTGCTAAGAAATAAAGTGGAGCAGCTCCAGGTCTTTAGATTCCAGTTTCCACCCCAACGAGGTTACATCTGGAAGTTCTGGATGAACGCTGTGGGCTTGGATCCATAGCGTGGTAGAGGACCCTCTTGTTATGCCGTCTGCAGATGGTTCGTCTGTTAATGCCCCATTCTCTAGCTGTTCCAAGATGTAGTGGTCAGTCTGGACTACTTTCCATACATTTTTCTTTCCACGATCCACCATTCGTGAAGCACTGTCACAACCAGTGGCTTATTTAGGGGGGCATTGGATCATGGCCCCTTTGGCTAAAAGTTTTTGATTTCCCCGTTTTTTTCCTTTGCGCCACTACATTACAGCATATGTGACTAGACGGCCCCTCTTTCGCCTCCCCCTTTGGCCTCCCTATGTGGCCTCCCCTTTGGCTTCCCCTTTGGCCTCCCCTTTGACGCCTCCTTTGGCACTCCCCCTTTGGCTTCCCTTTTGGCCTCATTTGACCTCCCCTTTGGCCTCCCCATTTGACCTCCCCTTTGGCCTCCCCCTTTGACCTCCCCTTTGGCCTCCCCCTTTGACTTCCCTCTTTGGCCCTCCCCCTTTGACTTCCCTCTTTGGCCTCCCCCTTTGACTTCCCTCTTTGGGCCTCCCCCTTTTGACTTCCCTCTTTGACTTCCCTCTCTGGCCTCCCCCTTTGACCCCCATTTGGCTTCCCCTTTTACGAGATCCTAGATGCGAGAGAGAGAGAGAGAGAGAGAGAGAGGGGGGAGAGGGAGAGAGAGAGGGGGGAGAGAGAGGGGGAGAGAGAGAGAGGGGGGGAGAGAGAGAGACAGAGAGAGAGAGGGGGGGAGAGAGAGATAGAGGGGAGAGAGAGAGAGAGAGAGAGAGAGGGGGGGAGAGAGAGAGGGGAGAGAGAGAGAGAGAGAGAGAGGAGAGAGAGAGAGAGGGGAGAGAGAGGGGGAGAGAGAGAGAGAGAGAGAGAGGGGAGAGAGAGAGAGAGAGGAGAGAGAGAGAGAGAGGGGAGAGTGGGGAGAGAGAGAGGGGAGAGAGAGAGAGAGAGAGGGGAGAGAGAGAGAGAGAGGGGAGAGAAAGGGGAGATGGGGGGGAGGGGAGAGAAAGGGGAGAGAGAGATTATATATATATTTATATATATATATATATATATATATATATATATATATATATATATATATATATATATATATATATATATATTTATATATATATATATATATATATATATGTATATATATATATATATATATATGTACATATATATGTATATATATATATATATATATATATATATATATATATGTATATATGTATATATATATATATATATATGTACATATATATATAGAACGGAATTCTCTCTCTCTCTCTCTCTCTCTATATATATATATATATATATATATATATATATATATATATATATATATATATATATATATATATATATATATATATATATATATATATATACATATATATATATAATTCCGTTCTCTTCTGTTCAACGTATCGTTTCTTGAATAACAACACTAATATACAGGCAACAAACGTTTTCTAGGAAAATGTGGTATTTTGCGCTACAATTTATCGTTTTGTATCTGATTCTACAAAGTGGTAGACGTAATTGTGTCAAGTGGGAAATTGTTCTGCCACAGTCATTTTGATTTTACTAAACGGCTCATTCTGTTATCTGTGATTCTTACAAAACTAAAAACAGCATATATTTCAGGTTTGCGGTTTGGATATTAGCAAACTAGTAGATTATTAGTATTATTGGATTATTAGTAAATTAGTAGTGTTACTTTTTCAATGCCAATTAAACCAAAAATCACCTTCAGATAGCAAGTCCATAAATAAATGCTTACTACAATACACATGTGGGGAACAATAAGTTTTATGAAGTCTCCTAAGTTTATACAATTGAACCCAACCCTATGTGGGGCCAGATGAGACAGCCGGAGAGGCACATAATATTGTAATATATAAATTTGTGAATAAACTAATTATCTCAGTTATGGATACTTATTGGAACACTGTTCTAGAAATATTTCCCAACAGAAGACTGTGTCATCTTCTTCACTCCATGCATTTGTTCAATCCTCCTGATGATCTTTGTTAGTCAGTGGTCTTTCCTCCACAATCAGAGTGTGGCATGAGGGTTGGACCGAGAAGTTAGTTTGAATAAAATAATAATATTGACATAGCAAACATAAAGAAAAGTGCCGTAAATAGAAATATGTGTGTATAGTAGATTTTGTCACCTCAAATTAAAAACATCCATCCTAATAAATCTTCTCATATAATCAATGGATAGGCCTCTACATGTCCGCCGTAGTGCCCTGCAAGGGCCGGGCTCAAATGTATTATTCCTCAACAGTCGAGATAGGCTGGATCCTAAGCCCCGACCAGTTGTAGTCGCATTCACAGCTGAACTTTTGTACTTTTGAAGTGTCAATGTTGTTGTTTTATGGATATATGTAAAACAAGAGGACAACGACATTGGCGACCCTGTGCAGACAGCAATGCAGATACCACATAAAAACCCTGCAAAATACATATAATAAATTTGGGTAACCGATTGCATATACTGATAACGACTTTTAAAATGAACTTTAAAATCAACAGTCATAATTTATATATTTTAATTAATGATAGTCACGGCAGCATGAACTGCAGTGTTATCTTACTCTGTTTCAATAATTGTTTCTAACGATATACAATGCTATGTACACATGGTACGACGAGTCAAAGTTCGGTCAACCCATCAACTTACACTAATTAAAGCAATAGGTCTGTGCTGACGTTATGCGTAGTGAATAACTGCGATAACAGTAGTGAAGTCACAGATGGGTTTGCAGAACAGTCATATAGCAATAAATAATGCACTGACACTTTAAATAATACAACAAATAATGTTCAATGTTTACAATTTATCTGACTATCTGTACCGCTGTACCGCACCCCCAAATGTACACATTATCCCTTTCCACCACCCAACATAAATCCACGCATGTTACATGTTGTAGAGGGCAAAGGTCGTTAAGCGGAGTCACTTAATTGGCTTTTTAAAATTAATGCCTCAACTGTCTCAACTGTAGAAGAATAAACAAATTGCGGCCGGGGTTTTGGGTCAGGCCCGGCCCAGCCGATGCCCTACGGGCCGGATCGGGGCCTCTGCTAAATTTGTCTGGACGGGCTGGGCCTGGGGGTACATTTTATGGGCGTGGGCCGAAAAAAAATAAACACTCCGGGCTTGGGTTGGGTATGGGCTATCGTGCGTGGGCTTGGAATGAGAAAAAAAACATGTTATTTTGTTATAAAAATTACGGAAGCCGTATATATGCACATACACATAATGATAAAAAATAACCTTTTGAATGAAACTCAAACGGCATTTATGTGGGCAACGCTACCGCTTATATTTTTGATTATACGGTAGGCCGACCTGAGCACGTGATCATTTCCTCCCGCCGTCGGCCTGGCCTCTCTTTCAATTTTCAAAGGTAATATTTTCGCTCGTGTTGTGAAAATTTGTGTTTCTCAAAAATAATGTTAAGAAGTTCGTTTTGAGACGATACTATTTGGTTTATTTAACTCGTTTATTTCTTAATTGCACTTGCGATCGCAGTGTGCCAGTGATGGAAAGGGTGAAAATGGGAATCGTCGGTCATTCCTTTGTTCGCAGCAAACTACGCTTTGCTGCAGCTGTCAATGAATCTCGATTTTAACACACGAAGTTACTTTTGTGGTTAAGGGTGGGTTGAACGTGCAACATTCATCTGTAACGAATTTAACGACATGGTTTTCCTGTACATCAAATATATGCATGCAGCTACTCAATCTTTCGATAATAATTTTTATAGACTTTTGGTCTCACTGCGAGTCTGCGGTGTTTGGGCCAACTGAACGGACAACAGCGCAGTATTTGCACAACGATAGTGCGCATTTCAACCAGGAGGGTAACCGGCAGTACTATAATAGGGTTCGCGGGGCGGTTATAGCAGCAGCTAATAAGTTGAAATGAAGTAAAGGCTTTTCTGACTGACAGATGTGTGGCCAGTAAACGGTTAAGGCTTTTATGACAGATGTATGGCCAGTAAACAGTTAAGGCTTTTATGACAGATGTGTGGCCGGTAAACGGTTAAGGCTTTTATGACAGATGTGTGGCCAGTAAACAGTTAAGGCTTTTATGACAGATGTGTGGCCAGTAAACGGTTAAGGCTTTTATGACAGATGTGTGGCCAGTAAACAGTTAAGGCTTTTATGACAGATGTGTGGCCAGTAAACGGTTAAGGCTTTTATGACAGATGTGTGGCCAGTAAACAGTTAAGGTTTTATGACAGTGACATGTGTGGTCAGTAAACTGTTCAGCACCTTTTTATAACTGCACTTTTGGAATTACCCAGCTGGATGAGTGCAATGAAGTTTGGCCCAGTGTCTGTCGGGTTGTCGGTATGTAATGTTTCAGGATGCCACGTAAGCGTGAAGCGACGGTGTCGGCGCTGTATCGCCTCACAAGCGATCGCCTCACAAGCGACTGAGGACAGCTGCATCGGTTCCGACCACGCAGGAGACAGCTGAGGCCCGGGTTACAGCTGAGACGACTGCACCGACCCATGAGTCCATCGCTGTGCCTCTGACTGGCGAGATTGGCGCTCTGCAGCAATAGAGCCAGTCGATGCGGGAGCAATTCCAGTCGAGGCAGGATGTAATTTTGCAGATGACCGCCGCATCGTCGCAACCTGCAGTGACATCAGCAGCTGCCGGGTCAGCAACACAAGCAACTGGAGTAGTCACTGCAGCAGCCACCAGGTCAGCGGTAGCAGCAGCAGCAGGTTGGAATGTGACACCAAATCCGGGTCAGTTTGACACAGATGAGTCTGATGAGTTCGATATAGGGGATAATGAGGATGCGTCCCCATTTGACATGCAGTCTTTTGCATCCGGTCCACTGGGGTGTTTGTTAGAACCAAAGTTGAAGGCCAAAATATGGGCCATGCAGTTTGTCGTTTTGGAATTGTTAGTTAGCGACTCAACGTACCAAACTACTTAATGTTAGAACCAGCCACCAGTAAAACCTTTGTTGATGTTACAGACCAGGCAAGCAAGACGAGTAATGGTCCGATGCCTTGCTGATCTACATCGCTGTCTATACACAGCAATACCCAACGGAAATTCTAAAATATTTGTAAATGGTTCACACCATGGCCTCCGACTCATGCAACACCATTTTTCTGGCCTATGGCAAATTTCAAGAAGTTGCGGGCATATACCTCTATGCCATGGTGCCATTTACACCAAGAGATGGTTTTTTTCTGTGAGTCGGAACGCCACTGCTAACTTTTTTCTTCCACCCCCGCATGGCAGTCCAACCCAAGGAAACAGTCCTTTCCTGAAAAAAAGTGTGGCTGGGTTTCACTCAAGGTTTTCGGATTTCTTCCCAGGGCAACCTAAGCCATAGGACTATATCAGGTAATCACCCATCTCTTTTTGAAAACCTTCCTGTAGCCATAGATATGATTCATAAAGAACATGCCTTAGGTTGCATAGCAAGTACATTCACATCAATACCATTTGGTACTTTAATTATATCACCACTGGGATTCTTTCCAAAGGCAAGTTATGGATCATTCATGGCGTATCATTTCCAATGGGAGATTCAGTGAACTTCGGGATACCAAAGGAATTTTGTTACGTACCATATGAGGATTATGACTATTTTGCTTCATTGCAAACATCAGTTGGTCAGGGTTGCTTTATCGCCAAAGCGGATATAGAAGCAGCATTTCGGATTATTCCTGTTCATCCTAGAGATTATCATATGCTGGGTTTTACATTTGAAGGTCATTATTTCTATGATCGATGTGTCTTGCAGAGTCTTTGAGCTATTTAGCTGTGCTTTGCAGTAGATTTTACAAACTGTTTATCATGTTATACACAACTCACATATTTGATTTCATATTTCTGTCTCCATCGGAGTAACGCTGCAACCTCTATTTGCAGCAATTTTTTTCCGTGGCTGATTTTTTGTCAATTCCAGTGAAACGTATCAAAACTGTGTTGCCATCTACGTGTGTTGATGTGCACGGTATAGAGGTAGACACTGGGACAATGCTGTGTTGTCATCTACGTGTGTTGCTGTGCACGGTATAGAGGTAGACACTGGGACAATGCTGTGTTGTCATCTACGTGTGTTGCTGTGCACGGTATAGAGGTAGACACTGGGACAATGCTGTGTTGTCATCTACGTGTGTTGATGTGCACGGTATAGAGGTAGACACTGGGACAATGCTGTGTTGTCATCTACGTGTGTTGATGTGCACGGTATAGAGGTAGATACTGGGACAATGCTGTGTTGTCATCTACGTGTGTTGCTGTGCACGGTATAGAGGTAGACACTGGGACAATGCTGTGTTGTCATCTACGTGTGTTGATGTGCACGGTATAGAGGTAGACACTGGGACAATGCTGTGTTGTCATCTACGTGTGTTGATGTGCACGGTATAGAGGTAGATACTGGGACAATGCTGTGTTGTCATCTACGTGTGTTGCTGTGCACGGTATAGAGGTAGACACTGGGACAATGCTGTGTTGTCATCTACGTGTGTTGATGTGCACGGTATAGAGGTAGACACTGGGACAATGCTGTGTTGTCATCTACGTGTGTTGCTGTGCACGGTATAGAGGTAGACACTGGGACAATGCTGTGTTGTCATCTACGTGTGTTGATGTGCACGGTATAGAGGTAGACACTGGGACAATGCTGTGTTGTCATCTACGTGTGTTGCTGTGCACGGTATAGAGGTAGACACTGGGACAATGCTGTGTTGTCATCTACGTGTGTTAATGTGCACGGTATAGAGGTAGACACTGGGACAATGCTGTGTTGTCATCTACGTGTGTTGATGTGCACGGTATAGAGGTAGACACTGGGACAATGCTGTGTTGTCATCTACGTGTGTTGCTGTGCACGGTATAGAGGTAGACACTGGGACAATGCTGTGTTGTCATCTACGTGTGTTGCTGTGCACGGTATAGAGGTAGACACTGGGACAATGCTGTGTTGTCATCTACGTGTGTTGCTGTGCACGGTATAGAGGTAGACACTGGGACAATGCTGTGTTGTCATCTTCGTGTGTTGATGTGCACGGTATAGAGGTAGACACTGGGACAATGCAGGCTCCCTCAGGACAAGCTTGAGGCAGCAATCAATTTAGTGAGGTCTTTCAGTCGACGTAAAAAGTTCACTGCGGGAGCGGCCGTCCCTTATCGATACTTTGAACTTTGTCTGTAAAGTGACTGTTCCGGGACGCCCTTTCCTGTGTCATCTTATTGATCTCACAATCGGTATCGTTAAGCCTCATTTTCATATACGTTTGGGGCAAGAGGCACGTCTTGATTTGGCTGCTTGGTCCATGTTTATTGAGAATTTAATGGGACATCACTCATTATTAACGATCAGTGGCTTTCTTCACAAAAGCCATAGCTGTTTGCTGACGCTTCAGGTTCATAAAAGACATGACCTGGACGACCCGGCTGTAACATTTGTGGTGAGGAAATTGTTACACGGGGCAGCAAGACTGAAGTCATCAGGTGATCAGCGGGCACCAGTCACACAATCAGTTTTATACCAGTTGGTTCGTTCGACACCAAAAATTTCACTTTGTTATTATAACAACATTTTGACTTCCGCCATGTATTTATTAGCATTTCATGCCTTTCTTCTAATCAGAGAAATAGCTGTAACATCAACAGCTCGCATCAGTAATGTCTTGCAGGTGAATCAGGTGGCAGTAACATCTAGTGCTGTATGGTTGTGTTTCACATATACAAGCAATACCAGGGCCCTCCAGTGTCGTTAGTTATTCCAGCGCAAACAGATTCACCTTTTGCCCAGTTAAAGCTGCGAAGTTGTATTTGGGACTACGAGGCAACTCGGTTGATAATAATGGCAATTTATAACGTGGGTGCTTTCTACGTAGGTGGGGCATTCAGTGTACTATAGTAGCGATGGGTGACAGACATACTACTTTGTAATGTGTGGCATGGATGCTTTCTATTTAGGTGGGACATTCCATGTAGCAATAGGTTTATTCACACTGGATATATGGGTGGAACTGCTTATATAGAAATACAGGCTTTCATTTGAAACACGGATTCTTTCTACATAGGTGGGGCATTATGTGTAGCAAATTTAACAATCCAATACTAAGGAATTATTAGTCTACAACAGCGACTTGTAGTAATTGTGTAAGGTAGATGCACTTGTTGCTACCTAGTGACACGGAATCCCGGGGGCATTATGAGTTTATTACAGAATTGGCCTGGTGTGGCCGATTCCCCCACCTTTGCTGTTACTTTGTGTATTTGCATAAATGACGACATTTTATATATTATATGTGCATAATGTATTCTTGCATATAAAAAAGTTGGCTTACTATAAAAACTCATATACAAACATACATTGGACTTGTGAATTTTGCCTTCAGCAAACGAACTACATTTCCAAGTCAACATCTTGTTAACCGGTAGTGTTGTCCTACATAAAATCACCTTTTGAATGAAACTCAAACGGTATTTATGTGAGCAACGCTACCGATTATATTTTTTATTATACGGTAGGCCGACCTGAGCACGTGATCATTTCCTCCCGCAGTCTGCTTGGCCCCTCTTTCAATATTTCGCCGAAGGTCAAAGGTAATATTTTCGCTTGTGTTTTGAAAAAAAATTTCCCACCCTCCTACCCAATCTTCACCTGTTTAAGTTTGTT
Source organism: Lamellibrachia columna (assembly GCA_963662155.1). NCBI lineage: Eukaryota > Metazoa > Annelida > Polychaeta > Sabellida > Siboglinidae > Lamellibrachia > Lamellibrachia columna. The sequence goes on along the minus strand of OY759261.1, from coordinate 9,869,745 downwards.
TTCTGGTTGGGTCGGTTTACTAACTTCGACTGGTTACTAAATGGTCTATATGTTTTAATTTAATATCTGTATAGATCTCCTGTGTCAGATATCTGGTTTTGTTATGCAATAATAGGCATACTTTATGATTAAAGATAGTGATTCTCGTTGTAATTATCTGTAAGGGGTGTAGGGTGAGGTCTGGTACCTAATGCTTTCCCCTTTTTGGTACTACTGTGTACACAAGGTTTTTAGCCTTGTTATTAGGTTGGTGGGATCCTCCACCTGCGTGTGGTCGGTTCACCCACCTGCGTGTGGTCGGTTCCTCCACCTGCGTGTGGTCGGTTCCTCCACCTGCGTGTGGTCGGTTCACCCACCTGCGTGTGGTCGGTTCACCCACCTGCGTGTGGTCGGTTCACCCACCTGCGTGTGGTCGGTTCCTCCACCTGCGTGTGGTCGGTTCCTCCACCTGCGTGTGGTCGGTTCCTCCACCTGCGTGTGGTCGGTTCACCCACCTTTGCTGTTACTTTGTGTATTTTCAGTTATCTACACTAAATGACAACATTTTATTTATTATATTTGCATAATGTATTCTTGCATATAAAAAGTTGGCTTACTATAAAGCTCATATACAAACATACTTTGGACTTGTGAATGTTGTCTTCAGCAAACAAGCCACGTTTCCGAGTCAACATCTAGTTAGCTGGTAGTGTTGTCCTACATAAATAATAATAATAACAAGTGTGCTGTCTTCCAGTCTCAAACAAAGGGAATTAGCAGGCAGGTGAATTAATTGGCCAATCTCTGTAAATAAACCTTGTCAACTGAGAAAGGCAATGAGATAAGGCCTGAGTGGTCAGTAACAAAGATTTGGACAGTGACATGGCTGCACTGACTGTTAGCACTTGGTGGTAATGTGCGAAACTTCTGTGTGGCAGGGACTGTTGTTAGCAAGATGAGGTGCAGCCTCAGAAGCTCAGTGGTAAATGATTTATTTACTGTAAAACTTGCCTGCATACACAGGTGGCAATTGTGACCACACCAGGGAAGCCAATGTTAAAGGCAATCGACCCCCAAACTTGTGGGTTGACGTGCAAACTTAAGAACACAGGTGGCGCTACCATGAGCCCTCTTTATTTTGACCAACGATCAAGCTCCCTACTTTCTTGCTGATATTTGTTTGCATATAAATTGTTTTATAATTCTACTAAAGGCGTCTAATGTTTAACAAATGTTTATACAATTGTAAAAACAAAACAAATAACTGCCTTACAATAAATTTAATTCAAAACACATCCCTTTGAATATGGAGTTACATAAGAAAATTAATGCCACAAAAATCGTAATAACTATTTTTCCAACGTTCAGAACCTCACCATATTTCGTCAGATTAATTATCTGGCGGTACTATTTAAAAAAAAAAAAAATATTGAGGTCGACGTTGAAACGTTTGAGCTATGACCATTCAAAACTGCATAAAAGCTGACTATTTTATTCACCTTTTCCTTTAGAGCCTAGAGGCGATCGATTCCAAAGTTGTCACGTTCAGATCGAGTTGAAACTTCACCACATTATACATTTGATCCATATAAGTTTATTTGCCTCAACACGAATTGGGATTGACGGTTAAACGTAAGAGCTATAAATATGTAAAACAAATTTATAAAAATCGTCATAACTGTTTTTTCAACGTTGCAAACTTAACCAGATTTCATCATCATAATAATCTGGATGTGCTACGTCATATAAATTACAACATAATGAGGTTATTGAACTGTGACAATTAAAAATTGAGTGTTTGAGATGCGCGACCTGGATGCGTGTGGGCAAGAGGAGAGAGGTGGAGGGCGGTGTGTCCATGGGTCATTAAGTGCCCACTGCGTTTGGCTTTGAGGGCATTGCCCGGCCTGCAGCGTTTACCGGCAAGAATACGTGGAGTTATTAATATTGACAGGAAGTGTACGTCAATAACCTTACATAGGAATTATGTATGAACAAAACAGACGGGCACGCACGCACACGTATACACACGACTCAATCTGTAGGTTTGTTTCCAGGCTGCACGAGTTTACCAGAAATAGTCTCCGGTACTCTCGAGGGAGCGGCGTTTTAATTTCAATCTGCTGATTGAAATATCTAATCCACTAATATTTTAAGTTAGCGAATGCGACACCGGGAGCACACGCAAAGGACATGAGTTAAACAGTGCATCACTTCCATTCGTTACGACAGATGTGTCTATTGTATTCGGAACTGTAGCGTCCTCAGGGTTTTATGCATGACTTGACACACCTATGACATCCCCGATGATTATATATTAGAGTTTTTGAAAGCGCACCGATCTCGGCTCCCTTCCCGATCCCGATCTCGCGCGCGATCGGTACGGTGAGTAGGAGATCGGGGACCGAGTAGTTTTTGCAACACGCGCCAACGTAACCCGATCTACGCGGGTGGCGCTATCTACATCTACCTTTTATTGTGTTGTCCCACAAATTACGTGTTTACTTAGAGCAGGTGCTATTTCTGTTTTGATTTCCAAATAAGATCATCACACCTTGTAATTTTTTAAGTGAAAATAAGTCTGAAGAATAAATAAATTATAATATATTTCCTTGTTTATATGTGTAAATTTATATCAAAACATTTACGTTTTATATGAACTGAACAATTAATTAAATTCAGCTAAATTTGCAGAATTTCTAATTCCAATTAAATTCCAAATCAATCCGTTTTGATTTTTATCAAATCAATTCTTATAAGTCACACGATGTTTGGATCAATTCAACTCCAATTAAGATTTGACTAACACCCGGATTTTAAATTACACCCCAAAATTTACATACATCCATTATAATTACACATCCTCATAGGTCTAGATAACACACATGACAAGAAAAAATTTACGATGGGGTATTATGTCTCAAATTAATCAAAATACGAGATTATTGTGGCACTCCAATTTTTGGATTCTACCAACAGTTAACCAATTAATGTATTGGTCTGTGTAACCACACACGTTAAACCATAGGGATGTAGCTAGATTAATTTCTGAGTTATGACTATTTCCACTTTCTGCCAAATTTATTTTGTATAAATAAAAATAGTAGAATTTTGCATAGTCAATATTTACCAATATATCTACATTTTCAGCAAATTTCAGATACATACCTTGAAAACTTCTCAAGTTAGACGCACCTGATAAATATAATCTAGAATTATGTATTCAGAAGGTTTTTGTTGCATTTAACAGCAATATTTACATAGTTTTCTTACTACAGATGGAACAGGTATCAAATCATCTAGTTGATATTGTGTTGTAATGCGAAGCGTCCATAAAAAATTTTTTTTTCAACATTGAGCCATTTGAATAGGGAATCCAAATTTGGTGTATTACACTGGCACTGTACTTGATTTTCATGTACAAATAAATTGGAATTTTATCTCTATGGCCATAGCTGCTATACATAGGCCACTTTTAACTATTTACCAACAACATAGAAACTTCAAAGTTCTCATATATGTAGGTGTGTTACTGATCCAAATAAGATTTATTTGTGTTCTAACATGTTTTATTGTTAAACTCATTCGATGACTCAATCTCACACATAAAACCCACACCTTCAATGCCAATGGCAGATTGTGGGAGAATTTATATACAGTAGTAAGTCTGTTACTATCTAGCATCTACACATAATGGAGAATAACCATGCCAAAATCTCAGATATTGCATAAATAGTTTTTAGGTTATTTGTATTTTAAGCAGAACAAGAAATATTCATGATATCCGAAAGTATGTAAAATAAAAACACTTGTCTGTATGGTTGCATGTCCCAAATTCGTGCGTTGCACAATTCCGTGGCAATGCAGTATTTTATCGTTCTGCAACTAGCGGTTGGTCATTGGAGGTCAGTGTTTATGCTGAACTGACAGTTGCAGTTGTGGACATCGTATCACAACAAAATATGAATTTATTTATGAGAATAATAGTCGGATAGTTGCGCTAACCTTTCATAAGCGAACAAAACAAAAGGTGCACGAGTCGAAGACGAAGTTAGGAAACTCGAGTATATATTTTATTTAAAAAAAAAACAATATAGAATGTTAACCATAACTGTTTGTTTTTGCATTGTACATCATTTCAGTACACTTCAGCTGGAATTTTTGGTCTAGTTTATACCATAGGACTGATCTACAATGCGATGTCTAAATCTAAGTCTACGCCTACGGTGCCGTCGATGGTTTCGTGTAGTTTTGTTTACCATAGCCTAGGCATAGCCGTAGTCATAGACAGTGCGCACTTAAAGCTCTTTTTTCCGATGCACTGAGCCCATTGGCAACTAAAATAGGGCAGCTAACCAGTCAACAACAGACTTACGTACACTTGCTGTAGATTTATTATTTTTATTCAACCATAATTTCAACGTACTATAGATAGGGAGACCACTAACCGATTGAACCTGCGAGATCGGTGTTTTCCCTATCTCATCGACCCGGCCCCGATCGTTTAAACACAAGAAGCGATGACGTAGCACGCGTAGCGAGATCGGGATCTGGAAGGGAGCCGAGATCGGTGCGCTTGCAAAAAACTCTCTATTATCAATTTGCCAGTCGAATGGAAGTTTCCACTTAGTTGATGAAAGACTCTCCAAACAACAGCTGACCACACCTAACTGGGAGGTAGTAGTGAGGTTAGCTTAGCTCTGTGAGCTAACGTTTTTCCATTTCCCTGTTAGATAGAAGGACCAACTGTCTCTTCCAAAAAACACAGGCAAAGTGGAGTGAATTAAGGAAATTGCCCAAGTTTCGAAACGGCAGCAGGCGGTTTTGAACCCCGGTCCCTCGACCGACAGTCCCACACTCTAGCTTCTACCACACAGCCACATCAACCCGCTATTTCACCACAGACGTGAGGATCTGATAATTATATATTAGATATATGGCAGCGTGCCCTCCGTCAACGTTTAATACATCTAGTTACCTGGTCCTCCATACTGTTGGAATAAACAACGAAGACACGTGTTTGTAGCTGTGTTGGTCTAAAGCCGTTTCACTGTGTATTGTAATAGTCATCGACATGTCAGAAACTCTGCAGCCGTTTCAGTCTGGGAACGTTCGGTTAGAGTTATCTCTGGAAGCATTACTCTGGAGTTCTGGAAGCGAAAGCTTGTAGTAGTGGCTCTAAAAACAGCACCAACATCTATTTTTTTTTAAATTGTTAGAGAGGTAAACTTGGTAGAGATGAGAAATCCAATGTGAAATGGAATGATCCGTTGCAGCGCTTGATTATATTTACGACACGAATAAATTTGGTTCTCTCGCCAGAACCAAACCATCGTCATTACATCATGTGTCACAACCACTTATGTAATAGTCGACACGTCATGCAATAATCAACCGCTTATATAATAATGACAAAGAGGAGGACAATAATAATAATGATTACGGCAATATAATGAGTGGTTAGCGGTGGTCTAATGATTAGAGAACCCGCCTGACGATCGAGTGGACGGTGGTTCGAGAACCCGCCTGTTGATCGAATGGACGGTGGTTCGAGAACCCGCCTGTCGATCGAGTGGACGGTGGTTCGAGAACCCGCCTGTCGATCGAGTGGACGGTGGTTCGAGAACCCGCCTGTCGATCGAATGGACGGTGGTTCGATTCCATCTCCGCCGTTTCGCAGCTTGGGTAATTTCATTCAGCCCACATCGCCTGTGTCTTTCGGAAGAGATACTAAGAGTCATTGGTCCCTTCTATCTGGTCTCTGTGGCAGGGGAAGTAAACGACAAGAACCATTGGTCCCTTCTATCTGGTCTCTGTGCCAGGGAAGTAAAAGATCCCACACAGGGAAATGGAGAGACTGATGGACTCACTAACTGTAGAGATGGACATTCTTAAATGAACCCTCAGCGCAATATCCTAGTAGGACTTTGCTGAGTAATTATCCAGATCCAGATGATGATGAAGATGACTAGGAGGATGAGTACGATGATCAAGGTGGATGATGATGATTATGAGGTTGATGGGGATGAGAACGAGGATAATGATGATGACAAGATGATGAAGATGACACCATGATGAGGATGATGATCACAATGAGCATTATGGAGGAGGATGATTATGACATGATGACGTGGGTGATGAGGGTGATACGAAAGATGATGAGGATGAGTGGCAGGGCTTATGTAAAAGTGCGGGAGTGGCAGGGCTTCTGTGGGAATGCGGGAGTGGCAGGGTTTATGTAAGAATCCGGCAGTGGCACGGCTCATGTAAAAGTGCCGGAGTGGTTCATATAAGAAATCAGCAGTGTTAGGGCTCATGTAAGAGTGCGGGAGTGGCATGATTTATATAAGAATGCGGGAGTGGCAGGGTGTATGTAGGAATGCGGGAGTGGCAGGATGTATGTAGGAATGCGGGAGTGGCAGGGTGTATGTAGGAATGCGGGAGTGGCAAGGTGTATGTAGGAATGCGGGAGTGGCAGGGTGTATGTAGGAATGCGGGAGTGGCAGGGTGTATGTAGGAATGCGGGAGTGGCAGGGTGTATGTAGGAATGCGGGAGTGGCAGGGTGTATGTAGGAATGCGGGAGTGGCAGGGTGTATGTAGGAATGCGGGAGTGGCAGGGTGTATGTAGGAATGCGGGAGTGGCAGGGTGTATGTAGGAATGCGGGAGTGACAGGGTGTATGTTAGAAGTCAGCAGTGTCAGGGCTCATGTGTGAATGCGGGAGTGGCCGGGCTTATGTAAGAGGGCGGGGGTTTCAGGGCTTATGTAGGAGTGCGGGAGTGACAGGGTTTATGTAAGAGTGCGGGAGTGGCAGGGTTTATGTAAGACTGCGGGAGTGGCAAGACTTATGTAGGAATGCGGGAGTGGCAAGACTTATGTAAGAGTGCAGGAGTGGCAGGGCTTATGCAAGAATGCAGGAATGGCAGGGCTTACGCAAGAGTGCGTGGGTGGTATGGCATATGTTAGAGTGTGGGAATGACAGGGTTTATATAAGAAAAGGGCTCATGTATGAGGGTTTATGTAAATAAGAAACCGGGAGTGGCAGAGCTCATGTAAGAAGGCGGCAGTTTCAGGGCTCATATAAGAATGCGGGGGTGGCAGGGCTCATGTAAGAATGCGTGGGTGGCAGGGTTTGTGCAAGAGTGCGGGTTTGGCTGGTCTTATATAAGAGTGCGGGATAGGCAGGGCTTATATAACAATGCAGGAGTGGCAGGGCTTATGTTAGAATACGGGAGTGGCATGGCTTATGTAAGAATGCGGAAGTGGCATGGCTTATATAAGAATGCTGCAGTGGTAGGGCTCATGTAAGTATGCGGGTGTAATCAAGAATCCAGGAGCGGCAAGGCTTATGTAAGAGTGCCGGAGTGGCAGGGCTTATGCAAGAGTATGGGAGTGGCAGGGTTTATGCAATAATGCGGTAGTGGCTGGAGTGGCAGGGCTTATGTAAGAGAGCTGGAGTGGCAGGACTTATGCAGGAGTGCGGGAGTGGCAGCGCTTCAGTAGGAATGCGGGATTAGCAGTGTTTATGTAAGAATCCGGCAGTGGCACGGCTCATGTAAGAGTGCGGGAGTGGCATGATTTATATATTAATGTGGGAGTGCCAGGGCTCATGTAAGAGGGCGGGAGTGGCAGGGTTTATGCAAGAATGCGGGAGTGCCAGGGCTCACGTATGAGGGCGGAAGTGGCAGGGCTTATGTAAGAATGTGGGAGAGGCAGGAATTATGTAACAGTGTCGGAGTGGCACGGCTTATGTAACAGTGCGAGAATGACAGGGCTTATGTAAGAGTGCGGAGATGGCAGGGATCATGTAAGAGTGCTGGAGTGGCATGGCTTATATAAGGGGTTTGTGCAAAAATGCGGGTGCGGCAGGGCTTATGTAAGATTGCGCGGGAGTGGAAGAGTTAATGTAAGAGTTTAGGAGTGGCTTGGATTATGCAAGAGGTGTGTAGGAATGCGAGAGTGGCAGGGCTTATGTAAGAGTGAAGGAGTGGCAGGGTTTATGTATGAATGCGGCAATGGCAGGGCTTGTGTAAGAGTGCGGGAGTGGCAGGGCACTAAAAGCACCAGCACCAGACGCTGTATTCGCGGAGACGTTCAATGCAGGCGGCAGTGCACTCAAGAAAGCTCTGCTGAACCTGGTGAATCTTCACAAAAAGGGGTGCATTTAGGGGGAGGCCTGTGGGACTTGGCCCCTTGATTAAATGTTTATCCTTTGCGCCGCTACATGGTCGCTAAACTGATGGGTAACTAAACTTGCCGTCCCCCTCCCCCTCCCTCTCCCCCTCCCGTCCAACCCTCCCGTCCCCCCTCCCCGTCCCCCCTCTCCCTCCCCTCCCTCACCCCGTCCCCCTCCCTGCTAAGTATCACCAATAACCCCACCGAAGCCCTGTAAAGTGTCACCAGTAACCCCACCGAAGCCATGTTAAGTATCAAAAGTAACCCCACCGAAGCCCTGTTAAGTATCACCAGTAACCCCACCAAAGCCCTGTTAAGTATCACCAGTAACCCACCGAAGCCCTGTTAAGTATCACCAGTAACCCCACCGAAGCCCTGTTAAGTATCACCAGTAACCCCACCAAAGCCCTGTTAAGTATCACCAGTAACCCACCGAAGCCCTGTTAAGTATCACCAGTAACCCACCGAAGCCCTGTTAAGTATCACCAGTAACCCCACCGAAGCCCTGTTAAATATCACCCGTAACCCCACCGAAGCCCTGTTAAGTATCACCAGTAACCCCACCAAAGCCCTGTTAAGTATCACCAATAACCCCACCGAAGCCCTGTTAAGTATCACCAGTACAGTAACCCCACCGAAGCCCTGTTAAATATCACCAGTAACCCCACCGAACCCCTGTTAAATATCACCCGTAACCCCACCAAAACCCTGTTAAGTATCACCAATAACCCCACCGAAGCCCTGATAAGTGTCACCAGTACAGTAACCCCACCAAAGCCCTGTTAAATATCACCAGTAACCCCACCGAAGCCCTGTTAAATATCACCCGTAACCCCACCGAAGCCCTGTTAAGTATCACCATTAACCCCACCAAAGCCCTGTTAAGTATCACCAATAACCCCATGGAATCCCTGTTAAGTATCACCCGTAACCCCACCGAAGCCCTGTTAAGTATCACCATTAACCCCACCGAAGCCCTGTTAAATATCACCAGTAACCCCACCGAAGCCCTGTCAAATATCACCAATAACCCCACCGAAGCCCTGTTAAGTATCAACAATAACCCCACCGAAGCCCTGCTAAGTATCAACAATAACCCCACCGAAGCCCTGTTAAGTATCACCCGTAACCCCACCAAAGCTCTTTTAAGTATCAACAATAACCCCATCGAAACCCTGTTAAGTTTCACCCGTAACCCCACCGAAGCCCTGTTAAGTATCACCAGTAACCCCACCGAAGCCCTGTTAAATATCACCCGTAACCCCGCCGAAGCCCTGTTAAGTATCACCAGTAACCCCACCGAAGCCCTGTTAAGTATCACCAGTAACCCCACCGAAGCCCTGCTAAGTATCACCCGTAACCCCACCGAATCCCTGTTAAGTATCACCAGTAACCCCACCGAAGCCCTGCTAAGTATCACCAATAACCCCACCGAAGCCCTGTTAAGTATCACGCGTAACCCCACAGAAGCCCTGTTAAGTATCACCAGTAACCCCACCAAAGCCCTGTTAAGTAGCACCAATAACCCCACCGAAGCCCTGTTAAGTGTCACCAGTACAGTAACCCCACCGAAGCCCTGTTAAATATCACCAGTAACCCCACCGAAGCCCTGTTAAATATCACCCGTAACCCCACCAAAACCCTGTTAAGTATCACCAATAACCCCACCGAAGCCATGTTAAGTGTCACCAGTACAGTAACCCCACCGAAGCCCTGTTAAATATCACCAGTAACCCCACCGAAGCCCTGTTAAGTATCACCATTAACCCCACCGAAGCCCTGTTAAGTATCATCAATAACCCCATGGAATCCCTGTTGAGTATCACCCGTAACCCCACCGAAGCACTGTTAAGTATCACCATTAACCCCACCGAAGCCCTGTTAAATATCACCACTAACCCCACCGAAGCCCTGTTAAGTATCACCAGTAACCCCACTGAAGCCCTGCTAAGTATCACCAATAACCCCACCGAAACCCTGTTAAGTATCACCAGTAACACCACCGAAGCCCTGTTAAATATCACACGTAACTCCACCAAAGCCCTGTTAAGTATCACCAGTAACCCCACCGAAGCCCTGTTAAATATCACCCGTAATCCCACGGAAGCCCTGTTAAGTATCACCAGTAACCCACCGAAGCCCTGTTAAGTATCACCAGTAACCCCACTGAAGCCCTGCTGAGTATCACCAATAACCCCACCGAAGCCCTGTTAAGTATCACCAGTAACACCACCGAAGCCCTGTTAAATATCACCCGTAACCCCACCGAAGCCCTGTTAAGTATCACCAGTAACCCCACCGAAGCCCTGTTAAGTATCACCAGTAACCCCACCGAAGCCCTGTTAAGTATCATCCGTAACCCCACCGAAGCCGTGTTAAGTATCACCAGTTACCCCACCAAAGCCCTGTTAAGTAGCACCAATAACCCCACCGAAGCCCTGTTAAGTATTACCAATAACCCCACGGAATCCCTGTTAAGTATCACCATTAACCCCACCGAAGCCCTGTTAAGCAATCAAACTCCGTTTCAGACGGGACACGTTTGGTCAAACATTCGATCACGAGAAATTACATGTTTTCAACAACAATGGCGTAGTCTGCTTCATCTATTCTAAAGTTTTCGACTCGATATACCAACGGAAACTATGGGTTGCTTTGCGCGATTTCACTTTCATCAACCCGTTGCATTTTGGTCCAACTTTTCATAATTTGCAGACGCGCATCAGAACAGACATCGATGCCACCAGCTAGAGCCTAGAGTGAAGACTCCTCTCGATTCTCCGAGGCGTAGGCCTGTTCTCATTAGTTAGACTCGCGTGGAATGGACGACAACGAATGGTTGTTTTGTGTAATACCAATAATCATTCGTACAGTGACGTTGATTTCAATTCATATGTCGAGACATATTTCAATTCGGCGCACTTTATAGGTCCCTCCTCCGTTCGGCGTACTTTAAAGGTCCCTCGTCAATTCGGCGTACTTTAAAGGTCCCTCCTCAAGTCGGCGTACTTTAAACATCCCTCGTCAATTCGGCGTACTTTAAAGGCCCCTCATCAGTTCGGCGTACTTTACAGGTCTCTCTTCAATTCGGCGTACTCTAAAGGTCCCTCGTCATTTCGGCGTACTTTAAAGGTCCCTCCCCAATTAGTCGTAATTTAATTATCTCTCCTCAATGCGGCGTACGTGAAAGGTCCCTCCTCAATGTGACGTACTTTAAAGGTCCCTCCTCAATTCGGCATACTTTAAAGATCCCTCCTCAATTCGGCATACTTTAAAGGTCCCTCCTCAATGCTGCGTACTGTAAAGGTCCCTCCTCTGTTCGGCGTACTTTACATGTCCCCCTCTATTCGGCATACATTAAAGGTCCCTCTTCAATTCTGCGTACTTTAAAGATACCTCGTCAATTCGGAGTATTTAAATGGCCATCGTCAATTCGGCGTACTTTACAGGTCCCTCCTCAATTCGGCATACTATAAAGATCCCTCCTCAATTCGGCGCACTTGATAGGTCCGTCCCCAATCCGGCGTATTTTACAGGTTCCTCCTTAATTCGGCGTACTTTAATGGCCCGTCCCCAATTCGGCGTAATTTAATGGTCCCTCTTCAATGCGGCGTACTTTAAAAAACCCTCCTCAGTTCGGCGTACTTGAAAGGCCCTCCTCAATGTGGCGTACTTTATAGGTCCCTCCTTAATTCGGCATACTTAAAAGGTCCCTCCTCAATGAGGCGTACTTTATAGGTCCCTCCTTAATTCGGCATACTTAAAAGGTCCCTCCTCAATGAGGCGTACTGTAAAGGTCACTCCTTAGTTCCGCATACTTTAAGGGTCCCTCCTTAGTTCGGCGTACTGTAAAGGTCACTCCTTAGTTCCGCGTACTTTAAGGGTCCCTCCTTAGTTCGGCGTACTGTAAAGGTCACTCCTTAGTTCCGCGTACTTTAAGGGTCCCTCCTTAGTTCGGCGTACTGTAAAGGTCACTCCTTAGTTCGGCGTACTTTAAGGGTCCCTCCTTAGTTCGGCGTACTTTAAAGGTTCCTCTTCAATTCGATTTTTTCGCTCGTCACGATCATTTCAAATCCATTTTGCGAAAAAGCAAACCTACTTAGTATGCACTGCAACATGCTAGCTCGTTCATGGTGTTTTTTTATGTGAAATCATCAGCCAAACTATTAATTTTTTTTATGTTTGGACAAACATCAATCGAACTGAAAATGGAAACGCTGGAAACTGATTCGACAGGTTTCGCCATTTCATCACCCTTTTGACTGCTACGGCGCCTCATACCGCAGTGTTTACTGTTTTGGGTATTCACTATTTAGAGCCTAACCAAATCTAAAAGTCAATTCTTTCGATGATTTAAACAAAAGTACGCACTCGTTTCTTAAATCGACTGCGGACATTACTTAGACTATTCACTTACTACATAGGTATATTTGGACGTGAAAGAATCGGAATCGCGATAGGCTAAATCAGTTGCGGATGGAGTAGTATGCTATTGCCCCGTGCACAGAAATACATTTTTGGTCTTTAGACTGAAAAGTGCTTTTGTGTGCAGGTGCAGAAAGCCCCTAGCGGCAAGCTAGGGGGCTATTTAATAACAACCTGTCACCCCTCTCTTTCTGGAAATTGGTATCGCGCTTAATTAGGCTGGCCGGGAAGCGTTCAAAGCATCCCACTGGTCAGCGGCGCCTGCGGGGAAAATGTGCGGGATGATAGTAGAGGCGCAGGTTTGCAAATTACTTTTTTGCACTGCGCCAAACTAGCAACACCGTTTTCGACTTTGATTTGAGTATAAATTTTGATTCCCACCCTTCCTCCCCGGTGTATTTGTTTTACTGTCAGTTATGTTATATACTTGACAATGCTATAATCCACTATGGTACATTGCATTTCAGTTGTAATATGGGGGGATTACTTACACCCCGCTTTTGTGTGTAGTGAATTTTTAAATAGTCTAGCTGGTACAGTACTTGTGCAGTCTTAATTAAGTATCGTGTTCCCTTGTAAATTGTTATGCTGGAACATTATATAACAGCGACAAGGGTTTATTGGATCATACTGTTATTGCTAACATGTACCAGTTTGTCCTCAACACTGATGTTATTATCCAGACAGACTGTTTATTTATTGCTGCAGGCATCTTACATTTAATGCGGTGCACACAGTGGCAATTACGTCGAAATTCATCCTCCAAAATAAATTGGACGAATTGCCCATTTTCAACCTACATAGTATTTGGGTTTTTTCCACACAAACTTAGAAAAGGTTGCACGCCCCCGTTATTAACCAAATACACCGGGGATTCATAGGTAATGGAACTGCTTAGGCACACGAAATAGCACAGCCACCCAATGGTGTAACTAATCGAGTCAATAATGGCGACAATATTCTGACATCGATTGCTCTCACTGACAACATCCTGGAGATACGGCCCAGCGTCTAAATACCGTGACATTTACCTGCTGTCAGTGCATTGGGAGGCTTTTCTGACATGCCTGTATGTTATATCATGCTGAAGCAAATTAATATTATTGCACTTAACATATTGTTTCCTATTTGTGAGATAGTTCTTAAACCACTTTAGTGGAGTACCATTTATTCCATAGAATTCAAGTTTATGTAATAGGATTTGATGGTCAATTGTATCGAAAGCTGTATTAGATAACATCATTAATAATAGTAATGATGTTTATGGCAACCGAGCCAACGCTTTGAGACATCACAGTACTCTTTAGTTGCACAAAATGAAGTTAATGCGTTTTACAGACAACACGATACATTTTCTATACCAGTCTGTCAGCCCGTTGCATCACTAATAGCTAGAACAAACAGGTGATTTAGTGGGACCCATTAGTGGACCGAAGATAACGCGTCCCTGGAGATAGCAACATGATAGTGCAGTTTTCCTATTCAATTTCAAATAATACTGTCATATTTATTATATATTATCATATATTATGTTATATATTTATTTTATATATATATTTTATATATTTATTTATATATTATATTTTTTCCAAAGCCTTCCAAGATCCACTTTGTCGACCTTTCATTAATAACTATTAATTATGTTTATGCCCCCTATAAAAATATACCATCGTATTCTATGGTAAATACAATGTTGTTTTGAAACAGGTAAACCATGGAAAACAATGGATTAAAGTAAACCATGATAGACCATGGAAACCATGGTAATCCATGGTGTTTTGAAACAGGGAGACCATGGTAAAATACTTTGGCTCTTTCAAACAGGTAAACCATGGTATACCATATATTTATCATATACAATATATGAAAAAGCATGGTCTATAACAGTTTACCATGTAATGTCATGGTATACCATGGTTTACCATGTAATACCATGTAATATAACGAAATACCATGGTATACCATGTGATTCCATGGTATGAGGAAGAGAGAGATAAATTGGATGAGAGAGGGGGGGAGGAGAGAGAGAGAGAAGAAAGAGAAGAAGAGAGAGAGAAACGTGGAAGAGGGAGGGGAAAGAGAGGGAAAGAGGAGAGAGAGAGAGGGAAGAAAGAGAGAGAGAGAGGGAGGGATGAATGGGAAGGGAAGAGAGAGGGATACAGATGGTGATAAAGAAGGGAGAGATAGGGAGATAGAGAGAGGGGAAGGAGAGGGTGGGAGAGAGAGAGGAGGGGAGAGATAGGGAGAGAGACAGGCAGAGACAGAGGAGAGATGAAGGGAGGGAGAGAGTGAGGGAGAGAGAGAGGGAGATGGAGAAAGAGACGGATGGAGACAAGTGGGTAGAGATAATGAGATTTAGAGAGAAAGGGAGGGAGGGAGACAGATGGGAGAGATAGAGAGAGAGACAGAGGGAGGGAGGAAGGGAGGGAGGGGGAGAGGGAGACGGAGAGAGAGGGAGAGATGGAGAGAGGGAGAAAGAAAAATGTTGGAGAGAGAAGGGAGAGAGCTGGAGGAGAGAGACAGAGATGGAAAGAGAGCGAAATGGAGAGAGAGAGAGAGAGAGAGAGAGAGAGAGGGAGGTGGATGGATGGGGGAGACAGAGAAGGGGAGAGGTGGAGAGAGTGTGAGAGAAGGGGGAGATTGAGATAGGGATAGAGAGAGAAACGGGGGAGAGAGGGGAGAGAGATGAGAGAAGGGAGAGAAGAAGAGAGGGGAGAGAGAATTGTGGAAGAGAGAAGGAGAGAGAGGTAAGAGGAGAGAGAGAGAGGGGAAAGAGAGAGAGGGAGGGAGATGGGGAAGGGGAAATATATAATGGGAGAGAGACAGGGGAGAGAGAGACGAGGGGAGAGATAATGAAACGGAGAACGAGAAAGAAAGATAGAGAGAGAAAGAGAGATATATAGATAGGTAGAGACGGAGAGACGGGGGAGGGAGGGAGATGGGGAGAGAGGGGATATATATATATATATACAGATGGTGGGAGGGAGGGAGCGAGAGAGAGATATACAGGGGGAGTGAGGGAGGGAGAGAGGGGGTGAGGGGTGAGATGGGTAGAGAGATAAATGTGGGAGAGAGAGAGAGGAGGTAGAGCGGGGGTAGAGAGAGGGAGATGGAGAGAAAGGGAGATGGATAGAACGAGGAAGGAGGGAGTGATGGAGACAGAGAGAGGTAGGTAGGGAGAGAGAGTGAGAGAGAGAGAGAGGGGTAGGAGGGAGATGATAGAGGAAGAGAAGAAGAAAGGGCTGAGAGAAATGTTGAAGAGGGGAGAGAGAGAGAGAGAGAGAGAGAGAGGGAGGGAGGGAAGAGGAGAGAGAGAGAGAGGGGGAAAAGAGAGAGAGGGAGGGAGAAGGGGCAAGGCAGGGAGATACGCTAGAGAGAGAGAGGGGGGCGAGAGAGAGGAGGGGAATATAGGGAAACTGAGAAAGAGAGAGAGAGAGAGAGAGAGAGAGAGAGCGAGAGAGCGAGAGATAGAGACAGGTAGAGACGGGGAGAGGGAGGTAGGGGTGGACATAGGGAGAGAGACGGGGAAAGAGAGAGGTAGAGAGGGAGAGAGAGAGAGAGAGTGGGGGGGGGCGAGTAGAGAGAGGGGGGAGATGGGGGAGAGAGCGAGCGAGAGAGAGAGAGAGAGAGAGAGAGGGGGGAGAGAGAAGAGGTGAGAGATAAGGAGAGCGAGGGAGAGAGAGCGAGAGATAGAGAGAGAGGGAGAGAGAGACAGGATGGGAGAGATAAAGAGAGAAACGTGTAGAGACGGAGAGAGACAGGGAGGGAGAGAGGGGGTGCAAGGAGGGAGGGAGACAGGGAGAGAGGGGCAGGTGGAGAGTGAGAGAGAGGGGGGAGAGTGAGATAGGGAGAAAGAGAGTTAAATGGGGAGAGAGGAGGGAGAGGGAGAGAGAGAGAGAGAGAGAGAGAGTATATTTTGGAATTTCATAACTCATGCATATATACAAGAAACAACACGTAGTTGGTAAAAATAGATGTATGTAATCATCAGTAAACTGGTCGCTATCGACCGTATTATAACGTGTTATGATTGTATTGCGTAGTAATAACACAGTAATTTATATTTCATGTATTTTGATGAATCACTAACAAAGTCAATCTCACAGAGGACAATAAATGAATGGAAAAATGTCTGTAAATGTTACCAACGTGAATATTTGTTACACCATATTGACAATTAAGACAACAATGGCAGACAGCCTGCAGAATACATAACGAATTCAGTCAAACTTTACATGTGAGCCGTCGCGGCTTAGCGGTAGACCGTTCGCATTGCGCGTGGAAGGCCCCGGGTTCAATCAGCAGTATGTCTGATTGACATTTTTTCTCATTTAATGTTTTTATTATTTTTTTAATTATATTTAATGCTATATTCGCTTTTGTTTAATTTCGCAGATTGACAATGTTCAATTGTATCATCATATTACTGAAATGAACAAAACAAAATTAAATCAAGGAACACGTTGAAACATTTAATGCATTAGTGTATTGTACGTACAGTTAGTGTGTAGATTAGTGTATTGTACGTACAGTTAGTGTGTAGATTACTGTCCTTCAGTCAGTAGCAGTTTAATGAGAGCTCAGAGGATTATATTACAACAACAAAGCAGATGTATACAGTACGACAACAATAGTATTAACTAATAATACTAAATGTTCACATTAGGTGGTGTGTAGTATTAAGATAATACATACATGTGGCAATGCCAGGCACTGGCAATAGTAGCACGTGTTAGAAGGAACAATTGATGTGTGCAACAAGTCAGACACGGTGGAAAGTATCATAGTTCAGCTAGAGCGCCATATCCCCTTACAATGCCTTGAGTGATGCACAACAAGTCAGACACGGTGGAAAGTATCATAGTTCAGTTAGAGCGCCACATCCCCTTACAATGCCTTGAGTGATGCACAACAAGTCAGACACGGTGGAAAGTATCATAGTTCAGTTAGAGCACCATATTACCTTACAATGCCTTGAGTGATGCACAACAAGTCATACATGGTGGAAAGTATCATAGTTCAACTAGAGCGTCATATCCCTTTACAATGCCTTGAGTGATGCACAACAAGTCAGACACGGTGGAAAGTATCATAGTTCAGCTAGAGCGCCATATTACCTTACAATGCCTTGAGTGATGCACAACAAGTCATACATGGTGGAAAGTATCATAGTTCAGTTAGAGCGCCACATCCCCTTACAACACATGCCTTGAGTGATGCACAACAAGTCATACATGGTGGAAAGTATCATAGTTCAGTTAGAGCACCATACTCTCTTACAAACACATGCCTTGAGTGACGCAAAACAAGTCAGACACGGTGGACAGTATCATAGTTCAGTTAGAGCGCCACATCCCCTTACAACACATGCCTTGAGTGATGAGACAACACTTTTTAATTTGGGTTTATTTTGAATGCTAGGTAGAATTATATTCCAGATCAACGGGCCTTTACATAACAACCTTTTTGATGATCTTACAGTAGAACCGATGAAAGGACATAATATTATATGTGAGGCATGTCATAGGTAAATGTGAAAATATCAGATAAAGTATATGGAAGGCTCCCATGGAAATAATCATACATAAATTTTGCAACTTCAATTTGATAGCTATCATGTGATTTTATAAAATTTAAGCATGTAACGAGGGGATGAGAGTGTTCATACTATCCAATTTTAAGAGTGGAGCGAAAAAAATGTTGCATAATGAATAATTTTGTAATAATCAGTTTTACATGTGGATCCCCTCTAGATGATTCCGTATGTAATGTAGGAATACACTAAAGTGTAATACATCATTTTACATGTGGATCCCCTCAAGATGATTCCGTATGTCAAGTAGGAATACACTATAAAGTGTAATACATCGTTTTAAGGGCGGCAAATGGAAGAAAACGGTTAACTTTATCTGTTGCGTACAGAGCATTGGTTAGCTTGTTTTTACATATATTTGTGTGTTTTTGTTAATCAAGGCTTTCATCTCTATGAAGGCCTATAAACGTCATATATTTTGTGCGCTGAATTGTCATATTAGACATTGTTAGACACAATTCTTCATTTTGAATAGGAGATAATAACATGCATTTTGTCTATTTGTGAGATAGCTCTTATACCACTTGATTGGAGTACCCCTTATTCCATATTATATATATATATATATATATATATATATATATATATATATATATATATATATATATATATATATATATATATATATATATATATATATATATATATATATATATATATATATATATATATATATATATATATATATATATATATATATATATATATATATATATATATATATATATATATATATATATATATATATACGTACAGTTAGTGTGTAGATTAGTGTGCTTCAGTCAGTATATATTCCAATTCAAGTTTATGTAATAGGATTTGGTGGTCAATTGTACCGAAAGCTTGCTCCCCTTCATAAACATCATTAATAATATTAATGATGTTAATGGCAACCGAGCCAACGCTTCGAGACATCACAGTACTCGTTAGTTGCACAAAATGAAGTTAATGTGTTTTGCAGATAACACGATAAATTATCGATACCAGTCTGTCAGCCTGTTGCATCAGTAAAAGCTAGAACAAACAGGTGATTTAGTGGGACCCATTAGTGGACCGAAGATAACGCGTCCCTGGATATAGCAACGTGATAGTGCAGTTTTCCTATTCAAATTCAAACAATATTGTCATATATTATCCAAAGCCTTGCAAGATGCTCTTAAACCGCTTGAGTGGAGTGCCATTTATTCCATAGAATTCAAGTTTATGTAATAGGATTTGGTGGTCAATTGTATCGAAAGCTCCACTTAGATAAAAAAAACACTGAAGAGAGAAAGCGGCATTCCCGGTGGTTTGATTGACACACATGTGTAATGGATAATAAAGCACGAGCTACTCATTGGGCAAATGGTCGACGTCACTTGTGTTAATGGCCTATCACATAATGCCAAGTAGCTTCTTGACGCCCTTTATTGATATTCCAATGCGATGTTACGGTATAAGATACCGCCCGCAGTGTCAGAACGTCAGTCAGTGACACATTGTTTGGCGATTTGTCATCCGACTGCATAAGGAGTGATCCTGTGAGACTCTGCGCAGCAAACTTCCCAGCTGAAGAGCGAAGATGCCGCGGCGCTGTTCGAAGAAGTCGATTCGTCCACCGCCTCTGCCGCCACCCGGGCTTCTGCTTCGAGTTCTGCTCTTGGCATGGGTCTGCTTCTGGGCTACCAACTCAGAAGGTAAGCACTTTATATTAATCGACTGTTATGTTTAAACTGTGAAAGTGTTTTGGTAATAGTATTCCCTAATCATCGTCATGATCAGACTCAACTGGCAATGATGGGCGCCGTCAGCTGCGAGGTCAAAGACTTCTGTTACTGCAGCTCTTGCAGGGCAGACACGCTCTGACACGATGTTGGTTCTTTCCTGTAACACGTTGTTGCTGTCTTCTTTCCCCTGATCGATGATGGTCGTCGATGTTCTTGTTTTCTTCGTCCGACGCTGGTTCCACTTCACTCCCGTCTCCACTATCCACGAACAAGACCACGTTAGACACACACACACACACACATATATATATATATATATATATATATATATACATATATATATATATATATATATATATATATATATATATATATATATATATATATATATATATATATATATATATATATATATATATATATATATATATATATATATATATATATATATATATATATACATACATACATACATACATACATACATACATACATACATACATACATATATATATATATATATATATATATATATATATATATATATATATACATACATACATACATACATATATATATATATATATATATATATATATATATATATATATATATATATATATATATATATATATATATATATATATATACATTGCAGTCTCAGTAAATTAGATGGCAAAATGGATATTGTTTTCCTGGTTATATCAAAACATATGTATGTGTGTTTGCATGCGTGACTTTTGCGTGTCACTGTTGATGATATCATGCTGAACGATTCTGGTTTGTCGCGCCTTTGAACTTGTGTATGTTTAGTATCGCTATTATTATTTACTTGAGCACGTGCGCGTAAAATATCGTAACAAAAACATATCATGATAAATGTTGCGCAAATCATGGTTCGTTGATGGTCATAATATTATATATGTAGTGGGTGAATAGTATTACACAGCTCAGCCGGTTTAATAAAATAATGCGCAGGTCTACCCTTAAACTCATCGAAATAGTATACTTTGATCGAGAGATCGGGTAACTTTGGTAATAAAGAATACCCTTTCGCTGTAGCATACTAAATAGAGGTGGGCTGTAAATATATCTATATGTCTTTTTTCAATTAACTTCGGTTCTGCCGAACCAAAATTAAATGCATAGCTTTTACTATGATTCATCGAAATATAATACATTTACTCAAACGTGTTCGCACGTCGTTGTCGATATTTGAGACCGACAATTCGTAGTGCGGAGTCAGCTATACAACGACGATTCTCATTGGTTAAGTGATGAAGACATATGTTATATTGTTTATGAGTGAGCTCCGTCCTGTCGCACTGACATCAGCTGTTATGAAAGCTTATCAGCGAATATTTCTCAATAAAATGTCCGTTGTATTGTTACTGATCCATTACTGTTTGCCTATAAGAGAAACAGATGTATCGATGATGCAGTTCTATATGTGGCAGGCAATACTATTCGACTTATGTTTTTGATTTCTCCAGTGCTTTTAATACTATTCAGCCTCATATTTTTGCTCGAAAGCTTTTAGACATGAATGTACCATCCTCTTTTGTTTCATGGATCTTTGGATACTTAACTAGCAGATGTCAGTATGTCAGTCTCGAAGGCATCCGGTCTTCTTCCGTCCACACGAACACTGGCGCACCTCAAAGCACAATTCTGGCACCTTTCATGTACACACTCTACACTTCTGACTACAGAAGTACTGACAATGTCTATCCACTGGTCAAATATGCAAACGACAGTGTCATTGTTGGCATGGTTAACAATGATGATGATTCTGACAAAAAAAAATTTTTTTGCAGCTAAATGTCTCGAAGACTAAATAACTATGTATTGATTTTAAGCGAAAGAAAACACCTCCTAAAACTGTTTGTATTAAGGGGAAGAGGTGGTGAGAGATGATACTTACAAATACATGGGCATTGTTATTCATTCAAAACTGAAATGGGACGAGAACACTGAGAGCATGATGAACAAATAAAATTCAATGATGTACTGTCTCGGGAAAATTTGGGAAATTTGGAGTCTGATTTCATTGTTTTGTTTACATAGGGTTCTCCGTACTCGCTAGGTGGCAGGCATTTTTTGGCTTATACGAGAAAAGACATAGTTAATAAGTATATTATTGTCAATATTAAATTACATCCTAAATAACCCAGCCTCAAGTATAATTTTGAACACAAAAATAGCCTTATTCAAGGCTAACGAAGCAATCAAATCAAGAATAAATTATGTGATGACGCCGTGCAAACAGCAGGTAAAGGCCACCAGGCATTTAATATGCGGCAGTTGCAGCAACTGGGTGGACTTCGTCAAGTCCGGGTGTGAGAAGTCCTGCGCTGAGGTTCAGGCGGATAGTTTTAGTTTTGGGTGTAGTGGATGTGCGAAGATGAAGGAACTAGAGGTGGAGTTGGAACAGCTGAGGCTGCTCGTTATGGCAATGATGGGAAGGGAAAAGGTGGGTTGTGCCAGTGGTTCCGGTGGGGGGGGGGGGGGGCAGTAGATGATAAATTGGGGGAAGACGATGAGAGAAATGTTAGGGAGAGCTCACCTCAGCCTGGGAGGAGGCTGAGAGGAGGTAAGGTGACACGTCGTAGGGGGATATGACATAAGGAGACGGGACGTATGGAGACGGGACGAAAGGAAACGGGAAGGAAAAAAACGGGAGGAAAGACAACTGGAGCGAAGGAGGTGGAAGTGGGGGAGACGGGAGGGAAGGAGTCGAGAGTGAAGGCGATGGGAGTGAGGGAGACGGGAGGGAAAGCGTCAGGAGGGAATGCAATGGGAGCGCAAGTTAACCAGGAGACGGGAGGGAAACGTGACAGGTTGATGGGTGAGAGGGTGATTGATAACAGTCTGCCAGGTGACAAGGCTGTAGGACAAAATGTGACGGAAGGGATCCAACGGAAGAGCTATTGTGAGGTAGTGAGGAAGAGAGCGAGGGTGTTTGTGGGGGACTCGGTAGTTTTGAAGACCGACAGAATCTTAAACAAGGAGATGACGTGGTGGTTTGCTTGCCCGGGGCCAAAATAGAGGCGATAAATGAGAGGGTAGAACACATCATGGTTTCGGGCAAGGGTGGATCTGTTTTAGTACACGTAGGGACAAATAACGTAGAGAGTGGGGGTACAACTGCCGTTGCTATGAAATACAGGCAGTTAGTCAGAACATTAAAGCAGATGCGGGTTGAGCAGGTAATTCTCTCAGGGATTTTACCAGTACTAGGAACGAGGGGTCAGATATATCGAAATTGCCCGGGGATGGCAATTAACATGCTAGTCCAGAAGTTATGTAGGGAAGATGAAGTTGGTTTTTTGGATTTGTGAGGAAGTTTTTTGGGAGGGCTGATATGTACATGAGGAATAGGCTTTATGTAAGTGGAAAGGGGGCAGCAATATTTGCGGATGAATTCTCAGCAGCAGTAGATAGTGGCATGGGTAGCATAACAAATATTTTTGGTAGTAAACATTGTTTAAACTAGAAGGGGTTTACTTAGTGGTACCTCAAGGAGGACAAGAGGCCATTAGTACAGTCAAACCAATAACAAAATGTCCGGAAAACATATCTGAAACAGGATATAAAAGAGGGAGTTGCTTCTTTTGAATGGAAAGAAGCAAACATCATACCATTATTAAAAAAAAGGTTCGAGAAATAAGACAGAGAATTACAGACCAGTGAGCGATTTGTAAATTATTAGAAAGGTTAATTAAATACGTATGGTGGACTTCATTGTTAGATTTAAATTATTAAATTCATCTCAACATGGATTCCTAAAAGCGAGGTCATGCTTAACAAATATGATGAAGAAATCACTAAGTGTATAGACGAGGGATCACAAGTAGATATTATCTATTTAGATTTTCAGAAAGCTTTTGACAAAGTGCCACATCAAAGATTACTACTTAAATTAAAAGCCCATGTTATCGGGGATGGCATAATTAACTGGATAGAACAATGACTGACTGACAGAAGACAGCGTGTGGTAGTAGATGGAGAGGTTTCAAACTGGAAATCAGCTTCGAATGGGGTTCCACAAGGATCAGTACTAGGACCTTTATTATTCTTAATATATATCAGTGACTTGGATGACAATATAACAAGCAACGTACTGACATTTGCGGATGAAACAAAAGTGTTTAGAAAGGTTAACGCTGATGGTGATAAACAATATTTACAAAACGATCTAGACAAATTAGTTAAAAGTTAATAATGGCAGATTTTATTCAATTTTGGGAAATGTAAAGGCATATATACAGGACACGGGAACTTGAATATAAAGTATAATATGGGAGATACTGTTATTGGTGCTACTGTACAAGAAAAGGAATTAGGAGTTACAATAAGTGCTGATATGAAAGTTTCAGAGCAGTGTGGTATTGCAGCTTCAAAGGGTAATCAAATTCTTGGGTTGATTAGGAGAAACAACTTACAAGGTAAAAGGCTAATTATACCTCTGTATAAAGCAATATTTAGACCTCATTTAAAATACTGTACACAAATGTGGATACCATATCGTAAGAAGGATATGGATACGCTTGAACGTATACGGAGGAGAGCAACTAAAATTATTTGAGAACTGAGAGACCTTAGTTATGAAGAACGTCTGAAAGAATGTGGTTTAACAACTCTAGAGACAATAGGTTAAGAGGAGATCAAATTGGATTTTTTTCAGATATAGAATGGATAAGGAAATGTTGATACAAATATGTTTTTCTCACTCAAGAAAGATAGTAGAACTAGAGGACATGAGGTAAAATTAGTAAAGAATCAGTGTAGATTGGATATCAGAAAATACTCGTTCTCACATAGGACAAGAAATGAATGGAACAGATTGTTTACGGATTGTGTAACTGCTAGCAGCGTGAATATGTTTAAAAACAAGGTTGACATATATCTCAGGAGGGCGGGTTACACGTAGATGAATATTGTTGGAGACTCGATAAGCCGATGGCTTCCTTGTCCACTTGCCACCTGGGCCTTTGGCTTGGATGACGAATCTTGTTAAATCTGCTTCTGATGTTTTGTAATGCAGTCATTTCCAGTACTATCTCTTTTGGGGCAGCCTGTTGCGGTGGGAATGTTTCAAAACATGATCAAGGGAGGATGGAAGAAGTCGTAGATAGAGCCAGTCGTATTGTTGGTAGACAGATAGACAACTTCCAGTTTTTGTATCGAGGGAAAGTGTTACGTAAAGCTAGTCAAATACTCCAAGACCCCTCACACCCCATCCATGTCGAATTTTATTCACGGCTCAGTCACAGAAGCAGTAGATTTGTACTCCCTAACAACAAGACAAAACCGCAACAAGTATTCTCTTACCCTCTGGCATTTCAATTCATAACGCTAAATTAGACAGAAATCTGTGATTAAATAACCTGTGATTTATACTGTATATATGTGATGTGCCAACTCTAGACCTAATGTTCAAGGTTTTGTTTCTATCGTGTTGTAAGTGTCAATCGGCACTGTCATTTCCTGGTCGGACGAATAAAGTATTATTGTATTGTATTGTATTGTATTGTATAATTAAAATGCCCCAATTATCGACATCAACATGTACGTTGTAACACTTCGTTTTTGTCTTTGTTGCTGCGGTATGTTTACAACCAGAAATTGTATGAAACGGAATTTGACAGATCAATAAATGTCTCAATTAAACACGTTATTTCTCAGACTTATTAGTCTGCCTTTTACTGCCGTACAATGAGCTCTATATATGTTGTAAACGTTTAAACACGTTATGTCTCAGATTTATTTGTCTGCCTTTTACTGACGTACAACGATCTCTATATATGTTGTAAAATCGGCATATTTTATATCATCGTTAAATTTCTAAAATATTAAGAAATGAAAGATTACGAGGGTATCACGTTTTGTGTGGATATTATTATACAAATGTGGTAGATGGAATGCATTATCAGCCAATTTTTTCTCAAAGTTTCTATTTATTTTGACATGCAATTGTGCACACTGTGGGGCTTATAGCGGAAATTTCGATCTTTAACTGATGGTGGATTTAAAGAACACATTTGTGAAACGCATTTTTACAACGCTTCTTAAATTGAATGATGGATTCTGTTTTATGGTGGATTTTCCTTATTCACATACCGCTGGCGTTGTACGGAGATCGCATGAAACGGTTCCTTTCCCTGGGCGTTCCAAAACCAGTACTAATTAACCACGACACAGTAGTTTTCTAATTTCTCGAGTAATTTCCCTGGGCAATCCTTGTCTCTTCTTCTGTCCAAACGAAATAATCATATGCTGTAATAAAGGCCGGTCCAGCACAGTTCAGAATAATCGTCACCCAGGTGACATTCGCCTTCTTACTTTTCTCTAAGGCAGCCAAGTATTATTTGTAGCTCTCGCTTCCACTTGGCGAACGAATCTGCTAAGGTTGTTCATAAACACAGCTGATCGAGTGTTGCGGGTAGAGAGAGCCACAAGTCGCACTAGCGCATTAGCTATATACACTACATGGGCGGATCTAGACCCTGAAAATAGGGTGCCCAATTTCCCAACAGGACACCAGGAGGAAGAACATTTATGTATCCAAATTTCCACCTGTGCGTGCGTTCGTGCGTGCGTGCGTGCGTGCGTGCGTGCGAATTACGGTAGAACATATAAACCAAATTGCACTATCCTTTTCCTAATTCAAGTGCGAACACCTCCAGTGCATCGTAGCAATGAACCCACACTGTCCTTCAAAGGTCCATCGACTTATTGGTGCGACTGGTCTCGGACACCAACTATTTGGTCATGTTTCCGCGCTTCTGTTGCCGTTTTGGGGAGAAGAAGAAACTAGAACTGCCGAAAGCCGGAAGCCTCCTCGGTGCACACGTTCACTACGTGATTATGTATACTTCGGAAGTCGAAGCCGAATTTCATTACAAAGTGTATAAGAAAAACTATACAAAAAAATCGCATTTCAGACATTTTAATCTTAAGCTGGATCTGGTCCCCGATGACGGCAATCAGTTCGTTCTGTAATATCTATCATGTATTGTGTCGCCTGTTGAGGAGAACATTTAATCTTCAGCTGGATCTGGTCCCCGATGACGGCAACCAGTTCGTTCTGTAATATATATCATGCATTGTGTCGCAAAGTGCGCCTCGTTGAGGAGAACATTCAAATTACCGTGATTCTCATCAGTGTCGAGATCGGTGACATCGTCACGGTTGCTCCTCCAGGCAAGATTCTACTTGTCAAAGAGAACAATCACCTTTATTACAGGCTGCAGCTTAAGGCGATTGTCTCTCACACGGGTTTGCTAGCATGTCAGTAGTATGTGTGCTCTACACATACTACTCATGTCAATAAATGCTGTCTGTGCAGGTTTGGTTGATTTTACACAAGAGAAACCTGTCTAATGTCGACGCGATGAAAAAATCTGTTTGGAATAAAGGGGACTGCCCGGGCACCTGTTGGACACAGCGTGGATCGGCCCATGTACTAGTCCCATTAGTGGACAGCTGCTATCGTGTTATTAATAAATTATGCACCACCAGTAGGCCCAATCTCTCAACACTGAGCGGTTATTTTTTATATTATATAACCATGCCAATGGTCAGCATATTGTAAATGTCCCTGGTCAGCATATTTTATTCAGCGCATAACATATTCTATCGATAAATCTCCGATCCGCTAATGTACCCGACCGAATGCAGGCCTTCTTACTTAGCTATCCAAACCATAACTTTCTGCCAGCTTTTGTCGCAGATTCGAATCACATCAAAGGCTTACGGTAACATGGTTTATTTGTACTCTTTTTAGCCCACTTTTTTATTTTGCATCAAGCTGTGTCATATTACTTATTAATAACTTAATTTCATGAACCAAACCACGCATTAACTAGACACGTTAATATATTTCTCAGTTGTGATTGCACGAACATTCTCCCCAAGCAGTGAGTGTTTCGCAACAGTGGCGCCTCACGGTGGGCCGAGAACCAGCCGATGACGAGCGCGTCGAGGCTATTTCATGTTTATAGCAAACTCGGTAATACCGCAAACTCCATGTTTGCACTATGTCATGAATTATTATATTAAACAAACGCTAATTAAATGCAGTATACACTATGCCGTTCATCATTTGTTGATGATATTAGCGAAATCGCATATATGTACTCTCGGTACTGCGAAATTAGTGGAAGCCGAACGGAACGTGAGACGGCGCCGGCGTGTCGATTCGATTTGTCGTGCAAAGTCAAGGCAAAGTAGAGCTTTTTGTAAGTTTGCTACATTGTATCACTTCGCATGAAATATATAATCATGTAAATGAAAATGTTAACGTACACATGCCAATGTAGGCAAAGTCAATCGCCATACAATGTTTTCTATCTGGCTGTTGCTCAAAAGCGGGGCGGACGATTCTGCGTAATGGCTATGCCAATGCCAAATGGCAATGGCAATAGTTGTAATTGCTACGGCCTACGCACGCACTTCATACTTATGATACTGTCAACCGAGTTACACACGAGCTGCACAAAATTGATACCTCGTCCTCGGTTGAACTCGTGTTAGAGATGTCTTGTGGCGTCGTGTCTTGTGTAGAATACTGGCCGACACTCCTAAAGCTAAGCAGTCAAACAATCTTGCATGCACATGCCATGGAGTGATTGTTGCGGTTCCGGGTCGCTTCGGGGACGTTTTTATTAGAATCTAGGGACTTCAACAAAATGCGTGTCTCGCTCGTTTCGTATTAGGCGCCGTAGCGGACAAAAGGGTGATGAAACGGCGGGATACGACCAAAAGCCCTCTAGGTCAGAAGCCCCTTTGCTTTGGTCAAAAGCCCTCACGTCACATTTTATATATATTTATCTGATATTTTACCCTTGGGTCAAAAGCCGTCTTATTATATATTGTGTTGAATAGCCACATTGTAGTGTAAAGACCAGAAACATTTTGATTTACCAACATTTATTTCCATGGAGTATATTGAACCTGAAAAGTACATTAATTCACATTCATAGTCATGAATTGATTCAAATAATAGTCATACACTTTCATGTTCATTCAGTACCACTATATAGCATATAGAGATTCACTTAATTTCCATCTTATACAATGTCCAATGCCAGTCAGGACTTGCTTCCAGGTCTTCTCCTTGTTTTGGCAAGCAGTGCATAGGTTGACAAGCTTCTCTTGTAGCTGTTTTGTAGCCTTACGAATGGTATACAGAGATTCACTTCCACCTTATACAATGTCTAATAATAAAGCACAAATTAATTACTAAAATGTATTATTTTGCTTGATATCATTCACCGAATTAAAATTATTTATCATATTAATACAATTCACTTGGTTCCATAACAAATCTCAATGTGAGGGCTCTTGACCTTTTTCAAAGTAAGGGGTGAGGGCTTTTGACTTAGGGGTTTTTGACCTAGGGCCTAGGGGCTTTTGACCTAGAGGGCTTTTGACCTACACCCTGAAACGGCAAAACCTGTCGAGCGCTGCGAGAACCGTCGAGTTCTGGCTGCGATATTGATCGTGTTCTAGCTGCGAGAACTGTCGGGTTCGTCGAGTTACCATAACAGAGTAATTTATATTTCATATATTTTCATGAATCGCTTACAAAGTCTTTCTCACAGAGGCGATTATTGCTTGGAAGGTCTCTGGTTCAATCTGCAGTGTGTATGATTGACATTTTTTTCTCGCTTAATGTTATTATTATTATTTTATCAATTATATTTAGTGCAATATTCACTTTTGTTTAATTTCGCTGATTGGCAATACATGTGTGGTACTAATTATTTCTAAGTGTGGTTTCCACGCATAAAGCGAATGGTCTGCCATAAAGCTGCGACGGTTGACATGTAGAGGTACACTAAATTTGTTATGTATTCTGCAGGCCGTCTTGTGACATTGTCGTCTTAAAAAAACCTAATATTTGGAAAAACCTGGAAAAACTGAAATTTGAAATTGTATTGCAATAAAAGCTAATGTAACATTACCAGAATGAATATATAATTGATTCTGGTCAATTATAATATAGTTTGATTTAAAAAACAGCTACATAAATGACATTCTAAAATATATTGTGTCAGAGCAGTCAGCTGTCTACATACTCTACTACATGCTGCCGATACAATAACCTTAAATTCTTAGGAACTTAGTCCTGTTTAACAATAAATTCAGAAATCTAACCACTAAGCAACTACAAAATGAACACTCTGTTAGTAGAACAACACAAGAATAATAATATAGTTGTCTGTAGTTCCTTAGCCCATATTAGAAGACATGCTGGCAGGCATACTGACCAAGCTACTATTTACAATGTCCATGGCTCAATAACCCAGTTGCACTTTAACCAAACTGCAAATTGGCACCAGACAATACTGGTGCCGCCTGTCTAACTTGAGTCACCAGGCCTCTTCAGAAGAATACTCCACTAGCAATACTTGGCACTGTCCTTGTGAGAGTAACAAAGGCATTTTATGGCTAACTGAAGAATGACACTTTCATGACACCGACTTCCTGCTTTAAACTAATAAAAGGATTATAGCCAGACATGGTAACTAGTACAACTATTTGCTTAAGATTGATATGTAGTACAACTGTTTGCTTAAGATGAATATTAACTATGTTTCCCAGTGGACTAGACAATGTTAATCTCAGTAATGAACAGTTCTTCCCAGTTTATTGCAGTTCTTCCCGGTTTATGACAGTTTTTCCTGGTTTTTCCCACTGCCCTGTTCAAAACCGGTTTTCCAGAACTCGACGGTTTTCGCAGAACTTGACGCTTCTTGCAGAACTCAACAGTTCTTGCAGAACTTGATCAATATCGCAGCCAGAACTCGACGGTTCTCACCGAACTGAATCAATATCGCAGCCAGAACTTGACGGTCCTTGCAGAACTCGATCAATATCGCAGCCAGAACTCGACGATTCTCGTATAACTCAACAGGTTTTGCCATTTCATCACCCTGTTGTCTGCTACGGCGCCTAATAGTTCCCTTTGCGTGAAAATTCGTTCATGAATATGATTAATGCCGTGGCGATTACTGGAATTCCGTGCACGTTTTGTTTTGCCTCTTGTTTTGTCGGCTGTTCCATTCATTTTGATCAGCTTTGATGGCACCATGGAAAGCGTTTTCTTAGTCTTCTTTTTCTTATCGAAATTAGATGGCATATGTGTATTTCTAATGCAAGTAGCATAAATTACTAAATTCTTCAGAACATTGTCATTGTTTCTAATGTGTTTAACAAGATTGCCATCGCAAACAACAAGTTCCAGATGGGAAGTGGACAAGGAAGCCATTGGCTTATCGAGAGTCCACCAATTTTCTCATCTATGTGTAGCCCGCCCTGATCAGATATCTGTCAATTCTATTTTTAAACATATTCACACTACTAGCATTAACACAATCATTTGGCAGTTTCTTCCATTCATTTATCACCCTCTGTGAGAAAGAGTACTTTCTCATGTCCAACCTACACTGCTCCTTAACTAATGCTGCTTTGTGTCCTCTGGTTCTACTGCCTTCTTTAAGTTTGAAGAACATATTCCTATCAACATCCTCATAACCATTCACTATTTTAAACACTTCTATTTGGTGTCCTCTTAGTCTCCTGGTCTCTAGTGTTGTCAAACCACATTGTAATAAGCGACTTTCGTAACTAAGGTCTCTCAATTCTGGAATCATTTTAGTTGCTCTTCGTTGTATTCTTTCTAGCTTGTCTATGTCCTTTTTACGATACGGCCTCCATGCTTGAATACAATATTCCAAATGTGGTCTAACTATTACTTTGTATAGGGGTACAATTAGCTGTTTCTCCTTATACGTGATAGTTCTCCTAATTAGCCATAGAACTTGATTTCCTTTCGAAGCAGCAAACCGACATTGCTCTGAAACTTTCATGTCAGCACTAAACTTTACTCCTAAGTCCTTTTCTTGTGTGGTTCTACCTAGTACAGCATCCCCCATTTTATATTCTTTATCCATGTTACCATGTGGGCCCCCCTATAGAATTTTGACCCCCGGTGGTCCATATTCCATTATGGTCCATATTCCATTATGGAATATGGACCCCAGGGGGGTCCATTTTCTATGGGGGTCCATATTCTATGTCATATAAGCATGGGGCAATTAAATTGGAAAGTTAATTAATTAAATTACAATTCAGAAATTCGCTAAATTAAATTAGCCTCACACATTTATCAGGTCAATTAAATTAAATTAAATTAACCTCCCAACTTATTCAATTAAATTAAATTAACAATTAACTTTCATTCAATTAACAATTAATTTCAAATAACTTCAATTAAATTACCAATATCATGATTGGTTTATTTTACCAGATGGTCACTGCACTTGCCACCCATACAAACAGGTCTTGTGGGCGCCAGGGAAGCCACAACTCCCAAGAGGATTACTGCCAACAATTCCCATGCAAGATAACAAGACAAACAAGAAGCCACTATCTGCTGGGGGGGGACTAACTGGTGTCCCTGTCTGCCACATGGCAAGCAAGTTAATGAAATATAGTTACATTGCACAAATGTCTCTAAAACTTGAAAGCACATTTCGAGAATTTAAGTTAAATATTTTTGTTAAATGGATTTTGTCATGTGGGATTATGTCTAGAAAAAAGCAAGAGGAGTCAATACTCTTACATAATACAGCTGTAGCACCTGGCCAGGCACAATCACAGTTCAGCTTATTCACTGATTGACCCTGGCTGGACATTGACACTGTTCAAACAACTGCCTGGACCTGACTAGAAGCTTTCTTTGATATTGGTTGGGTGAACTTGGGTCACTGGCTGAGTGGCTGTGTTTAATGGGCACTATGAACATCAAATCTTACTCCTGACAGCAAGCCAGTGGCAGTCACCACCAGATTGCATAAAATAATATACCCAATAAAAAGTTAATTGAAAGTTAATTGTGATTTTTTCAATAAAATTAAATTAAAATAACCTCTTCCAGTAAAGTTAATTAAAAGTTAATGCCTGATATGGACCTCCATAGAAAATGGACCCGGGGTCCATATTCCATGGGGGTCCATTTTCTATATGACATATATAGAAAATGAAGCCCCATAGAATATGGACCTGGGGTCTATATTCCATTATGAAATAGTTAACTGGTAGACAATGCATACGTACTGTTGATTACCATAACTTATTTTTTACATGTTTTGTACTTTTGACAAGCATGTATTTAGTTCAAAATGTTGCTCTTGTTCTGTATAATTAACTGGAGGCAACGCATAGATACGTGTATTTAACTGGGAAGACAATAACTGAATGAATGAATGTCAGTTTTTGTTATATTCTTATTAAACGATTCCAACAAAAGGACAGATACTAGATTAATATTCACACATGTAGCAATCTAGAGTCCATTTTCTATGGGGTCCATATTCTATCTGACACTGGTTGTGATAAACACTGGTTTTGAACTCCTTATTAAACTTTGTTAATCTTGATCTTTCTGTGTTTCCTTGACATCCTTCTTAACATAATGTTTATATTTTTCATATTCGTAACTATAATAAATTATTACAATGGCCTATAGTAATAACTCATAAGTCAGTAAGGCTTACATATACCTGTCTAAAAATACTTCCATTTGTTGATAATATTAGCGACATTGCATACATGATCATGTGTACTGGTCAGGGTGGTTTTTGCATTATGTAATAAATTATATAGTATGCCGTTTTGACAAAAAGCTGAAGACCCTTTCGCGCATGGGATCGACATTCAAAATAAGTATCAGTTATTTCATATACAGAGTGCAAAGAAGTTATTAGAAAAGTTGTTTTCAGTTAGTGACTTACCAATATCGAACTACAGAAATGTGGCTCTCAAAATGAGGCTAGCGACTGAATTCGAAGAGAGTCTTGAAAAATCCTCATTGTACTGTAATATACAACGCATTAAATATATAAACATTATGAGGCCGTTCGATTACATTCCTGTTGTGATTATTATGAACAGTTGTGGACATTTTGTCCGATAAAGTGAAATATGGCTTGTTTACCAAATGCACCGATGTGTCATACCAGTAAGGCCACCTGGCGATTAATGTCAAACTAAATATACACAAATATGTCTCAAAAACCTGTTCTTCCACACTTTGTCAAACGTAGGCGTGGTTGGCCGTGGTGGGAGAATCTTGGGTAATCATGAACTGGATTGGCCTAAATTATTTACGCCACTGAATGACATTCTTACTGCAATTTTTCTGTGGAAATGCATTCATTCATTCAATCATTTCACATCATTCCACGTACAAAAAAGCATACAGTCATTTAAAATATTGTGTTTTTTGCGCACTTTTGCAGTCAAAATAGTGCTGGAGCATCTACATCTATACTATAGACTACATGGATAACTAGAAGAACCATTCATATTACTTGTAGAGATAATGAACAAATAAGTTGAGTGACGTGGGTAAGTCTGTGTCTATGGATGCTGTCCATGGGTTTCCAGTTACCTACACTAGTAACACAGTTTTTTGTAATCTGCTTTTAAAACTGGAGGTTGTTTTATTGTTGGAAATTTCGGGGCTTAAGGAATTCCAGTCTGTAACTGTCCGTGGAATGAAACTATACTTGAACACGTCGGATTGTTGCTGGGGGAATGAAGTAACAACATTCGCTCAATTTAGTGTGGTGAGTAGACGTTTTAAGGTAGTCTGGCAAGGTGACAGCAATTTTATGGTGTATGGCTTTGTGGAAGACCAACGTACTAGTAACACTGGATTCTCTAGAAAAACCATCTAGTACAAAACAGCAGCCCTGTATTGGATTTTTTCCATTTGATTAATTTGATATTTACGGTATGAGTCACATATGGCTGAGGAATATTCGAGCTTAGGCCTGACAAGGGTGGTATATGCTTCTGCCTTTACTTCTTGTGAGCATTTATGTAGGCTTCTTTTGGTTAGCCCGAGAGTTTTATTTGCTTTAGAGGTGATGTTATTGATGTGACTTTTCCTTTTAAGATCTTGCTGTACTTCGACTCCAAGATATGGATGGTGACTGACAGGCTCGAGAGTGACACCTTCCACGTAATCCATTTTTAGTGGGTTTTGGGTTGTATATATTTGGAGTGTATAGTATTTTTCTGGATTAAAAATAATTTGCCATTTCCGGGTCCAGAGTGACATTTTACAGAGATCATTTTGAAGGACATCTGTGTCAGCGACACTGTCAACTGTGTCAGCGAAACTGTTTACTGTGTCAGCGACACTGTCAACTGTGTCAGCGACACTGTCAACTGTGTCAGCGAACCTGTCTACTGTGTCTGCGACACTGTCAACTGTGTCTGCGACACTGTCAACTGTGTCTGCGACACTGTCAACTGTGTCTGCGACACTGTCAACTGTGTCAGCGACACTGTCAACTGTGTCAGCGACACTGTCAATTGTCCTGAACAGCTGACAGTCATCAGCAAATAATTTAATGTGGGGAGTAATATTTTCTCCAATAACATTTATGTATAATATAAATATGAGCAGTGCAAGCACGGGGAATGCCGGAAAACATTTGAATTTTATATGAAGCATCACCATCAACTACAACCCACTGTGTCCTATTTGTAAGCCAAGAACTGATCCAATGCCATGTCTTTCCCTGGATGCCAGTGTTTTAGTTTGAGACAGAGCCTCTGGGGAGGGACAGGGTCAAACACTTTGGAGAAACCTAGGATTAGAACGTTTGTCTGTTTATGGTTGTTTAAAGATCTTGCAAGAGAGCCAACTGTTGAGAGTAACTGACTTTCACATGAATGCTTAGCGTGGAAACCATGTTGGGAATTGATTAGGATGTTGTTTTTATCAAGATGTGCCATGATAGAGTGGTATAAGACATGTTCCATGATTTTACAGCACAAAGATGTGAGAGAAATGGGTTGGTAGTTTTTGGTAGCCCTCTGTCACCTTTTTTGAAAATGGCATATTTATCAGCAGTTTGCTGCACACGCACTATGTACTTCTGATCAAAGATTCTAGAGTAGTATAAAATCTTTGCTTCTGATACTGTCAACCGTGGGTGTGGTTGGCCGTGGCTGGCCGTGGTTGGCCATGACGGGAGAATCTCGGAGCAGCAGGGACTTGAATTTGGTGCAATGAATTGTCAGAAAAAACGTGGAATATTGATTAGAATAATTATTACTATTGCATACACATGTCTCTGAATATATGTATAATATATATATATATATTATACATATATTCAGAAACAGTATATATATATATACATATACTGTTTCTGAATATATGTATAGTAATATATATATATAATTATATATATATATATTATACATATATTCAGAAAGAGTTTTTGTTAACATTTAGTCAGAGGCAGTATTTTAGCAAAAGTTAGTCCCAGACTCCGGTAGGAAAGTCAGCGAACGAAAATAGGGTTTGTTTACAGTTTGAGAATTAGGTTAGCATAGTGAATTGTCAGAACAAAAGTGTAATATTGGTTAGAATAAGTATTACTATTACACATTATACATAAACTTATATATATATATATACATATATACATATATTAAGAAACTGTTTTGTTAACATTTTGTCAGAGGCAGTATTTTTTCCTGTACTCAAATTCAGCGAGTGAAAAAGGTCGTGGCCGTGTACGTGAGCCATATTTTTTAGACCGCCAGTCTAAAAGCACAGCAGTCATTCTGCACATGCGCTTTGGATTTATTGTGTTCCTAACTTCTTTCAGACATGTGCGTGCATCGTGCGTGAAGTTAGAAACACATGCAACATTGTAGTGAACAACCAGGATATTTATTAACTAATAACCATGCATAGATCTTACAATATAAAAAGTACTAAAATCCTGAATACATTATATATGGATGGATGATGAGTACACAGTTGAAATTATGTTACAACATATTAACATAAAAATATTAGGGTTGGTGGATTAATAAATAAATTGGCTCAATTGATCATCCTTTTATATAGTATACTTGCTATCATGTTGTTAACGCATACATTTACGCTAAAAGTAATTAAACAAATTATGCCATTAAAAAAATCATGGACACCATTTGTTCAATTGCATACATTTCTATAGAAAATGTTAAATGTTTACATTATATGGAGCACATGGAGGATATTTAATAAATGACGTGGATATCATTACTGC
The DNA here is from genome assembly GCA_963662155.1 of Lamellibrachia columna. Taxonomy (NCBI): domain Eukaryota; kingdom Metazoa; phylum Annelida; class Polychaeta; order Sabellida; family Siboglinidae; genus Lamellibrachia; species Lamellibrachia columna. The sequence continues at coordinate 9,832,732 of OY759261.1, read as the reverse complement.
ATGCTAACACAAAACTGACATACATGGAAGAGAGATAAAAAATCTTGTTTAAATATTATACTATACGAATAACGGAAATCCTAGCACAACACACTAATTTAGTTATCAATCGACATATTTTCTTCATGCTAAGATAAAACTGTGGAATATACCAAAATAGATGTGTCTAAATACCTTACTAAGCTAACAGCTGAAATCCTGGCACAACGTACTAAATTAATTATCAACGGATATAATATCTGCATATCATTTCTGCATTCTAACACAAAACTGACATACTGGTACATGGAACAGACATAAAAACGTGTCTAAAGATTTAACAAGATTTGCCATCCAAGCCAAAGGCCCAGATGGCAAGTGGACAAGGAAGCCATTGGCTTATCGAGAGTCCATCAGTGTTCATTTACGTGTAACCCGCCCTCCTGAGATATGTGTCCAACTTGTTTTTAAACATATTCACGCTGCTAGCGGTTATACAATCCGTAGATAATTTGTTCCATTCATATACTGTCCTCTGTGAGAATGAGTACTTCCTGATATCCAACCTACACTGATCCTTTACTAACTTTACCTCATGTCCTCTACTTCTGCTATCTTTCTTGAGAGAGAAAAACATATTTCTATCAATATTTTCACACCCATTAAATATCTTGAAAACTTCAATCTGATCTCCTCTTAGCCTCCTTGCCTCTAGAGTTGTTAAACCACATTCTTTCAGGCGTTCTTCATAACTAAGGTCTCTCAGTTCTGGAATCATTTTAGTTGCTCTCCTCTGTATGCGTTCAAGTGTATCTATATCCTTCTTACGATATGGTCTCCATGCTTGTATACAGTATTCTAAATGAGGTCTAAATATTGCTTTATACAGAGGTATAATTAGCTTTTTACCTTGTAAGTTGTTTCTCCTAATCAACCCAAGAATTTGATTACCCTTTGAAGCTGCAATACCAGACTGCTCTGAAACTTTCATATCAGCACTTATTGTAACTCCTAAGTCCTTTTCTTTTACAGTAGTACTCAGAACAGTATCTCCCATTTTATAGTTTACATCCAAGTTCCCATGTCCTGCATGTAGGCATTTACATTTCCCAAAATTGAACAACATCTGCCATTTCTCAGACCATTTCACTAATCTGTCTAGATAATTTTGTAAATGTTGTTTATCACCATCAGTGTTAACCTTTCTAAACACTTTTGTGTCATCTGCAAATTTCAGTACGTTACTTGTTATTTTGTCGTCCAAGTCATTGATATATATTAAGAATAATAAAGGTCGTAATACTGATCCTTGTGGTACCCCACGCAAAACTGATTTCCAGTTTGAAACTTCTCCATCTACTACAACACTCTTGTCTTCTGTCAGTTGGCCATTTTTCTATCCAGTCAATTATGCCATCCCCAATACCATGGGCTTTTAATTTAAGTAGTAATCTTTGATGTGGCACTTTGTCAAAAGCTTTCTGAAAATCTAAGTAGATAATATCTACGGACGATCCCTCGTCTATCCACTTAAGTGATTTCTTCAAAAAAACATAACATATTTGTTAAGCATGACGTCGGTTTTAGGAATCCATGTTGAGATGAATTTAATAATTTATGCTTAACGAGGAAGTCCACCATATGGTCTTTAATTAACCTTTCTAATAATTTACAAATCACTGACGTTAAACTCACTGGTCTGTAATTCTCTGACTTATTTCTCGAACCCTTTTTAAATAATGGTATGATGTTTGCTTCTTTCCATTCAAAAGGAACAACTCCCTCTTTTAATGACAAGTTGAACAGAAATTCTGGCACAGCATACTAAATTAAAATCTTGTCTACATTTGAAAAAAAAAAATTTGTACGTGGAGCATATATAAAAAATCTAAATCTCTTACTACAGTTTTATAGGTACAGTTTTCATGTTGATGCATGATACATCTATGGTAAAAATTGTCATTGTATCTAATAGTGGTAGTATATAAACTAATCGATCACTTCACATTTGCTTACCTGAACTGCCAGCGCACCTACTGTATTCAGCGCGCCAGCGTGCCTCGCGCCAGTGCACTGAATACAGTAAGCCCTATTTTTGTTACACACCGATGGCGTGTTGACAGTTTTCTCACGGAGAGTGCCAACAACTTTAACCAAAGTTGTGTCATAGAGTATAGCAATATGAAGGTTAAGGGTGTACATTTTAATTAGATACAGCTGAAAATGTACTCAAAATTGAATAGGAAAGGTTTCACGAACAACCTTGACAGTGCACACAACAACTGGTCAACGTCAGTGGCACAGTGCTGTAAAACACATTCTGTAAACAGCCACAATGACTTGTCAATGTCAGTGGCACAGTGCTGTAAAACACATGCTGTAAACAGCCACAACGACTTGTCAATGTCAGTGGCACAGTGCTGTAAAACACATGCAGTAAACAGCCACAATGACTTGTCAACGTCAGTGGCACAGTGCTGTAAAACACGTGCAGTAAACAGCCACAATGACTTGTCAACGTCAGTGGCACAGTGCTGTAAAACACGTGCAGTAAACAGCCACAATGACTTGTCAACGTCAGTGGCACAGTGCTGTAAAACACGTGCAGTAAACAGCCACAATGACTTGTCAACGTCAGTGGCACAGTGCTGTAAAACATGTGCAGTAAACAGCCACAATGACTTGTCAACGTCAGTGGCACAGTGCTGTAAAACACATGCAGTAAACAGCCACAATGACTTGTCAACGTCAGTGGCACAGTGCTGTAAAACACATTCTGTAAATAGCCACAATGACTTGTCAACGTCAGTGACACAGTGCTGTAAAACACATTCTGTAAACAGCCACAACGACTTGTCAACGTCGGTAGCACAGTGCTGTAAAACACATTGTGTAAACAGCCACAACGACTTGTCAACGTCAGTGGCACAGTGCTGTAAAACACATTCTGTAAACAGCCACAACGACTTGTCAACGTCAGTGGCACAGTGCTGTAAAACACATTCTGTAAACAGCCACAATGACTTGTCAACGTCAGTGGCACAGTGCTGTAAAACACATGCTGTAAACAGCCATAACGACTTGTCAATGTCAGTGGCACAGTGCTGTAAAACACATGCAGTAAACAGCCACAATGACTTGTCAACGTCAGTGGCACAGTGCTGTAAAACACGTGCAGTAAACAGCCACAATGACTTGTCAACGTCAGTGGCACAGTGCTGTAAAACACGTGCAGTAAACAGCCACAATGACTTGTCAACGTCAGTGGCACAGTGCTGTAAAACACGTGCAGTAAACAGCCACAATGACTTGTCAACGTCAGTGGCACAGTGCTGTAAAACATGTGCAGTACACAGCCACAATGACTTGTCAACGTCAGTGGCACAGTGCTGTAAAACACGTGCAGTAAACAGCCACAATGACTTGTCAACGTCAGTGGCACAGTGCTGTAAAACACGTGCAGTAAACAGCCACAATGACTTGTCAACGTCAGTGGCACAGTGCTGTAAAACACGTGCAGTAAACAGCCACAATGACTTGTCAACGTCAGTGGCACAGTGCTGTAAAACACGTGCAGTAAACAGCCACAATGACTTGTCAACGTCAGTGGCACAGTGCTGTAAAACACATTCTGTAAATAGCCACAATGACTTGTCAACGTCAGTGACACAGTGCTGTAAAACACATTCTGTAAACAGCCACAACGTCTTGTCAACGTCGGTAGCACAGTGCTGTAAAACACATTGTGTAAACAGCCACAACGACTTGTCAACGTCAGTGGCACAGTGCTGTAAAACACATTATGTAAACAGCCACAACGACTTGTCAACGTCAGTGGCACAGTGCTGTAAAACACATTCTGTAAACAGCCACAATGACTTGTCAACGTCAGTGGCACAGTGCTGTAAAACACATTCTGTAAACAGACACAATGACTTGTCAACGTCAGTGGCACAGTGCTGTAAAACACGTGCTGTAAACAGCCACAATGACTTGTCAACGTCAGTGGCACAGTGCTGTAAAACACATGCTGTAAACAGCCACAATGACTTGTCAACGTCAGTGGCACAGTGCTGTAAAACACATTCTGTAAACAGACACAATGACTTGTCAACGTCAGTGGCACAGTGCTGTAAAACACGTGCTGTAAACAGCCACAATGACTTGTCAACGTCAGTGGCACAGTGCTGTAAAACACATGCTGTAAACAGCCACAATGACTTGTCAACGTCAGTGGCACCGTGCTGTAAAACACCTATAAACAGCTACAATGTGTAAACTATTTATTGCTTACATTTTGAAAATTTATTTAACTGAAAAACAGGACCTCTGCATAAAACTGTAGTGAAGACAATATCCAGTTAGGTAAATTTGACCGTTTATGATTGATATGTTTTGGTGTATGTAGTTATGAGTGGTCTAACCTCATCTTTAATTAGGAGCGTTTTTAAGGGCGTTTCTGTGAGCATTTTTAAGGGCATTTCTGTGACCATTTTTATGCTTTATTCTTAGTGAAACACAATTTTCTGTTTCGATCATAGCTATAAGGAGCGAAATCGATTTTATAGAGCGAAATTATGCTAATGATTTCATAAGAATCTTAGTGAAATGGTCCCCTGTACTTTGATGAATGCGTGTGCATACTGGTTGATGTGGTTTTTGCCTCACATAATATAATATGCTGTTTTCACTAAAATTTGAAGAAACTTTTATGCATTGAATCAATATTCGAAACAATTACCAGTTATTTCATTTGTCGGGTACAAACAAGTTGTTAGAAAAGTTGGTTTGAGTGAACAATATCGAACGACGGAAATATACCTTTCTCAAAGCGAGGCTAGTGCTGGAATTTGTCTTAAAAAAGAGTGTCTTCGAAAAAGCCCCACTGTACGTAACATACGATTACATTCTTGTGGTGATTATTATGAACAGTTGCATATATTTTTATCCGATAAAGTGAAATATGGCGTATTTACAAAATACACCGATGTGTCATACCAGTAAGGCCAGCTGGCGATTAATGTCAAACTAGATATACAACAATATGTCTCAAAAACCTGTTTATGCATCATTTTTCTTCAAAAAAGTTAAGTTTGTCAATGACCAGTGACCGATATAAAGTCCCATATATATGATTTTATATCTGACTCCTGGTGTATCTAATGTGAGATCCGGCGAGATCACAAAATGAGGCCAAATCTGGCGTGAGACAAAAACGACGCCGGTTATAGTATTTTAATACCAGGAAATATGAAATATCTCAAGTTTTTGATTGATGTCCCCCTCCACTTGGATACCTCCAACATGGTGACATAAATAGATGAGCCATTCGCTATATGGGGGATGCACCTGGGATACATGAAGCCTTGAGACCAACAGTAGACCAAATGATGTATGTCCTAAAAACAAAAGTAGGCCAATTGGGGTAAAACAGTAGACAAAATGGATGCAGACCAAGTGGGGTAGGGCCGAACAATATTGGGTCTAGTGCTATATCAAATAATATATATATTATTACAACAGACAACACTGGCAGAATAATTAATATTAGAACAAATGCTTGTTTATCAGGAACATCTTGTTTAATTAATAGGTCATCGTATAAATAAGATATTCTGTGATGCAAATTATTCTTAGTCAGATCTGTACTTTGATAAATGTCAGCATATTGTTGTGGAATTACCTGCAAGTGACATCTCCTGTAAGTACTGTATTGTTTATTTTCAGCTGCTGGAAGCCTCTGCCCTGGAGCTCTGCTGTTGGGTCAAAGCTCTCGTGCCTTGAAGTTACCATTGGACACAGCCCCTCCGAGATATGGTCCACCAACAGTATTCACCAGTTATACAGGTACGTAACAACAGACACTGATCTCAGGCTTCACAGTGTTCTCGCATAGCTTGGCATATACTAGTCTTAGTTTCCTGAATGGGTACACGCTAATATTTTAAGTGGTGATGTACTGAATTAGTGTACAAGGCCAGTGTGTTCATGGTATTCCTTTATTGGTGCCCGTGACGGCCAGTATCATACGTATGTGTATTCACTTCTTCTTCAAGTCCAGGATCAAAATATGAATTGAAATAACCTACATTTTAAATCTGTCCCCCCCACTTGGAGGCCTCCAACATAGTGACACACATAGATGAGCCATTCGCTATATAGTGTCTAATGAATTTGTTTAAGGCAAATATAAGCATTTCAATTGAGTGATGCTTTTAAAATTCAAATTGGTTAACATATGTAGTTTAAAAAGTGGAAACCCTAGATAATATTAAAGATTCAAATAATCCACTATCAACTGTGGCAAGAGCAATGGGTCACACATTGTTATTATCAGACAGGTCACCTGCCTTTAATTATGGGATCTATGAGCTCAGACAGATATATTCTGTGAGCAAGTGGACCAGTTACTTAGGTCTGCAAATCAAAGTAAACCCAATTTTGTTTGTGGAGACTTTAATATTGATCTACTTAAACAGGAAACACATGATGGAACAAAGTGGTTTCTAAACTGTATGTATGGTTTGGGATTATATCCTTTAATAGGAGTCAGATCACAGTTAAGAATTGCATTGGTGGCCATGTTAACGTTTTATCTGATTATAAGAAAACGTGACCATCAAAAATTCTGAAAATTGTCCACAGCAACTGCCATCATCTCATTGATATACTGACCTCCAGCTCTTTTAAATTGCCCCGACATGCGATGCCTATCAATTTTGACAAAAATAGCCATGTATTCATGCGCCCACGTGGCCCATAGCAGAAAAATTCCCATAAATCCTTCCGCCAGTTAAACTCTTTAAAAAATGCACTGTTTCACAGCCAATAGCTTCTACAAACAAACCTGTGAATATTCCTGCTCTAAGGCACTCATGTCACATAATATTAATTTATTAAGTTCCCATTTTACAATTTCATACGCCCTACATTCGTGTGAAATAATAAACAGGAAGGTCAACTGTGGTCTTACCCCAATAATAATAGAAAGACTGAGCTGAATTACCTTCAACAACTTAATAGATAATATATTTACCAACCAAATTAACTACTCTGCTAATAGTGGGTTACTAATTAGTGACATTTGTAACTACTTGCCGATATTTGTCTTATGTAAATATGAATTTGAAAAACATTATTCTAAGACATTTAGAAATGTACGGAGCTTGAAAGAGAACAATATACTAATGTTAATGGAAAGTTTGAGGCAAGAACAATGGAGAAGTGTTTTGTATTCGGATGATGTTAACATAGTGTATGCTAATTTTATCAACACATTCAATACATTGTACAACCTCCATTGCCCAACTTAGAATGTAAAGATTAAGGACAATTGCACATGTAGAAACAACCTGGTTGACCAACGGCTTAAACATTGCATGTCGAAGAAAAATCAACTTTATAGATTACTTCTTCGACATAGAACTGAAAGCTCCAAATCTCAATGCAAAACGTACAAAAACAAACTAATTTCTCTGTTAAGATCTGCTGAAAGGGCATATTACAGTGAACTGCTAGCAGAACAGAGAGGACACGTTAAAGAAACATTAGCAATATTGAACACCGTCATTTGTAAACAACGCCCAACGATCAAGTGTCCTATTCATATAATGTGTGGAAATAGAGATGTATCCACCAATAAAAATATGGCAGGTGAATTCAGTAAGTTATTTACAACTGTTGGTTCAAATTTAGCCAAAAAACATTACAAATCCTGATAAATATACCTCTATGATTATTTAGGAGGTAGAACTGGAAACTGTCTGTATTTAAAACCTGTTGATGAGCAAAAGGTTATTGACACTGCAAACATTTGTACCCAAAAGAAAGCAGAGCATGGATAACGTAGCCAAGGTCATATCTGTTATATCCAAACCTCTCATGCACATTTGTAATATTTCGTTTAGGAATTTTATTGTTAGATTTAAATAATGAAATTTCAACATGGATTGCATATACAAAGAGCTTAACAGACATATATAGTTTGCCAGTCTCATTTATCTTAATACTGGTTAAACAAAATAAAAACAAATAAAAAATAAAAACAAACAAACAGTGAGTAGCGCGGTGGTTGTGTGGTACTGGTAGAGCGTCGGGACAGGGGCTCGAAACCACCTCCGTCGTTTTGAAACTTGGACAATTGCGTTCACCCCACTTTGCCTGTCTCTTTCGGAACAGACAGTAAAAGCCGTTGGTCCCTTCTGTCCCATGCAGGGTAATGGAAAAAACCTGTGATGGACTGACTAACACTAGAGAATGACACTCTTAAAAACCAGGAGGACCACATTTGAAATAAGTGTACTTACACTTTAATGTGTTATCCTTGGTGTCATTTGATACCTAAACAAATCAATCTATCAATACCAAAGGTGGCCAAAATAGCATGTCAATTTGAAGTTTCCAAAATTGGAATCAGTACCACACAAAGACGTTATTGTATTTTTTATTTCTGAGTATACAGTGCATTTATGGTATGTGTCAGGGGTTTACAGTATAAAATCCTGTATAAATAGTAAAAAAACATTTTACCGTATTGTTTCTTAAGTTACCACTTTTTGGTATACATTGTCATTGTTATGTGGGTCCATGGTATTTATTTATGATTGTTATTGATATGTATTTAGACAAATAATCCCTTCATACAGGGCTAAAAAATGAATTATGTAATAAAATGATGGGGCTAAGCCTAAGCGTAAGGAAAATATGGTATGTTAAAATTCAAACTTATGAAATAGCATTTTAAGTAAGTGTCCAGCATTACTGACGGAAAGGCCTACCTCCAAAAAAAACCGAAAGATACACCGTTTTTAATTTAAGTATTTCATATATACAACTGCCTTGATGGCGGTACCAATATTCAAGATATTTCCTGGTCTGGCAATAAAAAATGGATTTGGGGGATATCCAGCATCACCGGCGGGAAAACTAAATAAACACCGTTCAGAGCACAAAATACAGTGACCCACAGGAACTACAGTGGTCAGATACATGTTGCCCTTCCTATATATGAACTACAGTGGTCAGATACATGTCACTCTTCCTATATATGAACTACAGTGGTCAAATACATGTCACTCTTCCTATATATGAACTACAGTGGTCAGATACATGTCACTCTTCCTATATATGAACTACAGTGGTCAGATACATGTCACTCATCCTATATATGAACTACAGTGGTCAGATACATGTCACTCTTCCTATATATGAACTACAGTGGTCAAATACATGTCACTCTTCCTATATATGAACTACAGTAGTCAGATACATGTCACTCTTCCTATATATGAACTACAGTAGTCAGATACATGTCACTCTTCCTATATATGAACTACAGTGGTCAGATACATGTCACTCTTCCTATATATGAAATACAGTAGTCAGATACATGTCACTCTTCCTATATATGAACTACAGTAGTCAGATACATGTTACTCTTCCTATATATGAACTACAGTGGTCAGATACATGTCACTCTTCCTATATATGAACTACAGTAGTCAGATACATGTTACTCTTCCTATATATGGACTACAGTGGTCAGATACATGTTACTCTCCCTATATATGAACTACAGTGGTCAGATACATGTCGCTCTTCCTATATATGAACTACAGTGGTCAGATACATGTCACTCTTCCTATATATGAACTACAGTGGTCAGATACATGTCACTCTTCCTATATATGAACTACAGTGGTCAGATACATGTCACTCTTCCTATATATGAACTACAGTGGTCAGATACATGTCACTCTTCCTATATATGAACTACAGTGGTCAGATACATGTCACTCTTCCTATATATGAACTACAGTGGTCAGATACATGTCACTCTTCCTATATATGAACTACAGTGGTCAGATACATGTCGCTCTTCCTATATATGAACTACAGTGGTCAGATACATGTCACTCTTCCTATATATGGACTACAGTGGTCAGATACATGTTACTCTCCCTATATATGAACTACAGTGGTCAGATACATGTCGCTCTTCCTATATATGAACTACAGTGGTCAGATACATGTCACTCTTCCTATATATGAACTACAGTGGTCAGATACATGTCACTCTTCCTATATATGAACTACAGTAGTCAGATACATGTCACTCTTCCTATATATGAACTACAGTGGTCAGATACATGTTACTCTCCCTATATATGAACTACAGTGGTCAGATACAAGTCACTCTCCCTATATATGAACTACAGTGGTCAGATACATGTCACTCTTCCTATATATGAACTACAGTGGTCAGATACATGTCGCTCTTCCTATATATGAACTACAGTGGTCAGATACATGTCACTCTTCCTATATATGAACTACAGTGGTCAGATACATGTCACTCTTCCTATATATGAACTACAGTGGTCAGATACATGTTGCTCTTCCTATATATGAACTACAGTGGTCAGATACATGTCACTCTTCCTATATATGAACTACAGTGGTCAGATACAGGTCGCTCTTCCTATATATGAACTACAGTGGTCAGATACATGTCACTCTTCCTATATATGAACTACAGTAGTCAGATACATGTCGCTCTTGAACTACAGTGGTCAGATACATGTTACTCTCCCTATATATGAACTACAGTGGTCAGATACATGTCGCTCTTCCTATATATGAACTACAGTGGTCAGATACATGTCGCTCTTCCTATATATGAACTACAGTGGTCAGATACATGTCACTCTTCCTATATATGAACTACAGTGGTCAAATACATGTCACTCTTCCTATATATGAATTACAGTAGTCAGATACATGTCACTCTTCCTATATATGAAAAATAATAGTAGTCAGATACATGTCACTCTTCCTATATATGAACTACAGTGGTCAGATACATGTCACTCTTCCTATATATGAACTACAGTAGTCAGATACATGTCACTCTTCCTATATATGAACTACAGTGGTCAGATACATGTTACTCTCCCTATATATGAACTACAGTGGTCAGATACATGTCGCTCTTCCTATATATGAACTACAGTGGTCAGATACATGTTACTCTTCCTATATATGGACTACAGTGGTCAGATACATGTTACTCTCCCTATATATGAACTACAGTGGTCAGATACATGTCGCTCTTCCTATATATGAACTACAGTGGTCAGATACATGTCACTCTTCCTATATATGAACTACAGTGGTCAGATACATGTCACTCTTCCTATATATGAACTACAGTGGTCAGATACATGTCGCTCTTCCTATATATGAACTACAGTGGTCAGATACATGTCACTCTTCCTATATATGGACTACAGTGGTCAGATACATGTTACTCTCCCTATATATGAACTACAGTGGTCAGATACATGTCGCTCTTCCTATATATGAACTACAGTGGTCAGATACATGTCACTCTCCCTATATATGAACTACAGTGGTCAGATACATGTCACTCTTCCTATATATGGACTACAGTGGTCAGATACATGTTACTCTCCCTATATATGAACTACAGTGGTCAGATACATGTCGCTCTTCCTATATATGAACTACAGTGGTCAGATACAGGTCACTCTTCCTATATATGAACTACAGTGGTCAAATGCATTTCACTCTTCCTATATATGAACTACAGTAGTCAGATACATGTCGCTCTTCCTATATATGAACTACAGTGGTCAGATACATGTCACTCTTCCTATATATGAATTACAGTAGTCAGATACATGTCACTCTTCCTATATATGAACTACAGTGGTCAGATACATGTCGCTCTTCATATATATATGAACTACAGTGGTCAGATACATGTCACTCTTCCTATATATGAACTACAGTGGTCAAATACATGTCACTCTTCCTATATATGAACTACAGTAGTCAGATACATGTCACTCTTCCTATATATAAACTACAGTAGTCAGATACATGTCACTCTTCCTATATATGAACTACAGTAGTCAGATACATGTCACTCTTCCTATATATGAACTACAGTGGTCAGATACATGTCACTCTTCCTGTATATGAACTACAGTAGTCAGATACAAGTCACTCTTCATATATATGAACTACAGTGGTCAGATACATGTCACTCTTCCTATATATGAACTACAGTAGTCAGATACATGTCACTCTTCCTATATATGAACTACAGTGGTCAGGTACATGTTACTCTTCCTATATATGAACTACAGTGGTCAGATACATATCACTCTTCCTATATATGAACTACAGTGGTCAAATACATGTCACTCTTCATATATATGAACTACAGTGGTCAAATACATGTCACTTTTCATATATATGAACTACAGTGGTCAGATACATGTCACTCTTCCTATATATGAACTACAGTGGTCAGATACATGTTGCTCTTCCTATATATGAACTACAGTGGTCAGATACATGTCGCTCTTCATATATATGAACTACAGTGGTCAGATACATGTTGCTCTTCCTATATATGGACTACAGTGGTCAGATACATGTCACTCTTCCTATATATGAACTACAGTAGTCAGATACATGTCACTCTTCCTATATATGAACTACAGTGGTCAGATACATGTCACTCTTCCTATATATGAACTACAGTGGTCAAATACATGTCACTCTTCCTATATATGAACTACAGTGGTCAGGTACATGTTACTCTTCCTATATATGAACTACAGTGGTCAGATACATATCACTCTTCCTATATATGAACTACAGTGGTCAAATACATGTCACTCTTCATATATATGAACTACAGTGGTCAGATACATGTCACTCTTCCTATATATGAACTGCAGTGGTCAGATACATGTTGCTCTTCCTATATATGAACTACAGTGGTCAGATACATGTCGCTCTTCATATATTTGAACTACAGTGGTCAGATACATGTTGCTCTTCCTATATATGGACTACAGTGGTCAGATACATGTCACTCTTCCTATATATGAACTACAGTAGTCAGATACATGTCACTCTTCCTATATATGAACTACAGTGGTCAGATACATGTCACTCTTCCTATATATGGACTACAGTGGTCAGATACATGTCACTCTCCCTATATATGAACTACAGTGGTCAGATACATGTCGCTCTTCCTATATATGAACTACAGTGGTCAGATACATGTCACTCTTCCTATATATGAACTACAGTGGTCAGATACATGTCACTCTTCCTATATATGAACTACAGTAGTCAGATACATGTCACTCTTCCTATATATGAACTACTGTGGTCAGATACATGTTGCCCTTCCTATATATGAACTACAGTGGTCAGATACATGTCACTCTTCCTATATATGAACTACAGTGGTCAGATACATGTTGCTCTTCCTATATATGAACTACAGTGGTCAGATACATGTCACTCTTCCTATATATAAACTACAGTAGTCAGATACATGTTACTCTTCCTATATATGAACTACAGTGGTCAGATACATGTCACTCTTCCTATATATGAACTACAGTAGACAGATACATGTTACTCTTCCTATATATGGACTACAGTGGTCAGATACATGTTACTCTCCCTATATATGAACTACAGTGGTCAGATACATGTCGCTCTTCCTATATATGAACTACAGTGGTCAGATACATGTCACTCTTCCTATATATGAACTACAGTGGTCAGATACATGTCACTCTTCCTATATATGAACTACAGTAGTCAGATACATGTCACTCTTCCTATATATGAACTACAGTGGTCAGATACATGTTGCCCTTCCTATATATGAACTACAGTGGTCAAATACATGTCACTCTTCATATATATGAACTACAGTGGTCAGATACATGTCACTCTTCCTATATATGAACTACAGTGGTCAAATACATGTCACTCTTCATATATATGAACTACAGTGGACAGATACATGTTGCTCTTCCTATATATGAACTACAGTGGTCAGATACATGTCACTCTTCCTATATATAAACTACAGTAGTCAGATACATGTTACTCTTCCTATATATGAACTACAGTGGTCAGATACATGTCACTCTTCCTATATATGAACTACAGTGGTCAAATACATGTCACTCTTCATATATATGAACTACAGTGGTCAGATACATGTTACTCTTCCTATATATGAACTACAGTGGTCAGATGCATGTTGCTCTTCCTATATATGAACTACAGTGGACAGATACATGTTACTCTTCCTATATATGAACTACAGTGGTCAGATGCATGTTGCTCTTCCTATATATGAACTACAGTGGTCAGATACATGTTGCCCTTCCTATATATATATGAATTACAGTGGTTAGATACATGTCACTTTTCCTATATATGAACTACAGAGGTCAAATACATGTCACTCTTCATATATATGAACTACAGTGGTCAGATACATGTTACTCTTCCTATATATGAACTACAGTGGTCAGATGCATGTTGCTCTTCCTATATATGAACTACAGTGGACAGATACATGTTACTCTTCCTATATATGAACTACAGTGGTCAGATGCATGTTGCTCTTCCTATATATGAACTACAGTGGTCAGATACATGTTGCCCTTCCTATATATATATGAACTACAGTGGTCAAATACATGTCACTCTTCATATATATGAACTACAGTGGTCAGATACATGTTACTCTTCCTATATATGAACTACAGTGGTCAGATGCATGTTGCTCTTCCTATATATGAACTACAGTGGACAGATACATGTTACTCTTCCTATATATGAACTACAGTAGTCAGATGCATGTCGCTCTTCCTATATATGAACTACAGTGGACAGATACATGTTGCTCTTCCTATATATGAACTACAGTGGTCAGATGCATGTTGCTCTTCCTATATATGAAAACAATGCAACACATACTTTAGTAAGAAAAATTATTAACAAAACGTGGTGATGCTAGACACTTGCTGGTTACTGATAAAGATAAACCTTCTTTAGGACCCATTTGTGTTGCATAAGAGCTCTCAGTTTACATTGCAAAAACAATATAGCGATGCTAGGACAACATTAGAATGTAATTTTGGTGAAATTGGAAAGCACATTTGGACAAATGTGGCCTTCAAACTCAATGGTGACGCTGGACATGTTGTTACACTGACAAGCCTATTCATTCATTCACTGAAGCAGGATAAGGGTTCCAGGCTTCCAGCACTAAACATACTGTCTTTAACATCTGAATCAATCAATCAGTCATTGCCGTCTCCCAACCCTAGCTGCCAGCCTGCCATGCTGGGTAATGTTTGAACAAAATCCAGGGACTTATAGCAACTTTTCTGAGTTTTTCTCAGTTGGTAGCTAGATTGCACACTATTGACCAAAAGTGTGAAAATCATCCTATCCTTGAGCTAATAATTAACTGTCCACCAAGCAGCAGCCGAGCAGTATGGGTCTACTATGGGATAATCAGACTGTGTTATGTGATAGTGACATTGCTTTTCTGTTTCATTCCAATGAATATATGAAACTTCTACATCCGACTGGAATTGTGTGAGGTTAATTTAATTGGGAAATTTATTAGTTAATTGTACCAAATGAAGTACAGATGACGCTGTGAAATGGGGCTGTATGATCTCCTGTGCACAATACTTCTTCTCGTTGGCAGAAGCGGAAATAATTGTCATCCACTATGTCTGCCAGTAATGAGGACATGAACCATGCTTATGAAGAGGTATCAGAGTGGGAGATGTACTAACGTCTGATGTCAGTCCACTCTACCACTAACAATGCATACAATTAGCTACCAATGCATGAAACATCGTGCTTCCAAGAATGCTTTATAAAGGACGGCTGCCAGGTTGTCGAGGTTAGGCAACTGTGGCCTGTACATCGCCACTGGTGGGTTGTAGAGGCTCTGATTCCATGGTATGAAAGTTTTATGATGTCTACACTCTCACATGCAGGCGAAGGAGCCTTCACAAATGCATAATCATGACTTACTTCTAATGATTTGTAAGCAAACACAATTATCTTTGGGTCAGTTCTGCCCCAACTAGTGTCCAGTGTCACCTGGTTTGGTCAACACTTTGTAATCTGATGTTCAAGCATTACACGAGTTTACATCAATTATCTCCCAAACGATTTGAGATTAAATTTTTGGGAAAAAACATGTTAAATTAAGAAAATTGTGTGAAGTAAAATATGTATAAAAAAACAGACTCCATGTTTGTATAGGGTTACATAGCACAACATGTTTTAAGTAGATTTCCTGGACATTTTCTACTTAATGATGAAGGATAATGCTATAGCCTTATTGAAGATATATTGTGTGTCCAGTGTCACCAATGTCATTCATAGTGTAGCTCATATTTTGTCATGTTCCAACCCCTGGACATATACAGCAGATGCTACGGTCAAAGATTATTTATCAAAGTTACTGACTATGTGTCGAACAAAATTCACAACACTTTTATGAAAGAACTTTAATAAGTGAAAGAAGGTATATCCAAGAAAAAAGCAATGCAGACACTATGACCAAAGTAACAATGACAGAAAAAACAAAGTGTCCAAGTCAAATGTCATGGTGTACCTTTTTTCTTATTTATTGACATGTATACTAGATAAATCATGAAGATTTTCCAGAGTCCATGTCATTTGAAATGTTCAAATTGTATGTAGTATTGTAAATAGTTGTCGGTGATACTGGCCACATGATAAAAACCGTGTTCGACTTCATGTAACTGTTATAAAAAATAATTCATATTAGAGTTTGATATTTATGGAAAATATACTTCATCATGTGTGTGTTTTCAATACTGGTGCACAAAAGTGGGACAAAGAAGCTCAAAATGTTAAATTACTAAAACGAACAGGTAATAGCTTTATTTGATTCTTTAACAACCTCATGATAACAGGAAACAGCACAAAGATAGTTGTGCAATTTTAAGTTTACAAAACTTGCATTGTAATACACGCCCTTCATTATGTAACAGTCGTTACTTAATGTAAAAGAAATGGTCGTGACGTTCAGGACACCATGCGAATAAGATTTTATTTAATCATATCCCATTATAATAGTATAAATTACAATGTTATCAAAAGAATGATCAGACACTCTACTTCAAAAGAAAAATAAACATGAACAGTTGGGACTTCACATTCACTGCTAGCCAATCCTAATAACATGAACAGTTGGGACTTCACATTCACTGCTAGCCAATCCTAATAACATGAACAGTTGGGACTTCACATTCACTGCTAGCCAATCCTAATAATATGAACAGTTGGGACTCCACATTCACTGCTAGCCAATCCTAATAACATGAACAGTTGGGACTTCACATTCACTGCTAGCCAATCCTAATAACATGAACAGTTGGGACTCCACATTCACTGCTAGCCAATCCTAATAACATGAACAGTTGGGACTTCACATTCGCTGCTAGCCAATCCTAATAACATGAACAGTCGGGACTTCACATTCACTGCTAGCCAATCCTAATAACATGAACAGTTGGGACTTCACATTCACTGCTAGCCAATCCTAATGACATGAACAGTTGGGACTTCACATTCACTGCTAGCCAATCCTAATAACATAAACAGTCGGGACTTCACATTCACTGCTAGCCAATCCTAATAATATGAACAGTTGGGACTCCACATTCACTGCTAGCCAATCCTAATAACATGAACAGTTGGGACTTCACATTCAC
The DNA here is from genome assembly GCA_963662155.1 of Lamellibrachia columna. Taxonomy (NCBI): domain Eukaryota; kingdom Metazoa; phylum Annelida; class Polychaeta; order Sabellida; family Siboglinidae; genus Lamellibrachia; species Lamellibrachia columna. The sequence goes on along the minus strand of OY759261.1, from coordinate 9,815,129 downwards.
TGCTAGCCAATCCTAATAACATGAACAGTTGGGACTTTACATTCACTGCTAGCCAATCCTAATAACATGAACAGTTGGGACTCCGCATTCACTGCTAGCCAATCCTAATAACATGAACAGTTGGGACTTCACATTCACTGCTAGCCAATCCTAATAACATGAACAGTTGGGACTTCACATTCACTGCTAGCCAATCCTAATAACATGAACAGTTGGGACTTTACATTCACTGCTAGCCAATCCTAATAACATGAACAGTTGGGACTTCACACTCACTGCTAGCCAATCCTAATAACATAAACAGTTGGGACTTTACATTCACTGCTAGCCAACCCTAATAACATGAACAGTTGGGACTTTACATTCACTGCTAGCCAATCCTAATAACATGAACAGTTGGGACTTTACATTCACTGCTAGCCAATCCTAATAACATGAACAGTTGGGACTTTAAATTCACTGCTAGCCAATCCTAATAACATGAACAGTTGGGACTCCACATTCACTGCTAGCCAATCCTAATAACATGAACAGTTGGGACTCCACATTTACTGCTAGCCAATCCTAATAACATGAACAGTTGGGACTCCACATTCACTGCTAGCCAATCCTAATAGCATGAACAGTTGGGACTTTACATTCACTGCTAGCCAATCCTAATAACATGAACAGTTGGGACTTTACATTCACTGCTAGCCAATCCTAATAACGTGAACAGTTGGGACTTCACATTCACTGCTAGCCAATCCTAATGACATGAACAGTTGGGACTTCACATTCACTGCTAGCCAATCCTAATAACATGAACAGTCGGGACTTCACATTCACTGCTAGCCAATCCTAATAATATGAACAGTTGGGACTCCACATTCACTGCTAGCCAATCCTAATAACATGAACAGTTGGGACTTCACATTCACTGCTAGCCAATCCTAATAACATGAACAGTTGGGACTTTACATTCACTGCTAGCCAATCCTAATAACATGAACAGTTGGGACTCCGCATTCACTGCTAGCCAATCCTAATAACATGAACAGTTGGGACTTCACATTCACTGCTAGCCAATCCTAATAACATGAACAGTTGGGACTTCACATTCACTGCTAGCCAATCCTAATAACATGAACAGTTGGGACTTTACATTCACTGCTAGCCAATCCTAATAACATGAACAGTTGGGACTTCACACTCACTGCTAGCCAATCCTAATAACATAAACAGTTGGGACTTTAAATTTACTGCTAGCCAATCCTAATAACATGAACAGTTGGGACTCCACATTCACTGCTAGCCAATCCTAATAACATGAACAGTTGGGACTCCACATTTACTGCTAGCCAATCCTAATAACATGAACAGTTGGGACTCCACATTCACTGCTAGCCAATCCTAATAGCATGAACAGTTGGGACTTTACATTCACTGCTAGCCAATCCTAATAACATGAACAGTTGGGACTTTACATTCACTGCTAGCCAATCCTAATAACATGAACAGTTGGGACTTTACATTCACTGCTAGCCAATCCTAATAACATGAACAGTTGGGACTTTAAATTCACTGCTAGCCAATCCTAATAACATGAACAGTTGGGACTCCACATTCACTGCTAGCCAATCCTAATAACATGAACAGTTGGGACTCCACATTTACTGCTAGCCAATCCTAATAACATGAACAGTTGGGACTCCACATTCACTGCTAGCCAATCCTAATAGCATGAACAGTTGGGACTTTACATTCACTGCTAGCCAATCCTAATAACATGAACAGTTGGGACTTTACATTCACTGCTAGCCAATCCTAATAACGTGAACAGTTGGGACTCCACATTCATTGCTAGCCAATCCTAATAACATGAACAGTTGGGACTCCACATTCACTGCTAGCCAATCCTAATAACATGAACAGTTGGGACTCCACATTCACTGCTAGCCAATCCTAATAACATGAACAGTTGGGACTCCACATTCACTGCTAGCCAATCCTAATAACACGAACAATTGGGACTCCACATTCACTGCTAGCCAATCCTAATAACACGAACAGTTGGGACTCCACATTTACTGCTAGCCAATCCTAATAACACGAACAATTGGGACTTCACATTCACTGCTAGCCAATCCTAATAACATGAACAGTTGGGACTTCACATTCACTGCTAGCCAATCCTAATAACATGAACAGTTGGGACTTTACATTCACTGCTAGCCAATCTTAATAACACGAACAGTTGGGACTTCACATTCACTGCTAGCCAATCCTAATAACATGAACAGTTGGGACTTCACATCCACTGCTAGCCAATCCTAATGAAATGAACAGTTGGGACTTCACATTCACTGCTAGCCAATCCTAATAACATGAACAGTTGGGACTTCACATTCACTGCTAGCCAATCCTAATGACATGAACAGTTGGGACTCCACATTCACTGCTAGCCAATCCTAATAACGATTGTTACGCTCAAGGACACCAACCGTAACGACAGTTACCATGTTTTTGTTTTTTTACCTGTTAGAATGCTTGTTTCACCTATCTTTTAATGCTTTATTCTGTTTGGAATGTAGTGCACTTTTAAATGTCCCATTTTGGTGTCCATTTTTTTAATCAATTACAGCTTAACTGAATCGTCACAAAGAGAATAAATACTAGATCGTTCATGGATGTCCTTCAAACATACGCATTACATCAACATGTTTCATTTCCTACACATGTTCATGGTTATTGGCTCGACTTGTTTATTACAAGACCTACTTACACTAACATCAAGGCAATATTTCCTACTGATGGTTTATCAGATCACCATTGTGTCATTGTTGCTTTGTCATTACAAGTTGGGTCAAAACCTAGAAAAAATTATTACATTTCGACTGATAAACAACATTAACATAAATACCCTTTATGATGATCTTGTCAATTATGATCTTTTGTCTAAAGGTTAATCAGTTAATCAATCATGAAACATTAAGTAAATTCCTGGATAAACATACCCCAAAACAAACAAAAAGTGTACAAGTTCGCCCTCCATCGCCATGGATGTCTCTAGAAATAGTTGTAGGGAGACGTCGTCGTTGATATCTTGAAAGAATTTGGTGACGAAATACGTACAATTATACAAACGTTAGCTCAACTAATTCTGAAAAACCTCACCAGATGTGGAAATCCATAAACACAATTCTACATCAGCAGAAATTAAAGGGAAACAAAAGGTATATTTTGTTGGCAATGCACCTAAAAGAATGAATTAAATCTAACAATTTCCAACTATAAATACAACATTTTATGCCAGTGGTTTACTAGGAAAATGTTGTTGAACTTGTCAACTCTTGTAATCCACGGATGCCGCCATTGCGGTCGATAAACCTATGCAATATGTGCCACTTTCTATATTTCCTAGTTTTTATCACAACTCTGCCTGGTGGTGCTAGTTGTCCACGTAAACAGTCCCTATTATCACGCAATAGTCTTCCAAGTAGTGTTACATGCATGATACGTTTGTACAGCAACGTCCTTAGTCCATGTTCCTATATAACCATGGTTCAGTCTGGTGCATGTGGCGTACCGTACAGCTTCGTTATCCTTGACAGGAAAGGCTGGATATGTAATAGAGAAGTTCCAAAAGTGGACATCAAAGCTGCAGTAATAGTCTGCAATAATTTTGGAATAACTGTACTCGTACTCAATTACATTGGTAAAAAGGCCAAATAAATGTAGTCAGTAGTCCCTGCCTTCAGCGGACACACCTGTATCCAAGCAAAAGTGTCCCTACATGGCAGGTGTCCCCTGATCAGAGGGACAAGCACGTCGGGGTGGAGGGGTTCATCTGACTAACGAGTCCTGTGTATATGGTTGAATTATGTCCAGGCATTATCTATTAACAATGTACAATGTTCACAGGTTGCATAATAAGAATATCACTGAGGTACTACAAAGTAAGAAAAATAAAAAGAACACTTTTTTAGAAATAAAAAAAATAATAAAAAAATGTATCTCGATGCCACCACCAAAAACACCATGTCACACAATAGACACAAAGGTTCCGAGAGACCATGTCACACAACAGTCACGGAGGGGACATGAAACATTGACACATTAGGTCCTTGACACATTCACTTTGATGTGTAGAAATATTTTTGAGGTCCTCATACACTGTCTTGCGATGCTTAAAATATTTCAGATTGCATCATCCACCCGACTGCCACTCTTTCGTGATGGCGTCCCTCTCTGAACGTATTCCTGTAATCTGGTACTTTCCACAACCGCACGCTGACACAACAGCTCGACAGGAATGTCCGGTGTCTAATCCCTTCAGTACGTCGACACGCTGTGCGAGACTCAGTATTTTCCTCTTTGACGAACTAGCCATAATGCAAGACACATCTGTCGCTTCGAAATATATAATTGAAACTGCACAGTTGATTTTCAAAAATATTAGTTCACACGTGAATTCTCGTTTTCACGTGACTGAATTCGGGAAGATAATCTCGCAGATAGTTTCGCCGTTTTGAAAATAAAATCGAGAAAATATTGTGAAATCAGATTGTCTCCCTTAGCAGGGAAAGAAAACCAAAAAATGTGTACGCTGTCCACGTTTAACAGGTGTCCGCTCATTACAGGGACGTTTACGTTGTACATTGTAGTGGGACATGGTAGCGTAGCAGTTAGAACGTCGGGCTCTCAGTCGAGAGAACCCGGGTTCGAATCCTCTTGCTGCCATTTCGAAGCTTTGGCAATTTCATTCATCCCACATTGCCACAGTTCACTCAGCTGTATAAATGAGTACCTGGCTACACACATACATGGGTATCTGAACGAATAATCTTTGCGCAGTAATTGCAGTATGGCTGAATGCTTCCAAGAGAAGTTGAAATGGCCTTGGAATGAACAGTTCTGCTGGGGGATGAAGTGTAAAGTGCTTTGAGCAGTCCCAAGGACTGGATACCGCGCTATATAAGAACATACCTTTACCTTTTTTAAAACAGTCCGTACATTGAAAAACTGTCCATACAGAGCAGGTGTCTGCTGATCAGAGGGTCCGCTGAAGGCAGGGACTACTGTAATCATGCTCGATTACATTGCCAAAATAATTGCATGCCTCGACATTAACACTGGCATGCTAGCCCGGCGCCTTTTTTGGGACTGCCGGGCCAGTTCGGGCCACAAGTTTCCATATTTTACTAGCCCGGTGGGCCAACATAGTTTCAAATTGTTTTATCCCATTAGTGACAGGTCATCGTTTCAATCGCTTGTCCTTGCCATCCACCCCGGCGCTACAATTAAACACAATCTTCATCTCATCTGATTTTGTGTTGTCGCTTCGTATAGTTGCCATCTTACTTTGATATGCACGAGCCTCACAAAAAGTCCGCATGACGTCGCTACTAGTGACGACGTGTGGACTAGTATAATATTGGTATATCGCAGAATTTTCTTCTGCGCGATACGCCTTCGACGTAACAATTTCATATAAACCAACTGGTTCACGGACTGTCCGCTAGGTGTCTAGGGCCTAACATACATTCCAGGACCCGCTAGGGCGCAGATAGCTAAGTATACCATAACTTTGTACTTCAGTCCAAAAATTTATATTCAAAATAAATAAACCTAATTGTAACAGTCATAGTTGTATATAGTGTCAGGTCTGGTTCGCCCGTCGTATTTTCGAATATAACTAGCTGTAATTTGATACGCATGCGGCGGCATCACCCGTTGTTCTCAAAACCCGACCTGCTGCGCCTGCGGCTTTGACAGAGGGCATATGATTCTCAAACGATTCCTGCAGCAACATTGTCTGCCATACGGAATACCGACTGAAAGCATGAAAGTAAATCACCAACGGCAAGATAAATAACGACTAAACTCGCATCCTTCGACTTGTAATGCGGTGTATTGCAAAAAATAATGGGTTTTTATCAATAAAAAACATTCCGGGCCAGTAACTTTTTTGGGGGCCAGTAACTTTTAACATCTACTGGCCCCATGGGCCACTGGGTACAAAAACTTAATGTCAAGGCCTGAATTGTTATTAGGATTACAATGAGACATTGCTGGTGCATATTTCTGTTGCCCAGGTCCCAAGTACAAGCAGGAAGTCATCAGTCTTTTTTACATCTATTCCATCTATTAGTGTGTTATCCTATATCTTTACCACCCGGGAAGATGTAAACAATTGCTATGTCATGTTTGAAACAATGTGAAAAGACCAGTAGGTTGATAAGTTCATGACTTCAGAAATACCTCCTCAATGAAACATTGCAGGACTAGCAAGCCAATTACTCCCTTGTGTTGTGTTGGGGTGGCAGGGTATGGCCATGTTGTATAAGACATCTTCAAATAAGGCATCTCAATATTAGATTCCTCCACAATTGCATGTATAGTACCTAAATTGTTTTAAGTACTTTCCTCTTTATTTTGTGTCTAATGCATGTAACACTGACTTCATTTTAACATTGTGTTTTTGTCTTGAATAAAATTGGTGACAAAAATAACGTGACGGTTTCTATATATTCAATTATATTTTTGAATGTAATTATTATTACATGGTAAAGTAATCATAATTAATTACACTCATTTTCTAAGTAATCTTACGCATGTTTTTTAAACACTAATCATAATTTATTACATTTATTGTGTATTTGCCTCAGTAACTGTAATTTAATTCCCAACCCCGATACACATAAACTGACGGAGGTCTGTGATTCTGTGGTGCGATATCTAGACTACAAATACACATAAACTGAGGGAGGTATGTGATTCTGTGTTGTGATATCTACACTACAAATACACATAAACTGAGGGAGGTATGTGATTCTGTGTTGTGATATCTAGACTACAAATACACATAAACTGAGGGAGGTCTGTGATTCTGTGGTGTGATATCTAGACTACAAATACACATAAACTGAGGGAGGTATGTGATTCTGTGGTGTGATATCTAGACTACAAATACACATAAACTGAGGGAGGACTGTGATTATGTGTTGTGATATCTAGACTACAAATACACATAAACTGACAGAGGTCTGTGATTCTGTGGTGTGATATCTAGACTACAAATACACATAAACTGAGGGAGGACTGTGATTATGTGTTGTGATATATAGACTACAAATACACATAAACTGACGGAGGTCTGTGATTCTGTGGTGCGATATCTAGACTACAAATACACATAAACTGAGGGAGGTATGTGATTCTGTGGTGCGATATCTAGACTACAAATACACATAAACTGAGGGAGGTATGTGATTCTCTGTTAAGATATCTAGACTACAAATACACATAAACTGAGGGAGGTCTGTGATTTTGTGTTGTGATATCTAGACTACAAATACACATAAACTGAGGGAGGTATGTGATTCTGGGTTGTGATATCTAGACTACAAATACACATACACTGAGGGAGGACTGTGATTCTGTGTTGTGATATCTAAACTTCAAATACACATAAACTGAGGGAGGTCTGTGATTATGTGTTGTGGTATCTAAACTAAAATACACATTTTTACATGGGTCATAAACCAAAATGGTAAATATCACCAATAGTGAATTATCAATTTAGTGGATTACAGGTCAAATATATTAAATATTTAACAATGTTTACAGACTCACAATAGCAGATGAACATTAAGCTGGTCTGGTATGGTATTTATAATACAATGTAACATGTATAATACTTGTACATACATTTATCAATGATATACTCACTGTGTGAAATCGCGTTGAAAGAGATGTAGGTTGGCTGCCTGGGCTTTCCTCCTACAACATAAGAAATATTATGTGAAGAAAACATTTTAATAGTTTACTAATTGTTTTGAAGATAAACATTTGTACTAAAGGGAAATATGATGGGTGTGTCATGATATCACTGCGTGTCATTACAAAATATTTGATGTCAAAGATGGTGATATAGAATATGTGACTTTTCAGATGAATTCAACTTTCTGAAAAACATTTTTCATCATATTTTCTTTTATGCAAAATAACAACACAAGTCCAGTGTAGATTGAAATAGACCAAAGAATGACATTCAATGTATTAATGAACCAGAAATTAGGCATGCATACATCATCAAATGAGATACATCACATAATCACAGCAAGCATGCCGGCCCCCAAAAGGTGTTTACACATAATAGTTATTAAATTATGCCTAGAAGCTACCCGCTATCAGTAATATCTATACCACTACTGACTGTTATTTACAATTCACATGGTATCGGTGGGGGTCACTCCGCACATTGTCTACAACTTACAAGTTCCATAGTAGGGGAATAATGACAAAGTGGATTAACCATACACATACATGTACAAACAGAAAGGCTGGGGTACTCAGTCCCCCCAACCAAACATGATAAATGAAAAAAGTGGACTAACCACCCAAACGTTCGTGAACAATTCATAATGAAAATTGTGGTAACACAACACACAATGTATAAAGGTGTTACGTATCTATACATTAGTCAACCAATAACTACTAATACATCACACCGAGAGGTAGGGCCAAACAGCCACACAAAATGTACTCATAAAAAGTACCCGCACTAAAAACCCTGTATACACTACTGAAAACTCAGTGGAGGGAAAAGCGTTAATGCAAAACCTCGTGTACCGAACTATGACAGGGAAAAGCGTCAAACAATTCAAAAACTTTGTGAACTACCTCTCTGTCTTCAGTGTTTCACAGTGTATCTATGCATAATGCACGACTTGATTTATTAGATAACAACTGGGTAACAACTGTTAACGCAATATTTGGGAGGGTGGTTGGGATTTTTAAACGGAGCGGAAACGAACGTTGCTCACTGTGCAATACAGAAACGGCAACTGGATTTGAAATATCACTCGTCCAGCACAAAGCCTGTTATAGTGGGGCTAGTTGCCCTGTCTGGACTTCTAGTTAAGGCTAATAATAGAGGGGGCGCCACCAAATACTGTCGGCATCTCACAAGCCTCGCATGTATATCTAACCACTCGGTGAACCCTGATTAAGCATCAAAGCATTAAGTGCATCTTAATAATCCAACTATCGATTGCGCTGTCTACTTTATGGTAGAGTGAGGAGGATGGGAACAAAAACTCCTGATAAGATCATGCAACAATGAATAGATAACGATTAACAAGTAACAATAAAAATTCGGAATATTTGCGGAGCAAAATTCCCACAACGGCACAAGCTAGCTTAGAAATCGGGTGAGGCTGGATCTAGGTCAAACAGCTGCATAAATACCCTCGAAACCAGGGTCGGTCTAACCTCGAACACTTATATTGCCTTGTTATCCCGCATAAAGGATTTTATGCGCCGCTGTCACATAAATTAATTTTTTTCATTTCTCTATGTTCAGCGTGATTAGATGAATCCAGATTTCAATTTGGGTCACATCAGGAATGTACGTCCATAACACAAAATTATAATTTTTTGGATTTTATAGTCTAATAATTGCTTAGTAAAAATTATAATAGGCAAAGTTCTGAGTATGCACAAACACTTAACTTTATTTTAGTCATCATAGTTTATGGTTTATTTCTGTTATGGAAATTTTTTGTATGTCCATAACACTGTATATCCATAACACATTTCTCACAGTGCAAAGTTGATAGGGCTATCACATTTTGTCAAATATTTGAAATACACTGGATACATACCACATATAACTCACCATGTGGCTCTAAAGCCATTGTTTTCACTTAATGCTTGTTCTGTCACAAGGGAAAATTACTACGCCCAGCATTGGAATTCTACATTGACTGGGACATCAGTAAGGACATATCAAGAAGCACATGTATAAAACAACATTGGAATTCTACATTGACTGGGACATCAGTAAGGACATATCAAGAAGCACATGTATAAAACAACATTAGAATTCTACATTGACTGGGACATCAGTAAGGACATATCAAGAAGCACGTATAATACAACATTGGAATTCTACATTGACTGGGACATCAGTAAGGACATATCAAGAAGCACATGTATAATACAACATTGGAATTCTACATTGACTGGTACATCAGTAAGGACATATCAAGAAGCACATGTATAATACAACATTGGAATTCTACATTGACTGGGACATCAGTAAGGACATATCAAGAAGCACATGTATAATACAACGTCCTATCAAAGGAATTTGATTAACCAATGATATGTGAAACAGAGTATGTCCCAACTCCTAAAGCAGTTTATCTTCGAGAGTCTTGTCACCTTAGTCAAATCTGGTCCATTTCAAATAAAAAATAAAAATAGCACGCAAACATTTGAAGAACTAGTTTATTGTAACGGTTTTCTAAAAGTACAAATAAATAGAAAAAATCTTTAAAAACACAAAGAACAATGAGGGGAAGAACATAAATACTCGAGCACATGAACATCATTTTGTTCTCCGGTAACATCAAAGTCAGTTTGTTAGAGTTCTGATTTTATTTATACCAAGTTGCATGCCCTAATTTATTGACTATGAGACATGCATCTATGTTTTATTGAATATTGCAGTTCACTGTTCTTCATTTTCCATCTCAGCCAAACAGTTCTCCTGTTTCTCTCTTTATTATGCTGTATAAGCCGGGATATGATGGCTTCTTGAAAAACACAACAAATATTTGTTTTTTTAAAGAATAAGAATAGACTGAACATTATTCATAGAACAGACTGTACATTATTCATAGAACAGACTGTACATTATTCACAGAACAGACTGTACATTATTCACAGAACAGACTGTACATTATTCACAGAACAGACTGTACATTATTCACAGAACAGACTGTACATTATTCACAGAACAGACTGTACATTATTCACAGAACAGACTGTACATTATTCACAGAACAGACTGTACATTATTCACAGAACAGACTGTACATTATTCACAGAACAGACTGTACATTATTCACAGAACAGACTGTACATTATTCATAGAACAGACTGTACATTATTCACAGAACAGACTGTACATTACTCATAGAACAGACTGTACATTATTCATAGAACAGACTGCACATTATTCATAGAACAGACTGTACATTATTCACAGAACAGACTGTACATTACTCATAGAACAGACTGAACATTATTCATAGAACAGATTGTACATTATTCATAGAACAGCAGAAGAGATTCAAAATGTATTTTATATTAAACAAAGTAGCATGAGTCTTGATGAAAGGCTTCATGAGAAAGCCAACAGATTTTTAATTTAACAAGAAAGAGGACAGACTTAACATCAGGCTTTCAGTGGAACTGCTGAAAATTATGATTTTGTTCATAAAACATTAAGTAAAATAATATGAATAATCTGATTCTTCATAATATATGCATTTTAAAGTTTTATTTAAAACAGTAATGCTATGAAGTTGATATTATGTCATTTGTGCATTTTAAATAGGAAACGTGAAGTGTACGTCCATAACATTCAGAGATGTACGTCCACAACAGGAAACGTGTACGCCCATAACAACATACTACTACATGATACTAGCATGAAATGAATTAATTTCTATTTTATTTGGAAGCCTAAAGTCTAAGTGTACAAACACAGTGTAAAAACACGTAGTTTTGTTATATCTTTATGTATTCATACTTCAAAGTTTTAAAAATTTTTGAAGTAACGTTAGTAAGTAAGTAAGTAAAATTATGTTCTCTGAGTACATCCATAATGGGGCTATTTTTAGAACATTCCTCAAAAATTAGTAAAGCTTGAAAGCTGTCAGTTGGCACGTTAATAGTACTAGGTAGGCTACACACTATGTTAGTAGTACTAGGTAGGTTATACACTATGTTAGTAGTACTAGGTAGGTTATACACTATGTTAGTAGTACTAGGTAGGTTATACACTATGTTAGTAGTACTAGGTAGGTTATACACTATGTTAGTAGTACTAGGTAGGTTATACACTGTTAGTAGTACTAGGTAGGTTATACACTATGTTAGTAGTACTAGGTAGGTTACACACTATGTTAATATACTAGGTAGGTTACACACTATGTTAATAGTACTAGGTAGGTTACACACTTTGTTAATAGTACTAGGTAGGTTACACACTATGTTAATAGTACTAGGTAGGTTACACACTATGTTAATATACTAGGTAGGTTACACACTATTTTAATAGTACTAGGTAGGTTACACATTATGTTAATAGTACTAGGTAGGTTATACACTGTTAGTAGTACTAGGTAGGTTACACACTATGTTAATATACTAGGTAGGTTACACACTATGTTAATAGTACTAGGTAGGTTACACACTATGTTAATAGTACTAGGTAGGTTACACACTATGTTAATATACTAGGTAGGTTACACACTATTTTAATAGTACTAGGTAGGTTACACATTATGTTAATAGTACTAGGTAGGTTACACACTGTTAATAGTACTAGGTAGGTTATACACTATGTTAATAGTACTAGGTAGGTTACAAACTATGTTAATATACTAGGTAGGTTACACACTATTTTAATAGTACTAGGTAGGTTACACACTGTTAATAGTACTAGGTAGGTTACACACTATGTTAATAGTACTATGTAGGTTATACATTATGTTAATAGTACTAGGTAGGTTACACACTATGTTAATATACTAGGTAGGTTACACACTATGTTAATAGTACTAGGTAGGTTACACACTTTGTTAATATTACTAGGTAGGTTACACACTATGTTAATAGTACTAGGTAGGTTACACACTATTTTAATAGTACTAGGTAGGTTACACATTATGTTAATAGTACTAGGTAGGTTACACACTATGTTAATAGTACTAGGTAGGTTATACACTATGTTTATAGTACTAGGTAGGTTACACACTATTTTAATAATACTAGGTAGGTTACACATTATGTTAATAGTACTAGGTAGGTTACACACTATGTTAATAGTACTAGGTAGGTTATACATTATGTTAATAGTACTAGGTAGGTTACACACTATGTTAATAGTACTAGGTAGGTTACACACTATGCCCATTTCAAAATCCACCTATTCCAATTGTGCTGTATTACACGTCTTGACAAAACGTCCAAAATTCTCTTAAATGTACGTCCATAATGCTGGAATTGCCCATATACAAGTTTTGTATCCGACATTTGGTTGAAATTAACCAAATGACCTACACAATATGACTCAAAGCATGATTGTTTTCATAATTAGCATATCATAACTATCCCCATGGTAACAAATGGTTGCTTCCTAACAAAGGTCTTGCTGAATAGGAGTAATTAAAGTTACGTCAATTGTTCCCAGCTGCAATGGTTCACTTGATGAAGTCATGGTAGAAGCATGAATCTTCCTCTTTCTTGACATTTGTAAAACATTAATTTGTTTAGTTACACTGAATAGGCAAAGCCATAATTAACTATACAATAAATAATATATTTGCAATAGCAACGAAAGTGACGGCAATCATGTATTTAGTTAAGGTACCTGGGGCAGCTAGCGTGTCAGTTGATTTTTTAATTTTTTTCTTTATAGCATGCTAGGAAATACTGAACTGAACGTCGACACTACAAATAATCACCTGGCACTAACGTCATATTTCACAAATCCATCCTTTAAAAAACAGTCCTTTTGGAAATCCCCTTGATTTCTTTGAAATGCTTACAACGTTTCTATATTAACATAACCGTTTTTGTTAACAGAGGCAGTATTTGTGAGGTAGTTGTGTCCCGTATTCAAATTCAGCAAGTGATAAAGGGGCTTTGTTTACAGGTCCTGATTTAAACTGGTGTATGAAACTATTGTTTACATTGTTGAACACATATGAGATAAAGTGATAAATTTATATAAATTACATACATAAGGTAATATCCGACATGATATCCGTATTCGCTAGGTGGCAGGCATTTTTTTGGCTCATGCGAGTTTAGTAGAAAAGACATAGTTAGCAAGTATATTATTGTCAATATCAAATGAAATCCTAAATAACCCAGTCTATAGTGTTCTTTTGAACACAAAAACAGCCTTATTCAAGGCTAACATAGCAAATTATGTGATGGCACCATGCAAACGGCAGTTAAAGGCCACCAGGCATTTAATATGTGGCAGTTGCAGCAACTGGGTGGACTTCGTCAAGTCCGGGTGTGAGAAGTCCTGGGCTGACGTTCAGGCGGATAGTTTTACTTTAGTTTTGAGTGTAGGGGATGTGTGAAGATGAATGAACTAGAGGTGGAGTTGGAACAGCTGAGGCAGCTATAGCATACTTTGGTATAACCCCGTAACTAAAAGTTATGATACAATGAATGTAAACCTTTTGAATGACACAAAAGAAAACATTATGATCATTTGCAATTAACAATTGATGTGAACTATGCACACATGAAAAGGATGAAATCAACTAACGTCATGCGCACGGGATACAGAAAAATTGCAAATGCTCCGCTTACCGATCTCCGACTGATGAACAGCTCACTGTTAGTCGTTGTCAGTTACTAATTTCGCCACCGAGTGTCTTGTAAAAGTTGTCATTCTTTCATCTGCATAATCGATATGTCTCCTAATGAACAAATCACGCAAGTGCAATAATTTATATACACTAACAACCAACAGTGTAATCTACTACTGTTTTTTCAACATCAACAAAATCATGTACGTCATAATCAGAATTATATTACACGTTATCCTGGCGCGATCACCATTTGTGACACTGTCGCGCAATGGTCGTGTAATAAATAATACCATTGGACTATAATAGCCAGTTAACGTGTTTAATTTACATTCCATTATCATATACAATACATACATATAGAATTTCATAATTACCAAAACAAAGAAAATAAATAATAATCAACGACTCGCTACACTGCGAGTATAACTCGAATTAAAATGAAATAACAATGAAAACGATTCACATTATCGCTCGAACGCAGTTCACATATCGCTCGATAACGATTCACCAATCACTTGAACATCGTCCACACATTACTTGTGACACTGGTTCCCAGACAGTCCATCTTTTCCTGTCGCTCAACCGACCACGCTCTCACACGACGCTCCAGCTCGCCCTCTGCTGCGTATATGTCTCTCGGCTATACAGCCCACGCTGGTTGCCAGTCATTATATCCCAAGCTGGTTCTGTATGATACAATTTAACCCAATCACCACACTGACAGTAAATAATGATCATATACACGTGAATAACAACGCAATGATAATCATATCAGTTTACCATTTAAATTATACAAAATATGATTACAGGGCGTATCACCCGCTCTATGCCAACACTGGCCGACACGCTTTTATGCAAATAATGGCTTAATTCTAGGTCAATTCTAAAAACCATATTTACAGTAGATGACTATTCACCTTCATAACATGTATTAACACATAGGACATATGAATATATCTAAATACATACACAAATATTATCAGCTAACAACGTAATAGATAATACTTATGCCAGTCGCTTCTGGCATTGTTCAAATTGTGTTGCGTCACGCAGCTTTCTACTGACACACAATTTCAGTATTGCAGTAAAGTTGCCTTCTCACAACTTATCACCGGCCGTCTCTTAACTTCTGCAGTATAACTGCCTTCTTGCAACTTATCACCGGCCGTCTCTTAACTACTGCAGCCGCCTCCTCGCGAACTACAATCGATCGACCGTCTCTTAACTATTGCAGTCGCCTCCTTACGAACTACAATCAATCGATCCCGGTTAGAACAGTCTCCAGCGTATATGTAGTCTACCAGTCAACGATACGCTTCACTAAACATTACCGGCCTGTTACCTAACATAATGCCCATTGCTAGGACTACTGCCTAGCCTGGCTCGACAATAGCTATATAACCCTTGTTACGTAAGATAGTGTACTTTACTACAACTGTAGCATAACCATAAAATAAATGTATAATATACACATCGTCTCAACAACTGTCATAAAATAAATGTATAATATACACATTGTCACAACAACTGTCATAAAATAAATGTATAATATACACATTGTCACAGTAGCAATGGTTGGGGGACATTAAATGATAAAGTGGGGGAAGATGATGAGAGAGATGCTAGGGAGAACTCACCTCAGCCTGGGAGGAGGCTGAGAGGAGGTAAGGTGACAGGTCGTAAGGAGACAGGACGTAAGAAGACGGGATGAAAGGAAACGGGAGGGAAGGAGATGGGAGTGGGACAGACGGGAGTGAAGGCGATGGGAGTGAGAGAGATGGGAGGGAAGGCGAAAGGAACATGCTAGTCCAGAAGCTATGTAGGGAAGAGGAAGTTGGATTTGTGGGGATGTTTTGTTGGGAGGGCTGATATGTACATGAGGGATGGGCTTCATCTAAGTGGAAAGGGTGCAGCAGTGTTTGCGGATAAACTCTCAGCAGCAGTCGACAGTGTCATGGGTAGCATACCAAATATTTTTGGTAGCAAACATTGTTTAAACTAGAAGCGCAGGTGGGTTACTTAGTGCCTCAAACAGGACAAGAGGCCACTAGTACACACAAACAAGTAACAAAATGTCTGGAAAACATCTCTGAAGTTGGATATAAATGCGTGGGCTTAAATGCAAGGAGCATTATGGTAGAAGATACTGACCCTCACATATTTGGAATAACCAATAATGGGAAATTTTAACCATAGACACATACAATGGAAATCTGTAGTGAGTACAGGGGGTGAGAACCAACCATTTATATTTTTAATTCAGGATAGCTTCCTTACTCAGCATGTGCTAGAACCAACCAGTGTAGAGAATGTATTAGATATAGTTTTGTCATCACAAAAGAATTAGTGGACAATGTAAAAATACATGAACCATTGAGCAACAGTGATAATATTCAAATACATTTTGACATCAAAGTAAAATCAGAAATAAAAAATAAAAAACGTACAGGAGAAATTTCCACAAAGGTAACTATAAAGATATGAAAAAATACTTAGCAAAGCTAGATTAGAATAACATTCTGAGGAATAAGACCGCATTTAAATGTTGGAACATCCTAAAATATGAAATTGAGAGTATCATCGATAAATTTGTTCCCATGAAAAAAACAAGGAAAACGGTCTAGAAAGAAACACTTGTCAAAAGAAGCTATTACAAAAATAGTGTTTAAGCAAACTATGTGGAGGGTTTATAGGCATACCAGAAAGGATGAAGACTGAAAATTACAAAAAGGCACTTGCAGCTACAACTGAAAATAGACAATCTAAAAGAAGCGATGACCAAATACTAGCATGTAACATAAAACATTACAACAAGAGTGTTTATGTATATGTCAGGAGTAAACAAAACGTACGAGACAAGGTTGGACCTCTAGAAGACAGTGCTGTAAATATAATATCACAAGATTTTTAATGGCGGAAAACCTCAATGTTTACTTCAGTTCAGTGTTTACCAAGAGGATATTAGTTCATTACCAGTTCCAGATACAACATTTCAGGAAAACTCCAGAAATGGTAGCTAAGAAAATAAAGGCAATGAAGGATAATAAATCACCTGGAGTGGATGGAATTCCTCCAAAATTACTAATGGAAACAGTAGAACAAATTAGTATGCCACTTGCAAGAACGTTCAAATTGTCATTAAAAGAAGGAGTTGTTCCTTTTGAACTAATTGAAGGAAAGAAGCAAACATCATACCAATATTTAAAAAGGGTTCAAGGAATAAGTCAGATAATTACAGACCAGTGAGTTTAACGTCATTGATTTATAGATTATTAGAAAGGTTAATTAAAGATGATATGGTAGACTTCCTTGTTAGGCATACATTTTAAAATTCATCTTAACATGGATTCCTAAAAGCGAGGTCATGCTTAACAAATATGTTTTTTGGAAGAAATCACTAAGTGGATAGACGAGGGATCGCCAGTAGGTATTATCTACTTAAATTTTCAGAGAGCTTTTGTCAAAGTGCCACATCAAAGATTACTACTTAAATTAAAAGCCCATGGTATGGGGGATGGCATAATTGACTGGATAGAACAATGGCTGGCTGACAGAAGACAGCGTGTTGTAGTAGATGGAGAGGTTTCAAACTGGAATTCAGTTTTGAGTGGGGTACCATAAGAATCAGTATTAGGACCTTTATTATTCTTGATATATATCAATGATTCGGATGACAATATAATAAGCAACGTACTGAAATTAGCAAATGACACAAACGTTTTTAGAAAGGTCAACAATGATTGTGATAAACAACATTTACAAAATGATCTAGACAAATTAGTTAAATGGTCTGAAAAATGGCTGTTGTTATTCAATTTTGGGAAATGTAAATGCCTGCATACAGGACACTGGAACTTGGATATAAACTATAATATGGGAGATACTGTTCTTGGAACTACTGTAAAAGAAAAGGACTTATGAAAGTTTCAGAGCAGTGCGGTATTGCAGCTTCAAAGGGTAATCAAATTCTTGAGTTGATTAGGAGAAACAAAACATATAGAAACATAATTATATATATATATATATATATATATATATATATATATATATATATATATATATACAAATTATATAAATTATGTAGAAGGGTAGGATGGTGATGAAACATGCAGGTGGCTAACATCACTTCCCTTGAGGGACTGTGACAGGGTGATGGCTGGACCCTTTATCAGATGCATATAGTAGATAAGCCTGGTGGTCATTAATCCTAATGCAGGATTAATGACCACTTATTCTTTGGAGTCACCAGTTTCATAAGCAAGACATCATAACCTGACACCTTCTCTTGAGGGAAACCCAGCTATCAATTCCAATCATTTACAGCTAGAGAGGGATGATCCAGAGGTTGGCTGGAATTATGTGTGATACCCATTGCCTAATTCGTCTTTCCTTGGGTCTGTCAAAAGGTAATATAAGTTTAGGTAGAGAGGAGACTCTGAGAGTGTTTCATTGTCAGTTGGTTTAATGTTTGGAATGTGTTATTAGTACTGTAGTGTAAATAAAAGATTGTTATTGTAGTAAACTCAATTTGGTTGTTAGTGTACTCTTAATTGATACCCAGCATTCGTAAATTTTGAATTGGGTGAAATCATCTTGGCAGGAAACAGAAAGTTAAGCTACATCAGCTAGTATCAAGGTCTAGCTTAGCAAGAACAACAGTTCCTATATGTGCCTGCTAGGTCAGAAATGACACTTCCTATTGGGTTAACTTGGCCACATAACGATGATTATTTGGTCACTGAGTCAATCATGTCAATGGAACTGGCCAATCCAGAACTGAAAGTCAGCACATGTATCGTAAAACCAAAAGGGAAAATGACCATCTGGCGAGTAGTCAACAGTGCTGATTATCCATTAATTTTGACGAAGGGACAGATTCTCGCACTATGCTACCGGGTACCACCAACGTATGCGATTGAAGTGTCATACAGGGAAATTGATGTAGGTAAAGTAGCAGCTCCAGAGATTTCAGTTCAGAACAATAGAATGATGTCAATCATGATCTGTTCAAACTGCCTGGACACTCAGAGCAAACAGGTATGACACAGGATGGGCAACAAGGTCTAGCTGTCACAAATGACACCCAAGTCACTAGTGACATGACCTTGAAGCAGCTGATCAGCACTGATAAGGAAGCAAATGACCAGGATCAGCTGTTATTGAGAAAGTGTTGTGCACTAGACCATTCAGGGATCATGCTTCAGTTACACTTTCTGGTGTGTTACACACAAATGTAGGGCACAGTAATTTTAGATATGTGTAATTTAAAAAAATCATATCATCTGACAAAACTGCATTTCAGCAGGCACATTGGCAAGTTTGCTGGTAGAACATGTTGAGAGTGTAACTGTGGATTTTTAGATGATTTCAATAGGTGGAATATTTTTGGCATTTTTTCGCCACAAGTCATGTGTGAGTAGTAATTCATGCAGACATTTATAAAAACTGACGGGTATGGTATGTTCATTCATTTTAAATGAGTTAGAAGTATGAAACTTTGACTAAACTCGATCAGCATGTCAGTGAGATGATGACAACGGCAGGTAAGAAGTTTCAGAATTTTTGATGGTCCCGTTTCTTATAATCATGCAAAACAATAACATGGTCGCCAATGGGAAACGTAATAGTAGGCTGAACCCTACATAGGTAAGAGATGGTACAAAGTAAAGTGGGTTGCCATTTCTAAAACAGAATGGTTGACTGAAGATGTTGTGCCTAGTAATGTGCAATGGGAGTACTTTGTGACACACACTATGACAGGAAGAACTAAGAGAAAACAGTCATCTTATAAACCCAAGTTCTTTGATAAAATAAAGAACAAGTGACACACGGTTAACGTTAGTTATCTAAAAGAGGTATGAATTGATCTAATAGCTGAAGCTCTACCACGGATAACTACCAACTAGTGTAGAGATGAACATAAGTTATCTAAAAGAAGTATGAATAAAGCTAGTAGCTGAAGCTCTGCCGCTGATAACTACCAGCAAGTGTAGAGATGAAGACAAGGCACACCTCAAGGGTTGTAGTACTAGTGCGAGATTAAATGAAAGGTGCATAATAAGCATATTATTTAATGTATTGATTGACTTATGCAAATAATATGTTTGTTAACATACAGGGGTATGGTTTGATTAATATTAATTAATAAGTGGTTAATATAATTCTTGTGTAATTATAATTTAGAAAGATGTCCTGTGGTTATCAAGGACAACTATGCACCTAAGGCATTTCTCAAGGATAACAGTGCACCTAAGGCATTTCTCAAGGATAACAGTGCACCTAAGGCATTTCTCAAGGATAACAGTGCACCTAAGACATTTCTCGTTTATATGTGTGGTGATTATAACAAGTCACAACTGTATTATTGTATGTATTATTAGTTACTATGGTTATCATGACACTGGCTTATAGCAGAATTGTAAAATGGCCCACATATGGACAATCCTGTATACTGCACCACCTAAGTATATAATGAACTGTAGTAAACTATATCAACTGTATCACAATCACAGGAAGAAAATGTTCAAGACCAGAATGGAAACAGTGCTGTACTTCTGTCAATGGCACTGGAGATGATGTTGAACGTACCAGGCAACAGCATAATATGCCCACTTTATATCCAAATTAATGATGTGGTATTGGTAAAAATGTGCAACATTTATTTACAAATTATTATGACTTTTTCAGAAATGTCCAGCGTTCCACTATACACCAAAGTTGTGGGGATGTATCAGTTACACATCTGAACATTTATATGGGACTTTGAGTGTTCGTCTATATTTTATTATTTCTTGTTAAGTATCAATGGCATATGTATGTATGTATGTATGTATGTATGTATATATATATATATATATGCCATGTTGATTATTGATACTTAATAATCAACATGGCATATATATATATATATATATATATATATATATATATATATATATATATATATGAATGATATAAATTATATAGAAGGGTAAGATGGTGATGAAACATAACATCACTTCCCTTGTGCAGGATTAATGACCACTGATTCTTTTGAGTCACCAATTTCATAAACAAGACATCACAACCTGACACCTCTTGAGAGAAACCCAGCTATCAATTCAAATCATTTACAGCTAGAGAGGGATGATCCTGAGGATGGCTGGAATTATGGGTGATACCCATTGGCTAATTCGTCTTTCCTGGGGTCCATCAAAAGGTAATATAAGTTTAGGTAGAGAGGAGACTCAGAGAGTGTTTCATTGTCAGTTGGTTTAATGTTTGGAATGTGTTATTAGTACTGTAGTGTAAATAAAAGATTGTTATTGTAGTAAACCAATTTGGTTGTTAGGGTATTCTTAATTGGTACCCCCCATTGTCGCATTAATAGAGATTACCTTAGTAAAGGATCAGTGTAGATTGGATATCAGGAAGTACTTGTTCTCACAGAAGACAATAAATGAATGGAACATATTGTCTGTGGATTTTGTAACTGCTAGCAACGTGAGTATGTTTAAAAACACACTGGACTCTCGATAAGCCAATGGCTTCCTTGTCCACTTGCCATCTGGGCCTTTGGCTTGGATGGCAAATCTTGTTAAATGTTTGAACCAGCTATAATATTCATTTGCCATGAAAGCCGAACATATTGTCAGGTTACTGTGATTTCAGTGCACATCAGTATTGTATCTACCTAACTTAATCATGTCCTTAAACCAGTAAATATCAGGGCTAATGTAGTTTATTGTGCCTTTGAACCGATAACTGAAATGGCCTTTGACTCCGACCTAGTGACCCCGCCAGATAACGAGTGTTTTCATTAATAACCAGGAAATTATGCTTAATTAATTATTTTTACAAAAAAATACAACACTTACGATGCTGCAGTTTGGCACATGAATGTGCGTACATGTAGGCAACACAATGCGAATTTGAATTACAATTGGTGAAGGGTTTGTGTCAAAAATACACTGCCACTGTCATTCAACTTTTGCTTAATTAATTCACAGTGGTGTAGCAGACGTAATTCCTTAATGTTAATCAAAATCTCCCTTTTGAAGTTATCAGTGACACTGTCATACTTGTATGTATGTCATTTATTTCTTTGGACATTTTTAAAAACTATATAATTTCGCATTTTGTGGTTATTTTGTTCACATTTAAAAAAAAAAAATTGTAACAGAACCAAATAATTTAATAAATAATTATTAATCTTAACTTAATCTACATAATCTATTAGTATGTTAAATAACGAATGTCCAAAATTAGAAATAAATAACAGGTTTGTCCAGGTGAATCATCACAGTCATTTCGAGTAATGACTGACATTTTAGGCATTACATGAAATGACTTACACTAAGGCATTTCGCGAAAATGACTGAAAATTCCAGTCAGAAATGAAGCACGGTTATTACACAGTTTGACAGGCAATGCACAATAGCCAGTTGAGACAGTCACCGTTGTTAGGCAATTAACATTCCCAGTTGGAGAATGGATGGGTCATCCATTACCTGTCCATCAAATCAGAGAATACTAGTGAGATAGCTGTCAATCAAACTGTCAGGGGGAGGGTTGGAGTCTTGTACTCAGAGAGGGATAAATTATTAGCAAAATGTTGCCATTTGCAAATATATAGCAAATATTTATTCACTTTGTTTATCTACTTGAGTAATGTGAATGTCTGAAGAATTATGAAAGCTGACATTAATGCACAGTTAACATTGGAACAATATATAATGACAAAAATACACAAATTGTTATTACGCAGTATGACTGAAATGGTCACCAGTCAAACTGTGTAATAACAGTGCCTTATTTCCAGTCATTTCGCATAATGACTGAAATTTTCAGTCATTTCGTGAAATGCCTGAGTGACAAAGTCATTTTGTGTAATGCCTAAACATGTCAGTCATTACGCGAAATGACTGATTACGCAGATTGACTGTAACATATATATATATATATATATATATATATTTTCAGGAATATTTCTGGAATGTCATTTGTGATCTAGATGTTGTATTGTGTTTCTGTAGGTGTTGCAGTGTCTGTTGCCGTGGACGAGGTTAATGGCTTTGTGTACTTTGGTCATGATCATGGCAATATCACACAGGTGACACTTAACGGCTCCAGTACAAAGCACATCTTCTCTACAGGCAAGTTGAACTTACATGATTGTTCACGAGTTGTCATGGGCTATCATATAATATTACATACCATTTCATTGCTAATACATGATCCCTGTACCTTACTCATTGCTAAGTTCATTTATTTTATTAAAATGTCAATGCAGTCTCTAAACAGATTTCTGTCATGTTTATGCTTGTAATATTATAATTTTAGAGCACACCAGAATGTTATATTGAATCAGTATAAGTGTTGCACATTTAGTGCACCAGATTGAACACTAATACGGCCATATTTGTTAAATTAATGCTTACACCATTGCTTATTGGAGTTCATGAAAAATAGTATATATAGGTGTATACCTTAGAGTGGTTTTAATAATACATGATCACTTATCAGATGTTTTAACTTGGTAATTTCAGAATCTTTCAATACATTTTTTTTCGTTTTAAGGACAGTATAACCATGGGATATCTTAACCAAGGTTTCAAGCAGTTAACAGTGTCCCATTGTTAAATCCCTTTAGATAGGCCGTCTCTTAACACTGACTGGCTGGACGTTTCCACCCTGTAGGGTTCAGCCTCATGTTACGTTTCCCATTGGCGACAATGTTAACGTTTTGCAAGATTATAAGAAAACTGGACCATCAAAAATTCTTAAACTTCTTACCTGCCGTTGCCATCATCTCATTGACATGCTGATCGAGTTTAGTCAAAGTCTAGTACTTGTAACTCATTTAAAATGCCTGAACGTGCCATACCCGTCAATTTTTACCAATTTCTGCATGAATTACTACGCACACGTGCCTTGTTGCGAAAAAATTGCCAAAAATCCTTCCGCCTATTGAAATCAACTTAAAATCCACAGTTACATTGCCAACATGTTCTACCAGCAAACTTGCCAATGTGCCTGGCTCAAATGCAGTTATGTCAGATGATATGATTTTTTTTAAATAACACATCTAAAATTACTGTGCCCTACATTCGTCTGTAACACACCAGGAAGTCTAACTGAGGCATGATCCCTGTATTAATCTGCAGCAGTTTGTGCAAATGTACAGCTGCATGGTTAATTTAAATATTGGGCCATGACCTGGTCAAAGTCCACCAACCTCCCAACCAACCACAAAAGTATGGTTATAGCAGTAGTGTTGTTGCCTTGCATAGCAATTAGTATGCAATCTAACTGCATAAATCCATTTTTTGCAGTGCAACAATACAACACCAGATAGATTGTAAAAAGGCCAGAATTTCTTTCTGATATTTGTTAATTACCAGATTGCCTGGTTTAAAATTAAACAAATACAAACAAATGTGGGCCAATTAAGGTCATCAGAAAATTTACTCATTTGTCAAGACAGCACATTATAAAAAAGGCCTACATTATGCATATGAACAATAACATACCAAAATGAATGCATTACATAAATACTACCTCTTACATAGAGGTCTACATTCATCTACAAATCATGTGGTGTAATAATTATGGCAATACATCAATTGCTAACACTACTAGAGATTAAGCCGACACATAAAGGTGGGGCAATTCCGCCACCCGGTCACCTAGACATGTGACCGCCCCACCAAAGCCTGTTGTGTTTGTGAAAGACCCATTTCATATTTACACAGACCAAAAGAACTTGTCCGAGACAAGTCTTCCTAACATATCATCAAAGTAAATATAAAATGTTAGGTCATCACACATTCAAACTGTAGTTTCACAGTGTGTAGTGTCCATGGATTAGAAGAACTCGCAAAATCTCATTAAATATGATGAGACACCTAAAAAAAGCACTACCTGGTGTGATCACAGAACATGCAACATTTAGCGTCCCTGCTTCAGGATGACATTTAGCACACCAATGAGGGACTGAAGCTGCTTCAGGGTGATTTTTCTTGTGGACAAAAAGTTGCACAATAATGACCTACATTTATCCAATTAAACCGCGGTGAGTATAGCTTCTAAGTTCAGCGTATCCAAAGTAATGTCCAAGAAATGCAGAGTTGTATCAGGGCCCTGTATTAATGGGACACCCAACAGCCCAAAGAGTTGTATCAGGGCCCTGTATTAATGAGATGCCCAACTGCCCACATAGTTGTATCAGGCCCAACTACCCACAGAGTTGTATCAGGGCCCTGTATTAATGCACGGAAGAAAATTCCTGTGGATTGAAATTTTTGACAGAATCCGTGTGAGGATTTAGAACAGCCCCACACACCAGCAATATGCCCAAGACAGATCAAGAACATTATCAACAACTGGCCAGGGTGGAACAGTGGCGCCCCCTACCTGTTCAGAAGCCGCCATTTGGGCAAGCTTGTGGGGAATGCCAGATCAACTGCACGGAGACTGTCACTCCGGGCCGGCCTGTAGGGAATGCCATCTGTGGTAAGTCGTCCGCCGACTGCCTCGAGGCCATCCCTCGGCTCGGTGGCAGGTTGGATGGGGCAGAACATTACCAGGTACCGTGTCGCTACGGTCAGACAACATCTGAGGCATTTCTTCAGCAATCTGCTTGACCGCTGCATGCATTCTTAATGGTCTGCTCCCACTGCTGTCAGGCTGTCGTCGCTATAACACTTCAACAGTGGTGCGGACACCTGTGGGACAATATGCCACTCATTGATTTACTCAATGGTTACTGCAATGGGTCGATTCGCACTCTGGCTCCATGCCCTTTTGGGCACCATCCTGGAATATTTACAGCATGCCAGACATGGCGCTGATTATCTGAATGGAAAAGCGTTAGGTACGCCCTAGTCCACTGTGAAAACAACCTCACTGTACTTGTAAGGAATTCACTGTGTTGACATGTCAAATGGATGGCAGTAGTAACTACTGAAGTGTCCAACCGAACATCTGGACCAAAGCGCCGAACTAGACATCTAGGCCGAAGCACCAGGTACTGGCCGGTTCACCCAGATGCCAGTTCATCACAGCGTTCATACAATATAAAACCTAATTACTTGTTGGCTAGCCAAACTGATAGTGTAAAAATGAACATCTGGACCGAAGCGCCAGGTACTGGACAGTTCACACAGCCGCCAACTGGCCAGTTCATAACAGCATTCATACAAGGTAAACAGCAAATTACTAGTTGGCTAGCTGATAATATATAAAATGACGAACAGCGCTTGTCATCACTGGCACAATCTGATTATGTGGTTGCTGTAGCTCCCATGCCCAGATTCCCATTTTCTGCGGCAATGACAACTAATTTTCGTAAAATCCACCGTGATTTACAACCCACTACGGTGGGTAGATCGCAACATTTTGCAACAGTCCCTCGTTCTAAGGAGGCCATATACAACCCCTTAGAACTGCCGTTAGGAGGCTTCTCCTTTTCTAAGGATCCTCCGGTCATCCACCGAGGATTCGCAGATGTTTCACGCTCTCGTGTGGGTGGGGGGAGCACATTAAAAAAAATTGGTTGCAGAACAGCACTATTTCTGCAATCTAGCATCCATGTCGCGAAGACGGCTGTGTATATCCTCCTTTAAGGATTGGTCTGGGGCAGCCCTGAATAGCTCAATCCAGGGCCTCATCGACCATGTGTGCGTGGAGAATGTTCAAGCAGTCTTTGCTTGAACAAATTAAGGGCAGCATTACAGCTTTCCCAATATGTGGCTACAGCTTGGTCCGATGGTGCGGAATTGGACTGCTCTATGGCATTCAACATATTGCTGCACCAACGGAACTGGGCTCTGCTGGATGCCTCTCCTCATTTATCGCAGGTTGAAAAGGAGAGTTTATGTACTGCCCCACTCGGGTCCCCATCACTTTTTGACGATCTCCTGACAAAACTGCATCTGCTAGAAAAGGTGGTCTGTCGGCAGAGAGGAAACGCCTTGTATCGTGCCTCTGCACCTTTTCCAGTGTCTAGACACTCACAGCCTTCTCCAAGTTCTCGTTGGACGGCTCTGACAAGAACTGCCTTCTGACAACAACCTCCTATGCTTCCTCCCTCTCTACGTCCTCAGCCATTTCTGCCCACCAGAGGACATGGTTCAGGGCGTTCCTTTCATGATTGAGGAGGAAGGAAGCATAACTTTTGACTGCCTATGTCAGGCTCCTCTGTCATCAAGCGGCCCGACCATCGCACACCCATCCACCTTGGGATCTCCAGGGATACGCCTCCAGGCAGTCGTACTCCCCCCTTTACTTCCAGAAAAGGTGGGAGCTCGACTATCCCGGTTCTGCGATGTCTGGAGACGAAAGGGATGCAATGGATGGGTGTGCAAAGCTCTGGAAATCCGTTTCCAGCTATGTTTCAGGGAGTGTGCTCCCAGGACATGTACCCCTTCACCATTTGTGGACAGGGGCCCCCTCTTGAAAATGAAGACATTATCAGCCTTAGTCCATAACATGTGGAGAAACGAGGCGATCAAAATTATCCGCACTGCATCTTCTCCCGGTTTTTACAGTCGTCTGTTCCTCGTTCCAAAGACGTCAGGAGGAAAGAGGCCTGTTATCGACATCTCACTCCTCAACACATTCCTGGAAATTCCCCATTTTATTGACCTTATCGATGCTTACTTCCACATTACAATCCATCAGGGTTACCGAAAATTCCTTTGGTTCCAGACTCGGGATGCCTTCTACCAATTCAGGGCCCTGCCGTTTGACCTCTCTCCAGCACCTTGGGTATTCACCAAGGTTACTGTAGAGATCAAAGTTCTGGTGCATGGAATGGGCAGCAATCTATGTCAGTACCTCGATGGCTGATATACTCGATCAAAGCCTCCGGGACACAGGCCAAGTTCTCTCTATCTGTCACACGATGGCACTTCTTATTCACGAAAAGATGTCCGACTTGATTCACACGCAAAAGTTCCTGTTTCTGGAATATCAATTTGACCTTTGGTTCCAGACTCGGGATACCTTCTACCAATTCAGGGCCCTACCTTTTGATCTCTCTCTAGCACCTTGGGTATTCACCAAGGTTATGGTAGAGATCCAAGTTCTGGTGCATGGAATGGGCATCAATCTATGTCAGTACCTGGACGGCTGGCTGATATACTCGATCAAAGCCTCCAGGACACAGGCCAAGTTCTCTCTATCTGTCACATGATGGCACTTCTTATTCACGAAAAGAACGACTTGATTCCCATGCAAAAGTTCCTGTTTCTGGTATATTAATTCGACCTGATTTCCTTCCATGTGACCCCAATGTTGGAATATCATCGCAAGATCCAGGGGATCATTCAGTCCCTCCTGAATCGATGGGGGGGGGGAGGAGCAAGCTTGTATGTGGCATACCCTGTTAGGTTTGTTTGCGCCAACAGAGAAATTAGTTCCCCTGGGTCGCCTTCACACCTAATGAGCAAAGCATTGCATGTTGCTACATTGAGATTTAAATCCATCAACAAACGATATGTGGATCCTCATTTCCTCTGCGGGGGACGAGGATCTACAATGGTGGGTGTTGGGACGCAATGTTCGTATGGAAGCTCGGGTAACCCCCAAGGAACTTGGCGCATATTTGTTCATGGATGCTTTGAAAATAGGTTGGGCATTGGAACCCCTTGACAGTCTCCGATATTTGGTCAACAGTAACTATTAGATATTGTTACTACAGTGTGTAACATATTTTAGTTTTATTGCATTTTAATTATTTATTTAATTGTATTACTTGATTTTAAAGCAGTGTTTACTCTATATTTAGCCGATCCGTTATTTTGCATCACTTATTTCTTTACAAATGTATATCTAAATTTCTTATATCCTTTTTGTAGCGATTATGTTTTACAGATGTTGTATTTTAGGCGCCTCTGAACAGGTTTTATATCCAGATATATGGCGCTGTACAAATAAAAGTTATTATTATAAAGGCCCAAATGTGTTCTTTCATGCACTCTACTAGCACTGGACAGTCATTTGAGCGACAGCATGGCCAAAGACAGAATCCTGTGCCCTGTCCAAGCTTTGTGATTCTACCTAGAAAGATCTATGTCATCCAGGACGTAGATCAGATATTGTCCCATCAACAAACTCCAGTTAGATCCACCATTATGGAATGTTATGCGCAGTCATCTTCTAAACTCCTCGAGTTCCATCGGGTTAAGGCACACCAGGTACAGTCTATGGCCTCGTCCATTGCATTCCACAGACATGCCTCAAACAGGAACAGATCCCTAGGGCCTGTATCTGGCAGTGTCATTACAATTTTACAGATTTTTATCTGAAAGACCTATCCCTCTACTCCTCAGATCTCATTCACCTGGGACCAGTAGTGGCTGCCGAGACAATTCTGCCATCAACAGGCCATTAGGTGTAGATTTGTTTATACCCCACCATCCATGCATCTATACTCTGCACTTTGTGAAGCGATGGAGCCAGGATATGTCCATGATAGGCTGTAAATTCTATATTTTTAGAATTAAAATATGTATTTACGAATAATATACTTACCTGACTTCGTCGCTTCACCATCTTACCCTCCCTCCTGCCCAACTATAAAGAGATAACCTATAACAGGACAATCCTCGTAGCCAGTGGGAATGTGAAACAGAACTGTGAACCAATTATGGAATGTTATGTTATTATCAAATACATTTTGACATCAATGTAAAATCAGAAAGTAAAAATAAGAAAACGTACAAGAGAAACTTCCACAAAGGTAACTACAAAGATATGAGAAAATACTTAGCAAAGCTAGATTGGAATAACATGCTGATGAATAAGACCGCAATTGAATGTTGGAATATTCTAAAATATAAAATTGAGAGTATCATCGATAAATTTGTTCCCTTCCAAAAACAAGGAAAACGGTGTAGAAAGAAACACTTGTCAAAAGAGGCAATTAGAAAAATAATGCTAAAACAAACTATGTGGAGGGTTTATAGGCGTACCAGAAAGGAAGAAGACTATGCAAAATACAAAGAGGCACTTAATGCAGCTACAACTGAAATCAGACAATCTAAAAGAAGCTATGAGCAAAAACTGGCATGTAACATAAAAAATGACAGCAAGAGTTTTTATGCATATGTCAGGAGTAAACAAAACGTACAAGACAAGGTTGGACCTCTAGAAGACAGTGCTGGAAATATAATATCACAGGGGTTTTTAATGGCGGAAGACCTAAATGGTTACTTCAGTTCAGTGTTTACCAAAGAAGATATTAGTTCATTACCAGTTGCTGATGCTAAATTTCAGGGGGCTAAATCTGACTATTTAGGACCGTTAGTTGTAACTTCAGAATTGGTAGCTAAGAAAATAAAGGCAATGAAGGATAACAAATCACCGGGAGTGGATGGGATTCCTCCAAAATTACTAATGGAAACAGTAGATCAAATCAGTATACCACTTGCAAGAGTATTCAACTTGTCATTAAAAGAGGGAGTTGTTCCGTTTGAATGGAAAGAAGCAAACATCATACCATTATTTAAAAAGGGTTCGAGAAATAAGTCAGAGAATTACAGACCAGTGAGTTTAACGTCAGTGATTTGTAAATTATTAGAAAGGTTAATTAAAGACCATATGGTGGACTTCCTCGGTAAGCATAAATTATTAAATTCATCTCAACATGGATTCCTTAAAGCGAGGTCATGCTTAACAAATATGTTATGTTTTTTGGAAGAAATCACTAAGTGGGTAGACGTGGGATCGCCAGTAGATATTATCTACTTAGATTTTCAGAAAGCTTTTGACAAAGTGCCACATCAAAGATTACTACTTAAATTAAAAGCCCATGGTATCGGGGATAGCATAGCTGGCTGGATAGAACAATGGCTGACTGACAGAAGACAACGAGTTGTAGTAGATGGAGAAGTTTCAAATTGGAAATCGGTTTTGAGTGGGGTACCTCAAGGATCAGTATTAGGACCTATATTATTCTTAATTTATATCAATGACTTGGACGACAGTATAACAAGTAACGTACTGAAATTTGCGGATGACACAAAACTGTTTAGAAAGGTTAATACTGATGGTGATAAACAACATTTACAAAACGATCTAGACAGATTAGTGAAATGGTCTGAGAAATGGCAGATGCTGTTCAATTTTGGGAAATGTAAATGCCTACATACAGGACATGGGAACTTGAATGTAAACTATAAAATGGGAGATACTGTTCTGGGTAAAAGAAAAGGACTTAGGAGTTACAATAAGCGCTGATATGAAAGTTTCAGAGCAGTGTGGTATTGCAGCTTCAAAGGGTAATCAAATTCTTGGATTGATTAGAAGAAACATAACATACAAGGGAAAAAAGTTAATTATACCTCTTTATAAAGCAATAGTTAGACCTCATTTAGAATAATGTATACAAGCATGGAGACCATATCGTAAGAAGGATATAGATACGCTTGAACGCATACAAAGGAGAGCAACTAAAATTATTCCAGAACTGAGAGACCTTAGTTATGAAGAACGCTTGAAAGAATGTGGTTTAACAACTCTAGAGACAAGGAGGTTAAGAGGAGATCAGATTGAAGTTTTCAAGATATTGAATGGGTATGAAAATATTGATAGAAATATGTTTTTCTCACTCAAGAAGGATAGCAGAACTAGAGGACATGAGGTAAAATTAGTAAAGGATCAATGTAGATTGGACATCAGGAAGCACTCGTTCTCACAGAGGACAATAAATGAATGGAACAAATTGTCTACATATTGTGTAACTGCTATCAGCGTGAATATGTTTAAAAACAAGGTTGACACATATCTCAGGAGGGCGGGTTATAAGTAGGTGAACATTGTTGGACTCTCGATAAGCCAATGGCTTCCTTGTCCACTTGCCATCTGGGCCTTTGGCTTGGATGGCAAATCTTGTTAAATCTTGTTAAATCAATCAACAAGATACAATAGAAATGCAAATGGAAACCACCAAGTCTCATTAATTTTGGGTAACTGTTCCGTTACGTATGCTTATTTAATGTCTGTCAATTTATTACAGACATGCGAGTGATATTCGTCCGTCAGGCCTCGAAAACGTAAACCCTTTTATCACCCGTTGAACTACACAGATGTGTGGCCCACAAACAACACCCTTGGGCCTGGGTCTGGGCCTGGGCCTGAACCTGGGCCTGGAACTTCGATAAAAATTGTCAAAATGGTCACCATTGTCCACAACAGTTTTGTTTTGCAGGTTTCAGAAACCTTAAAGTTAATTTGACTTTGTGTCACAAGAACACGACCTGGTAACCCCCTCGCAAGCCGGCGGAACAAAGTTGTTGACAACAGCGGCACACTCGCCCCCTCCTGAGCTTATGAGGTGACAAATGGTGTCAGCTCTCACACCTAAGAAGCTGACAGATCATGTCGTGGCTAAAACCAAACTCCACCAATTCGTTTGTAAAAGCAAGAAGTTGCGACCAGTTGAGGGGACGAGTCAATGTGGTTTACAGCACAATGTAAAACCACCAAATAAATTTTGGGTTTAAAATTTCAATGTGATCCCAACTATCAACGGAACGCAAAGATGGCTGTTTCGCTCCCCGAATGCCGATGTCATGGACATGGCAACCAGGCCCTTAACCAAACATAAAATGTTGTCAGTCTTAAACTTTCTAAAAAGTGTAACCTTAAGTGCGCGAATGGCTTCCACGAAAGCCGTTTGCGCGTATGACAGCCATTGTTGGCCCAACTGTTTGTTTTAATCTGCAAGCCAATGCTGGTTGATATAATGACAGCCATGAGTGGCCCATTTGGTTTTTGCACTGGTAAGACAATGCAAGTTGAGACAATGTTAAATGACAGCCATTATTGGCTGAATTAGTTTTTCAAAGGCAGTCCTAGTCCAGTTTAGCCATTATTGGCCCAATCAAGTATTGCTAGCTGAGCAGCGAGGTTGGCATTATCACCTCTACAGTAGTAACAACTTTGCATTCATTTAAACCTTAGTATTTAGCATGGTTAAAAAATAATGAAACCAAAATGTGGCACGATAATGACAAATAGGAAAATTATTATATGGTCAAATCTACATAATAAAGGAAGAGCCAACACATGAAGGTTCGTGAAAAGGTAACTTGGAACTCTATTTTAAATATATAAACACGGAAGTAATGCTTGCAACATCATGACTTAGTCTTAGGTATATGCCTACAAACAAATATGTCTAATATGGATAAATTGGATAACAAAATAAAAATTAAAGGCTTGACACTAAAAGTAAAGGATTTACACTAAAATTAAAGCAGTACAACATATGACAATTGAAGATAGCACTTAGTAATACAATTGGCTTTGAAAGTCATAAATTGAAGTATTACTTGTTTAATAAGACAGCCTATCATCCAGATCCAGTATTGCCTATTGGACAAAAAACGATATGAATTTACTAGACTGAGCACAGTCTAATCGTTCGTGGTTTGCTTTCGTTTGAGTTTTCTTTCAGCAACCAGGAAACTGCTGGCGATAATACACATCGATTATGTCTCTGAATCTCAACTCAATTTTGATGTAAAATTCGACCACGACCGTGCTTGGCCACTACGTAGAGTGTTAGCAATGGGCAACAATACAGTAGCGTCTCGGTCACTATGGTCAGACACATCAATACTGTGGATCTCATCAACCGTAACAAGGGATGTGGAAGACACTGCTGCCTCGAACTGTTCAAGGATATTTGCCAGAACGCTGCTCTTGTTCGTATTTCAGAAAAAGGCATCGATTGTCGTGAACTTTGACGTTGATATATCCCATGTTATCACTCACTCTCGTTTGGCGGGTCATGGGAATGTTTCTTCTAATAAGAGCGCCGATGGATAAACACTGAGAAAACTCATAGAAACGCATTTCCAAATCAATGATGCACACGGTTACAAATAATATAGTCTTATATATCAGCGGTATTCACTAATATGCCGTCGACAACATTCGTTGAATGCTGACCACGTGCGCTAAAACTAAGTTAAACAATTATATTATGAAAAGACCACTTCTCTTTTATCTAATCACTAAGGTGTGGTTATAGCAGTAGTGCTGTTGCCTTGCATAACAATTAGTATGCAGTATAATTGCATACATCCATTTATGTGAATTTCTACATTAGGCAATTACTTAATGCTGGTAAGCATGTCATTTATTTAATGATGATGCTGTTGGCCAATGATAATGGGCTCAATATATGTGGATTGGCTCCATCGAATGTGCTGGAAAATATTTAACAGTCATAACAAATTGCCATTAATACAGCAATAAAACACTTTGTTATTTTCTTCTTATATGTTCAGGTTGTAGCTATCTATATGGGCTCGCTATTGATCCAGTAGAAGACAAGTTGTACTTCTCAAACAAGTACGGCAAGAAGATTGAAGTGGTCGGGGTGGACGGCAGTGGGAGGACAACAATCACCAACTGTACAGGCAACCCACGTGGGTTGACCTTGGATCAGAAAGAGGGGTAACTTATTTCCTGCAAGTTTACAATTGTAGCTTAAACTTACAATACAGAAATAGTATGCTATAAAAGTGTACAGGGCTTAGACATTATATACATTATGTAGCTTGTGTAATATACAAATTGCAAACATGTGTAGAATGCAAATTGCAAATAATACAATTAAATTTGTACAACGTGCACTCTTTACAATATTCAACCGGTCACCTACACACTGGGCTTTTGCTAATGTAGCTTGCAAAAAAATATTTACATTTTTAGGTGTTATTGCGTGTTAGATAAATTTGATAAAAGTATGTAATTACCAGAAGGTGGCAGCAGTCTAGAACAATTCCAATATGTACTTTATGAAGAAATACTTATTCAGTGGAGCACAAATATTATTCTAGAATCCTGAATATATATTACGTTGTAGTTAAAGTGAAACAAAATGCATTGTTTTGGGCCTTTTCACCTAATATCATGCAACTGGTTTACTGGGAATCTGCTCTAAAAGTGCGGAATTCTGGTCTAATGTCAGTGTGGATCGCGTGTATTTTTAACGTGGTTGAAATGTGCAGTTACAACTTTTGTTGCTTTCATATTGGATTTACACGCAACAAAAACTCTTACACTGCCATACCGTGCAGCATTCGGATGTAAACATGATTCAGCGAAGTATAGAGAGTTGTCTTTTTTATTTCCTCTGGAAAAACAGACAGTAGTGAAGCAATGGATTCACAACTGCGGGCAGGCTGGTTGGAAGCCGACGCAATATGCTAGACTTTGTTTGGCCCATTTTGAAGAGTTGAGTTTTGAAATTGATATATTTTCATCAACTAATGGGTCAAGATCCTTCAAAACATCGGCGACGGAGAACGTTAAAGCCTGAAGCAATACCGACAATCTTCCAGCATGTACCTCAGCCAAAGGCTTCAACACAACGCAAACGCCAGATCAAGAGAACTGTCAAATTCGAACATGAGGAATTTAGTATACAATGAAAGAATGGACTATCTTGCCAACTAAGTTGATTTTAGTTACAAACAACATGTCCAAACTTATTAGCAAGTGTGCGACTAAAATCGTCTACATCTACGATCAGGTGTTTAAAGTTGGAGTTGTGGGAAACCTAGTCAGCACCCTTGATGTAGGATTTGGGGCAAATATGGTGCTGCACATGCAAAAAAAGATTTTCGGTGTTCAACGAGGTATATTTAATTAACCACTTGCGTGATATTCATGATTATAGTTGCAAATGGTTAGTTTTCAAGTACTCTTATAGGTGCAAAGGCCCCCAAAATGCCTTTGGTTTCACTGTAAGACTTAGTAAAAAAGAAATTATTTTCTCGACCCCGCCCACTTCCTGTTTGGTCACCGCCTCCTTTTTTATTACTTACTTTAAAAAAAAAAGATTATTTTTAAATGTTTTTCGGTTCTGGGAAGATATCTCTGGCAAAAACTTGCCATGCGAAGTACTGTTAGAATCTTTTTATTAACTTTTTACGCATCATACAGGGTCTGTGACTACAGAGTCTAAAATACAAGCAATGATTTAACAAGATTGCCATCCAAGCAGGGTTGTTTGATTTAAATCATTTGATTTAAATCGCTAAAAAAAAAAAAATCATTGATTTATGATTTTTTTTTTTTTTACTTCCGGTTTTTTTAATCGCTGATTTATATGAATTTAACACAAATAATTGTTTACAAGCATCGAGATCAACAAAGTTTTGTGTGTTTTTTAATACAAAACACAAAGTGTGCACACTTGTGTAGCTGTATTGACACCAGATAGCCTGATAGTCAAATATTTTATGACATTGTGTATATCAGATTTCAAAAAAATCAAATAAATAAAAAAAATCTCATTTAAATAAAAAAATCCGATTTTTTTTTTTTTTAAATCATGATTTTTTTCAACCCAGCATCCAAGGCAAAGGCCCAGATGGCAAGTGGACAAGGAAGCCATTGGCTTATCGAAAGTCCAACTTTTTTATCTATGTGTAATGAGTACTTCCTGATATCCAATCTATAACGATCCTTTACTAATGTTGACCAGAGTTGTTTGATTTAAATCATTTGATTTAAATCATGATTTAAATCACTCCAAACAAATACAAAATTCATCCATCCGTTTAAATAACGATTAACACATCACAAAGGCCAACATATTGTTGTTCATTGCATTCTGTCGTAATTTTCATTCAGTCGTGATGCGACTATTTACATTTTGTTATGATGATGTCGCGATGTTTCAAAGTCGCCTTCGACAACGGACGTCATTTTCTGTTGACTTCTTGTAATGAATATTCATTGTCGTCATCATCAACGATGTTGCAATTGCAGTTGATCCATAGGTGCATAATGAAATTACATCAGTGATTCTTTCAACGTTAAACTAATTCTTGCGCTTAAACGGGGACACTAATTAAAACTAGTGTACTACACATGATATAATATACTATATCATAAATGTTATGAAATAATGCTTACTATGCTAATAAATGTTTACTTGATGGGTTTTGAAAATTCACGGATGCGATGATGTTGCACATTACAGCTGTATAGCCAAACTTTGAAGACACGGGTTCATGAAATTATAAAAGTTAAACAAATTATTTTGTTATGTTTCCTGATTGCAGCATCAAATTTTATTTTAATGATTAATGCCCATTAACTGATCAAACAACTTCCTGCACCATTTAGGAGTTGTTTGTTTTGTTAATATCCCACTAACTCTGCTTGATGTGCCATGTTATTACCATCACATTGTTTTACATGTACCATTTTAGACTGCTGTTTTATGCACAAGATGGTAGATCATCAACTGGTATCTGGAAGGTGAATCTGGATGGAAGTGGACACACTCGCATTGTGTCAAATGTGGGCCAGAGGATATTTGGTGTGTCCATCAACTACAACAGCAGCAGCAGCAGGTTGTGTTGGAGTGACTACCGTAAGTTGACATCCTATCTCTTACAAACTAAGAATTTACAGTGGAATCTCTAGAAAATAATTTCGCCAATTTGTTTCTTCTTCATTTAAACTTGAAGATCATTTGCTCGCAACGTATTCACACCAATGGTGTTTTTTTAGGTATAGTGAATCCACGAGAGGATATCGTTTTCCCTGGTTGGGATCTGTTGCTTTCCTTAGCATAGTTGACCCAGTTATATAATACAAAACTGAAGTCCCACTGAAGTAGTAATTTTAGGAACAAATAAATTATGCCTGTGTGCGTGTGCACGTGTGGACGAGCGTGGGTATGTGCTTGCACGTATGTCATGATAGCACAATTACCTGGATGTGCTCAAAGTCACCACCATGTGAACGGTGATGTGAAAATAAACACTGTTTTGGGAAAACCTAAACTAACTAAAACTTACCCCCTTCCTCCATGAAACCAGTGTCATGTAGTGTCATATATTGGTGTTTTAATATAATCCATCAGCATTTTTTTTCACTAGCACAAGGTGCATTAAACAAATTTAAATCAAGGAAAGGTATTGTATAAGTCATATTCTCTATATGTTATCAATGCATTCATTCAAGTGAAGTCCTAAGCCAGTCATGGTATTGCAATTTACAAAATATAATTTATGTAATTAACCCAATCTATTATTAACACATGTAAAATAGTATGTACAATTAAGCATATCTAGTGTAGCATCATATATACGCTTTTAATTATTTAAAAACTATCCAACACAACAAATATTTAATTTGGGAACTGATAATGTACAAACAACAAGAAACAGTCACTTACAGTTATAGTGAAACATACTTTCATTTACAAAACCAATTTAATTATTTAAGTAACCAAAGTCATCTTTTGATTTGTATTCTGTACGTGTCATTTTCTAGTTGCTCACACTGCTTTACTGAATGTCAAATGTCTTTGTTACAGGGCAGAGGCATATACAGTGTTGTGACTGCTCAGGCAACAACCCACAAGTATACAATGTCACTGGCTGGCCATGGGGATTAGCAGTTGTAAATGATGTTGTTTATTACTCACAAGGTGATCCACACAGGTAGTACACTTTGTAGCTTCACTTCCCCTGTTACATTACTTTGAATTGTCTACATTTGGAATATGCAGACTGTTAATTAAGCAATGTCTTTCTACTTAGGGACAGGTAGTTATACCCCAAGTGGCTGTTCACTACAACAATATATAGGATCTAACATAGGAGGGGCCAAAAGGGGAGGGCAAAGGGGGAGGCCAAAATGGGAGGTCAAAGGGGAGGCCAAAGGAGGGACCAAAGGAGGGACCAAAGGGGAGGTCAAAGGAGGGACCAAAGGGGAGGTCAAAGGGGAGGCCAAAATGGGAGGTCAAAGGGGAGTGCAAAGGGGGAGGCCAAAGGAGGGACCAAAGGGGAGGTCAAAGGGGAGGCCAAATGGGAGGTCAAAGGGGGAGCCCAAAATGGGAGGGCAAAATGGGAGGGCAAAGGAGGAGCCAAAGGAGGAGACAGACTTAGTCACCCGTAGTCTACCAAGCCACCATGTAGTAGTACAACAGTTTACATACAAAACAAAAAAAAAAGCTAAGAGGGGCCATGGCCCCCTCCCTTAAATACACCGCTGGCTCACACAGCAAGAATTACAACAAATACTGTACATGTAGTGTAACCAAACAAGTGGCTACTGTCTCCTGATGTCTGATTATTGGTTTGTTTTCTTGCAGTCATGGTTCAATCCAACTGAAAACAGGACACCATACCAGTCTCAACATGGGGTCTTACGTTGGCTCCTACACCCACAGCGTGGCATATCTGCACGGGGAATGCAGCATGTCAGGTAAAAGGAAATATATTGATTATGTGTTAGTTTGAATTATTTAAGTTTTCTTGCTGTTTGAACTCTCCTCTCTATATTTCTGTTTTCTTCCCGTAGGTTTCAACTCTCCTCTCTATATTTCTGCTTGCACTGCTCTCCAGTCAGTGAGAGGTAAACAGCATTGACTGTGGTGACACTGACTTGTTGCACATGTTCTCTAGTGTGTCTTAGTCCAGGTATAGCAGGTAAGTACGTCACACATTAAAACGTCACAGCTGATGACACTCCAGTACAAACACTAAAGGGCGACATCCACCATCTCCTGGG
This sequence comes from Lamellibrachia columna, assembly GCA_963662155.1. Taxonomy (NCBI): domain Eukaryota; kingdom Metazoa; phylum Annelida; class Polychaeta; order Sabellida; family Siboglinidae; genus Lamellibrachia; species Lamellibrachia columna. The sequence continues at coordinate 9,775,200 of OY759261.1, read as the reverse complement.
TGGAGATGAACTCATCAGTTAGGTCAGTGGCGTCACAGACAGGATGAAGTACCAAGGTGACCAAGTCGTCAGTTGACAGTGGGCAAGTGAAACGTGGACACATTTTCTTTGGGGTAAGGACAAATACTCTTCATATTGATGTGACAAATTCTAGCAGCTTTATTTTATGATATTGAAACATCTCTTTTTCTCCCCCCTTGGACCCTTGCAGGGTAGGGCCATTGTTCTGCCCTCTAAACAAATCATCCTGAGCCATTCTCTCCCACTCTTGGCTGATCACCTCTGCCCTTTCGATATATATCTTACATTACATACACATATCCACCTGGTGGAGTATTTTCCTAGAAAGATCTGGTTATCCGAGTTATAAATGAGGGCAACTTTCATTCTAATTGTTATGGAATCAGTAAAGAGAATAATTAGACTGTCATAGACAGTCGATTAAACATTATTGTCTGCAATTAACAGCCAATCTGCCTACCATCTGACATGTTGTAAAGGACGTAGACACACGTGATACACTAAAACATAGACCCTACTAACAGCCTGTGTGCGAGAAAGATTCTACACATAACAACAACGTAAGTTATTTGTTATGTATAAAGCTAACAGCAAATTAGCTATACATAGCTATGTAACAAATTAGCAATACATAGCTATGTAACAAATTAGCTATACATAGCTAGGCAACAGTTTTGGATTATAATTAAGGTAATATAATATGAATGTCTTCATTTCAATTGTACATTGTAGGACGACCAGAACGTATTCAAGGTCTGGCTGGAAAACGCCCACTATGGTCTTTGACGTCTAAACAGACAGTGTCAACTTCAGCCATCAACACAACAAACATGGTGCCATATACATATCAAGGTATTCAACTATCAAAACTTTATATTTCTTTAGATACAGTCGCGCCTCGTTATAACGCGCCCCGTTATTACACGGATTCGGATATAACGCGGTCGGTCGTGGACCCCGAATTTCTGCCGCCAGGGGAAAATGTCAAATGGGCCCGCTTAAACCTACTTAGAATTGCTTTGACAATTCTCAAGAAACATTAGGTGAACAATGTCAATGAACGAGTATCAACGTGTTGTTTGTTTTGCGCTGTCGCCGACATCAATCGCTCTCGCTGGCTTCGCTTCGACGGTTTGTAAATTGCAATCGAGATTCACAAATATGCCTCGCGTAAGAATCAGATCAACCGTTTTAAATGCATTTAACAAGCAGTACCAATATAACACTTGGGTGAAATTACATGCTTCCGTTACATCGTAAATTTAATAATTTTCGCAACGCGAAACCAACATGCCAAATTCCTAACCCAAGACGCTACCGATGGCGAACATACGAATTTGTCATCCGCATATGAAATGATGAATCGATGTTAAGTGGTGCGTAATAAATTTATTCGGTCGAGATCGGTTGAAAGACGAAGTGAAACAATTATTAATTCTACCTATTGTCTTTTTCTGTGTTTTATCAGCTTGCATACTACGTTTGTCAAATCATATACGTTTTCGGCTGCTCAGGTCCAGGTTATTATTTTCGATTCATAGGCCTGTTGGTCCAGTACATCATCATCGTAGTAGATCTATTCCATAACGGTATACGTACATGTGTTTTATTCAGTTCAGAAGTCAAGAGGGTGTGACATTTAAAAATAATACACGTTGATGCTAGTATACGTGTTTAATAAGTTCCATAAACTGCATATTGCCGTATAAGACAATGCTGCAAGCACACGGGGCTTCGACAGGGTTCATGGACTTGGTGCAGCGGGCGGGGGTCGCTGTTGTTTAGTAGCTCCCTGGTGGCAGATATGAGAACACCTAACGCGCCTCGCTTACAACGCGGTCCGAAGTCATGGACCCCGACTACCGCGTTATAACGAGGCGCGACTGTATATCAACAAATTATTCTTGTATATTTTATAAAAAAATGTTGCTATGATGTAGTAGATGTGTGATATTTACATAGTTTCATATTAAATATGCACATCATTAAGCTGCTAATAAATGTATAGTTATGTAATGATAATTGGGTTCAATAATTTGTTTTAATATTTTATTTTAATATAAATCCCAATAGCACAAATTTACATGTTATAGTTCACGTGGATTTACATATCATATTATCAGTGTAATCTACCAACATGGTACATCTGACAGTTAAATAAATGAATCAGATGAGATAAGCGCTATCCTACTCTCCATTTTCATACATGGATTTTCATACATACCTTTAAAATCAGCTTAGCTCACATTCCTGTAACATAGTATTGATATCAAAGTCATGCAATGTAGCTAAATATACGTTCTGTTAAAACAAACCATTGCTGTCAACATTAACCCAGTTATGGTTTGTTAAACAAAACAACCAGTGAGGTTTGTTTTTGTAGCTGTGTCAATGACGCAATGTTGAACCAGGCTGCTAGCCGGAAATCATGATCCAGAGATCCAGACGTCAGCATAAGTTAAATATCATTGTCACAGACTGCAATACAGGCAAGTAGAAGATCATTGTACGAGAGAAAGCAAAAGTTCCAGTAGTCACAGACTGCAATACAGGCAAGTAGAAGGTCCTTGTACGAGAGAAAGCAGAAGTTCCAGTAGTCACAGACTGCAATACAGGCAAATAGAAGATCATTGTATGAGAGAAAGCAGAAGGTCCAGTAGTCACAGTCTGCAATACAGGCAAGTAGAAGGTCCTTGTACGAGAGAAAGCAGAAGGTCCAGTAGTCACAGTCTGCAATACAGGCAAGTAGAAGGTCCTTGTACGAGAGAAAGCAGAAGGTCCAGTAGTCACAGACTGCAATACAGGCAAGTAGAAGGTCCTTGTACGAGAGAAAGCAGAAGAAGTTCCAGTTGTCGCAGACTGCAATACAGGCAAATGGAAGATCACTGTATGATAGAAAGCAGAAGAAGTTCCAGTTGTCGCAGACTGCAGTACAGGCAAGTAGAAGATCATTGTATGAGAGAAAGCACAAGAAGTTCCAGTAATCACAGACTGAAATGCAGGCAAGTAGAAGATCATTGTACAAGAGAAAGCAGAAGTTCCAGTAGTCATTAACCCGTTTTGGTAAAGTTAATTAATTAAATTGAATTAAATTAACCTTTCTGAAAATTAAATTATTCAATTGAGTTAATTCAATTAACAAATTAACAATTGAAATTAACACATACCTGGTGTCAAGTCTATCGCTTTAGCAGTAGAACTACCACATTTTCTTACATTTTTACAGGTCTCATGATCTACCACTTTTCAACCCAAACCTACTATCACATTGTATGTTCAAAGTTACATAAAATAAAATATACTCATTTTGAATCCAAATATACTACCAAACCACAATTTCACCTAAAAACACCAGAAAAAGAATTAATTAAATATACCCTAAATAAAAAATATTCAGTAAGGGGGGAGCCCCCTTCCACACTTCCCCCTCGCAACTGCGGCTCAAGGCCCACTGTGCTAGATTTTTATCTACCCCATCACGTAATGAACAGTGGTAGATCTACGCTTCTTTGTACAATGATATTGGCAGGTCTGGAGTTGTAACAGTGTGAGTGATGTCATGTTGCAGAGCCAGGCAGCAACTTGGAGATCACAAACAGAAGAGACAAGTACCGCAGACCGTGGAGTCCCAGCTCTCACAGACCATGGAAGTCCCAACTCTAACAGACCGTGGAAGTCCCAGCTGTCACAGACCATGGAAGTCCCAGCTCTCACAGACCGTGGAAGTCCCAACTCTCACAGACCGTGGAAGTCCCAGCTGTCACAGACCATGGAAGTCCCAACTCTCACAGACCGTGGAAGTCCCAGCTGTCACAGACCGTGGAAGTCCCAACTCTCACAGACCGTGGAATCCCAGCTGTCACAGACCGTGGAAGTCCCAGCTGTCACAGCTGTCAAAGGACCAATGAGTAGAACATCCTCATAACACAAACTTCAAGACAGGCGAAATGGTGTCAAAAACAGGTAAGAGTAAATGTCAAGTAAAAGTTGGATACTGTGTGTAATACAACACAGTAATGGCAAATACATTAGAACATATTCTGCTGTTGATTTATATTTTCCATTAATGATACTGGTAAGAATTTCTCTGATTAACGAATTCAGAAGATAAATGGCATATTTGTCAATCTTCAGAATTGTTATGATCAAATATGTTTCCAAATTCTCCATGCAGATTCAGCTAAAAAACACCACATTGCCACTGACACGGTTGCTCTCAATTTTAAGTCTTTTCAAAAAGCAATTTTTTACCAAATAAAAAGGTAAGGTAAAGTCATCCCCCAGGCATTACGCCTTAGGAAGCCATGAAGGCTTATATGGCCAGTGCTTAAACCTGGTTTCTGTAGTGCGAAGCAACTTAGAGTGCAGTTATACTGACTCTCCTGGACGGGACACTAGTCCAGGTACCTTCCAAACAGTGTTTGTACTCATTTGCAGCTGAGTAGACTGAGGCAAAGTAGGGTAAACGAAATTGCCTAAGCTTCGAAAACGAACCGTGCCCAGTGTGGGTCTTGAACTCACAGCCCTCGAATTTAGAGTCCAACACCTTAACCACTAGGCCACGGCTGCCCCCCAAATAAAAAACCACAGTAATAAAATCCACGACTTTACACATACAGACGATTATAATCTATGTCCCTAAATATATTAATTCACAACGATCTCGCAGCGGGTTCTTGTAGAACTTTTAGAAAGAACCATTAGAAGAACCAGCTGCAAGATCGCTGTAGATTATCACATTTAGTGAAGAAAATATCACCTGTATGTGTGAAGTCATGGATTGTATTACCGTGAAGGTTTTCAAAAATTTTGGCTAAAAGTTGCTTTTTTTATAAAGAATTAGAACTTGCAGCAACCGTGTCAGTGGCACTTTAGACTATGCCAGTTGTTCAATGGAATGCATGAGTCATTCACTAGCCAAAATGATGTCATATTGTTTCAGCTGAATTTCCTTGACCGAGGAAGCACAGAGATATGACAGTCAACAGAGACACACACTTCACAGAAGATGTCAACACAACTCAGACACGAATCACTTCCCAGATGTAAGACGTCTACACCACTTGGTTAAAAGACAAGAACCACTTCACCAAATCAAACAAGATGTAACATCATTTGAGAAGACAAATTATATGCAATTTATTATCGCTGCTCAAAAACTTATTGAGTTACTTCAGTACGAGTTCAGTAATGAGGCTCTGGTGATGAACCTCTGCTGCAACGAATCGTGCTGAGACTAGGTGAAATAACAAATGGACACACTGCAACAAACAAGGAGAGAACAATGACATTGTGACAGTCACAGAGATTCACAGGAACACTTGTGATGACCTTGATGGCTGTGTGAACAATAACAAATGGACACACTGCAACAAACAAGGAGAGAACAATGACATTGTGACAGTCACAGAGATTCACAGGAACACTTGTGATGGCCTTGATGGCTGTGTGAACAATAACAACTGGACACGCTGCGACAAAAATTAGAACAATGACATTGTGACATTCTCAGAGATTCACAGCAACACATGTGATGGCCTTGATGGTTGTGTGAACAATAACAAGTGGACACGCTGCAACAAACAAGGAGAACAATGACATTGTGACAGTCACAGAGATTCACAGGGACACTTGTGATGACCTTGATGGCTGTGTGAACAATAACAACTGGACACACTGCAACAGACAAGGAGAACAATGACATTGTGACAGTCACAGAGATTCACAGGAACACTTGTGATGACTTTGGTGGCTGTGTGAACAATAACAACTGGACAAGCTGCAACAAACAAGGAGAACAATGACATTGTGACAGTCATAGAGATTCACAGGAACACTTGTGATGAACTTGATGGCTGTGTGAACAATAACCACTGGACACACTGCAACAGACAAGGAGAACAATGACATTGTGACAGTCACAGAGATTCACATGAACACTTGTGATGACCTTGATGGCTGTGTGAACAATAACAACTGGACAAGCTGCAACAAACAAGGAGAACAATGACATTGTGACAGTCACAGAGATTCACAGCAACACTTGTGATGACCTTGGTGGCTATGTGAACAATAACAATTTAACTGGACACTATGCAACAAACAATGAGAACAATGACATTGTGACAGTCACAGATATTCACAGCAACACTTGTGATGACCTTGGTGGCTATGTGAACAATAACAATTTAACTGGACACTATGCAACAAACAAGGAAAACAGTGACATTGTGACAGTCACATAGATTCACATGTACACTTGTGATGGCCTTGATGGCTGTGTGAACAATAACAACTGGACACGCTGCAACAAACCAGGAGAACAGTTACATTGTGAAAGTCACAGGAACAACTGTGATAGTGAGCAATATTGTGTTATTCTTGATTTGCAAATGTGGAAGTTTTGTCAGCCAGTAGATTAAGTTGCTGGTCTCCTAGTGGTTGTGCCTGCGAAGCTCAGTTGGTGAATATAATACAAACTGACTGTACGAGTTGACCACCAGAGCAATATGTTGATGCCTAAATATATTTGTATCAAACTTGGTACTTGGACGACTGATTCAGTGATTTCTCGTGCACACACACACGCACACACTCACACACACACACACACACACACACACACACACACACACACACACACACACACACACACACACACACACACACACACACACACACACACACACACAGAATCAAATACAAATTACTGATTACTAATGATTGATTCAATGAATGCACTCTCGCACGCCGAAAGCATATACATTTATATATATATATATATATATATATATATATATATATATATATATATATATATATATATATATATATGAAAGTTTCGTCAAAGTTTAAGCACGTTTGTTCAAAATCAAGTACAAATCCACCCACCTTATTTGAATTAATATCGCATTAATAATTGTGCTTTTTTTACCTGTAGTGTTTTTATAGTACAGATTGTGACTAAGCTTAGCACTTGGATAGAGGGATACCATACTACCTGTAAATCATGATTAAAATGTAACAGCATCTGTAATGTATACATTTTAAAGTGGTCTCAATCCTAAATGCAAAAATGTCGCGACCATGGATTTATACTTGATCCATATCTATGGCAGAGTGAAAATATGCCATTCCTGACAGTAGGATTGTATTGGTGCCATTAGGTATTTCTGACATCATGTAATAACACTATTAAATCACTATTAATGATCATTTGACCATATAGTGTTCTTGATTCATATAGTTTTACTTGTCTCGTGTATTTTAACTTCATGTTTTGTTAATTTTGTATAATAATAATTAATTTTGTAATTAAATGTATGTATGCACAATAAAATGTATGTCATAAATGTTGATATATTTTGCAATACCTTGTTTTTTGTAGCCTAATAGATTCCCCACAGACAAATCCGACATAAATTCCAGTTTTGTTTTTAAAGTACACAAATTATAGTTTGAAGCAGTCAGCACTTTACAACTCACACAAGTGCACTATTCCCTATAGTATGGCACCACTGAATGCTTTGTATAAAGTGAATAAGTGTCCCAGTGTTGATTATAATGAGCGTCGATTACAAATCCACCCCACACTACTTTCAGCACAGT
>OY759261.1:9685071-9762571 GCA_963662155.1 Lamellibrachia columna | reverse complement strand
CCGACACAGTTAACATTGGAGGACGCACTAGAAGACCACACCGACACAGTTAACATTGGAGGACGCACTAGAAGACCACACCGACACAGTTAACATTGGAAGACGCACTAGAAGACCACACCGGCACAGTTAACATTGGAGGACGCACTAGAAGATCACACCGACACAGTTAACATTGGAGGACGCACTAGACGACCACACCGACACAGTTAACATTGGGGGACGCACTAGACGACCACACCGACACAGTTAACATTGGAGGACGTACTAGAAGACCACACCGACACAGTTAACATTGGAGGACGCACTAGAAGACCACATCGACACAGTTAACATTGGAGGACGCACTAGAATTACTGGTCCTTTTCATCTCCCTGTATGCATGTGAATCATGGACACATTTAACATTGGAGGACGCACTAGAAGACCACACCGACACAGTTAACATTGGAGGACGCACAAGAAGACAACACCGGCACAGTTAACATTGGAGGACGCACTAGAAGATCACACCGACACAGTTAACATTGGAGGACGCACTAGAAGATCACACCGGCACAGTTAACATTGGAGGACGCATTAGAAGACCACACCGACACAGTTAACATTGGAGGACGCACTAGAAGACCACACCGACACAGTTAACATAGGAGGACGCACTAGAAGACCACACCGACACAGTTAACATTGGAGGACGCACTAGAAGACCACACCGACACAGTTAACATTGGAGGACGCACTAGAAGACCACACCGGCACAGTTAACTTTGGAGGACGCACTAGAAGACCACACCGATACAGTTAACATTGGAGGACGCCATAGAAGACCACACAGACACAGTTAACATTGGAGGACGCACTAGAAGACCACACCGACACAGTTAACATTGGAGGACGCACTAGAAGACCACACAGGCACAGTTAACATTGGAGGACGCACTAGAAGACCACACAGGCAGAGTTAACATTGGAGGACGCACTAGAAGACCCCTCCGGCACAGTTAACATTGGAGGACGCACTAGAAGACCAAACCGGCACAATTAACATTGGAGGACGCAATAGAAGACCACACCGGCACAGTTAACATTGGAGGAAGCACTAGAAGACCACACCGACACAGTTAACATTGGAGGACGCACTAGAAGATCACACCGACAAAGTTAACATTGGAGGACGCACTAGAAGACCTCACGGACACAGTTAACATTGGAGGACGCACTAGAAGAACACACTGCCACAGTTAACATTGGAGGACGCACTAGAATACCACACCGGCACAGTTAACATTGGAGGACGCACTAGAAGACCCCGCCGGCACAGTTAACATTGGAGGACGCGCTAGAAGACCACACCGACACAGTTAACATTGGAGGACGCACTAGAAGACCACACCGACACAGTTAACATTGGAGGACGCACTAGAAAACCACACCGACACAGTTAACATTGGAGGACGCACTAGAAGACCACACCGGCACAGTTAACATTGGAGGACGCACTAGAAGACCACACCGGCACAGTTAACATTGGAGGACGCACTAGAAGACCACACCGGCACAGTTAACATTGGAGGACGCACTAGAAGACCACACCGCCACAGTTAACATTGGAGGACGCACTAGAAGACCACACAGGCACAGTTAACATTGGAGGACGCACTAGAAGACCCCACCGGCACAGTTAACATTGGAGGACGCACTAGAAGACCCCACCGACACAATTAACATTGGAGGACGCACTAGAAGATCACACCGACACAGTTAACATTGCAGGACGCACTAGACGACCACACCGACACAGTTAACATTGGGGGACGCACTAGACGACCACACCGACACAGTTAACATTGGAGGACGTACTAGAAGACCACACCGACACAGTTAACATTGGAGGACGCATTAGAAGACCACACCGACACAGTTAACATTGGAGGACGCACTAGAATTACTGGTCCTTTTCATCTCCCTGTATGCATGTGAATCATGGACACATTTAACATTGGAGGACGCACTAGAAGACCACACCGACACAGTTAACATTGGAGGACGCACTAGAATACCACATCGACCAGTTAACATTGGAGGACGCACTAGAAGACCACACCGCCACAGTTAACATTGGAGGACGCACTAGAAGACCACACCGACACAGTTAACATTGGAGGACGCACTAGAAGACCACACCGCCACAGTTAACATTGGAGGACGCACTAGAAGATCACACCGACACAGTTAACATTGGAGGACGCACTAGAAGACCACACCGACACAGTTAACATTGGAGGACGCACTAGAAGACCACACCGCCACAGTTAACATTGGAGGACGCACTAGAAGACCCCGCCGGCACAGTTAACATTGGAGGACGCACTAGAAGACCACACCGACACAGTTAACATTGGAGGACGCACTAGAAGACCACACCGACACAGTTAACATTGGAGGACGCACTAGAAGACCACACCGACACAGTTAACATAGGAGGATGCACTAGAAGACCACACCGACACAGTTAACATTGGAGGACGCACTAGAAGACCACACCGACACAGTTAACATTGGAGGACGCACTAGAAGACCACACCGAAACAGTTAACATTGGAGGACGCATTAGAAGACCACACCGGCACAATTAACTTTGGAGGACGCATTAGAAGACTACACCGACACAGTTAGCATTGGAGGACGCCATAGAAGACCACACCGACAAAGTTAACATTGGAGGACGCACTAGAAGACCACACCGACACAGTTGACATTGGAGGACGCACTAGAAGACCACACCGACACAGTTAACATTGGAGGACGCACTAGAAGACCACACGGACACAGTTAACATTGGAGGACGCACTAGAAGACCACACCGGCACAGTTAACATTGGAGGACACAATAGAAGACCACACCGGCACAGTTAACATTGGAGGACGCACTAGAAGACCACACCGTCACAGTTAACATTGGAGAAAGCACTAGAAGACCACACCGGCACAGTTAACATTGGAGGACGCACTAGAAGACCACACAGGCACAGTTAACATTGGAGGACGCACTAGAAGACCACACAGGCACAGTTAACATTGGAGGACGCACTAGAAGACCCCTCCGGCACAGTTAACATTGGAGGACGCACTAGAAGACCACACCGACACAATTAACATTGGAGGACGTACTAGAAGACCACACCGACACAGTTAACACTGGAGGACGCAATAGAAGACCACACCGACACAGTTAACATTGGAGGACCCACTAGAAGACCACACCGACACAGTTAACATTGGAGGACGCACTAGAATACAACACCGGCACAGTTAACATTGGAGGACGCACTAGAAGACCACACCGGCACAGTTAACATTGGAGGACGCACTAGAAGACCCCGCCGGCACAGTTAACATTGGAGGACGCACTAGAAGACCACACCGACACAGTTAACATTGGAGGACGCACTAGAAGACCACACCGGCACAGTTAACATTGGAGGACGCACTAGAAGACCACACCGGAACAGATAACATTGGAGGACGCACTAGAAGACCACACCGGCAAAGTTAACATTGGAGGACGCACTAGAAGACCACACCGGCACAGTTAACATTGGAGGACGCACTAGAAGACCACACAGGCACAGTTAACATTGGAGGACGCACTAGAAGACCCCACCGGCACAGTTAACATTGGAGGACGCACTAGAAGACCACACCGACACAGTTAACATTGGAGGACGCACTAGAAGACCACACCGCCACAGTTAACATTGGAGGACGCACTAGAAGACCCCGCCGGTACAGTTAACATTGGAGGACGCACTAGAAGACCACACCGACACAGTTAACATTGGAGGACGCACTAGAAGACCACACCGACACAGTTAACATTGGAGGACGCACTAGAAGACCACACCGACACAGTTAACATAGGAGGATGCAATAGAAGACCACTCCGACACAGTTAACATTGGAGGACGCACTAGAAGACCACACCGACACAGTTAACATTGGAGGACGCACTAGAAGACCACACCGAAACAGTTAACATTGGAGGACGCATTAGAAGACCACACCTGCACAATTAACTTTGGAGGACGCATTAGAAGACCACACCGACACAGTTAGAATTGGAGGACGCCATAGAAGACCACACCGACAAAGTTAACATTGGAGGACGCACTAGAAGACCACACCGACACAGTTGACATTGGAGGACGCACTAGAAGACCACACCGACACAGTTAACATTGGAGGACGCACTAGAAGAACACACGGACACAGTTAACATTGGAGGACGCACTAGAAGACCACACCGACACAGTTAACATTGGAGGACGCACTAGAAGACCACACCGACACAGTTAACATAGGAGGATGCACTAGAAGACCACACCGACACAGTTAACATTGGAGGACGCACTAGAAGACCACACCGACACAGTTAACATTGGAGGACGCACTAGAAGACCAAACCGTCACAGTTAACATTGGAGAAAGCACTAGAAGACCACACCGTCACAGTTAACATTGGAGGACGCACTAGAAGACCACACAGGCACAGTTAACATTGGAGGACGCACTAGAAGACCACACAGGCACAGTTAACATTGGAGGACGCACTAGAAGACCCCTCCGGCACAGTTAACATTGGAGGACGCACTAGAAGACCACACCGACACAATTAACATTGGAAGACGTACTAGAAGACCACACCGACACAGTTAACACTGGAGGACGCAATAGAAGACCACACCGACACAGTTAACATTGGAGGACCCACTAGAAGACCACACCGACACAGTTAACTTTGGAGGACGCACTAGAATACAACACCGGCACAGTTAACATTGGAGGACGCACTAGAAGACCCCGCCGGCACAGTTAACATTGGAGGACGCACTAGAAGACCACACCGACACAGTTAACATTGGAGGACGCACTAGAAGACCACACCGGCACAGTTAACATTGGAGGACGCACTAGAAGACCACACCGGCACAGATAACATTGGAGGACGCACTAGAAGACCACACCGGCAAAGTTAACATTGGAGGACGCACTAGAAGACCACACCGGCACAGTTAACATTGGAGGACGCACTAGAAGACCACACAGGCACAGTTAACATTGGAGGACGCACTAGAAGACCCCACCGGCACAGTTAACATTGGAGGACGCACTAGAAGACCACACCGACACAATTAACATTGGAGGACGCACTAGAAGATCACACCGACACAGTTAACATTGGAGGACGCACTAGACGACCACACCGACACAGTTAACATTGGGGGACGCACTAGACGACCACACCGACACAGTTAACATTGGAGGACGTACTAGAAGACCACACCGACACAGTTAACATTGGAGGACGTATTAGAAGACCACACCGACACAGTTAACATTGGAGGACGCACTAGAATTACTGGTACTTTTCATCTCCCTGTATGCATGTGAATCATGGACACATTTAACATTGGAGGACGCACTAGAAGACCACACCGGCACAGTTAACATTGGAGGACGCACTAGAAGACCACACCGTCACAGTTAACATTGGAGGACGCACTAGAAGACCACACCGGCACAGTTAACATTGGAGGACGCACTAGAAGACCACACCGACACAGTTAACATTGGAGGACGCACTAGAAGACCACACCGGCACAGTTAACATTGGAGGACGCACTAGAAGACCACACGGACACAGTTAACATTGGAGGACGCACTAGAAGACCACACCGGCACAGTTAACATTGGAGGACGCACTAGAAGACCACACCGGCACAGTTAACATTGGAGGACGCACTAGAAGACCACACCGTCACAGTTAACATTGGAGGACGCACTAGAAGACCACACCGGCACAGTTAACATTGGAGGACGCACTAGAAGACCACACAGGCACAGTTAACATTGGAGGACGCACTAGAAGACCACACCGACACAATTAACATTGGAGGACGTACTAGAAGACCACACCGACACAGTTAACACTGGAGGACGCAATAGAAGACCACACCGACACAGTTAACATTGGAGGACCCACTAGAAGACCACACCGACACAGCTAACATTGGAGGACGCACTAGAATACAACACCGGCACAGTTAACATTGGAGGACGCACTAGAAGACCCCGCCGGCACAGTTAACATTGGAGGACGCACTAGAAGACCACACCGACACAGTTAACATTGGAGGACGCACTAGAAGACCACACCGGCACAGTTAACATTGGAGGACGCACTAGAAGACCACACCGGCACAGATAACATTGGAGGACGCACTAGAAGACCACACCGGCAAAGTTAACATTGGAGGACGCACTAGAAGACCACACCGGCACAGTTAACATTGGAGGACGCACTAGAAGACCACACAGGCACAGTTAACATTGGAGGACGCACTAGAAGACCCCACCGGCACAGTTAACATTGGAGGACGCACTAGAAGACCACACCGACACAATTAACATTGGAGGACGCACTAGAAGATCACACCGACACAGTTAACATTGGAGGACGCACTAGACGACCACACCGACACAGTTAACATTGGGGGACGCACTAGACGACCACACCGACACAGTTAACATTGTAGGACGTACTAGAAGACCACACCGACACAGTTAACATTGGAGGACGTATTAGAAGACCACACCGACACAGTTAACATTGGAGGACGCACTAGAATTACTGGTACTTTTCATCTCCCTGTATGCATGTGAATCATGGACACATTTAACATTGGAGGACGCACTAGAAGACCACACCGGCACAGTTAACATTGGAGGACGCACTAGAAGACCACACCGTCACAGTTAACATTGGAGGACGCACTAGAAGACCACACCGGCACAGTTAACATTGGAGGACGCACTAGAAGACCACACCGACACAGTTAACATTGGACGACGCACTAGAAGACCCTTCCGGCACAGTTAACATTGGAGGACGCACTAGAAGACCACACCTGCACAGTTAACATTGGAGGACGCAATAGAAGACCACACCGGCACAGTTAACATTGGAGGACGCACTAGAAGACCACACCGACACAGTTAACATTGGAGGACGCACTAGAAGATCAAACCGACACAGTTAACATTGGAGGACGCACTAGAAGACCACACCGGCACAGTTAACATTGGAGGACGCAATAGAAGACCACACCGGCACAGTTAACATTGGAGGACGCACTAGAAGACCACACCGACACAGTTAACATTGGAGGACGCACTAGAAGACAACACCGGCACAGCTAACATTGGAGGACGCAATAGAAGACCACACCGGCACAGTTAACATTGGAGGACGCACTACAAGATCACACCGACAAAGTTAACATTGGAGGACGCACTAGAAGACCTCACGGACACAGTTAACATTGGAGGACGCACTAGAAGACCACACCGGCACAGTTAACATTGGAGGACGCACTAGAAGACCACACAAGCACAGTTAACATTGGAGGACGCACTAGAAGACCACACAGGCACAGTTAACATTGGAGGACGCACTAGAAGACCCCTCCAGCACAGTTAACATTGGAGGACGCACTAGAAGACCACACCGACACAATTAACATTGGAGGACGTACTAGAAGACCACACCGACACAGTTAACACTGGAGGACGCAATAGAAGACCACACCGACACAGTTAACATTGGAGGACCCACTAGAAGACCACACCGACACAGCTAACATTGGAGGACGCACTAGAATACAACACCGGCACAGTTAACATTGGAGGACGCACTAGAAGACCCCGCCGGCACAGTTAACATTGGAGGACGCACTAGAAGACCACACCGACAGAGTTAACATTGGAGGACGCACTAGAAGACCACACCGGCACAGTTAACATTGGAGGACGCACTAGAAGACCACACCGGCACAGATAACATTGGAGGACGCACTAGAAGACCACACCGGCAAAGTTAACATTGGAGGACGCACTAGAAGACCACACCGGCACAGTTAACATTGGAGGACGCACTAGAAGACCACACAGGCACAGTTAACATTGGAGGACGCACTAGAAGACCCCACCGGCACAGTTAACATTGGAGGACGCACTAGAAGACCACACCGACACAATTAACATCGGAGGACGCACTAGAAGATCACACCGACACAGTTAACATTGGGGGACGCACTAGACGACCACACCGACACAGTTAACATTGGAGGACGTACTAGAAGACCACACCGACACAGTTAACATTAGAGGACGTATTAGAAGACCACACCGACACAGTTAACATTGGAGGACGCACTAGAATTACTGGTACTTTTCATCTCCCTGTATGCATGTGAATCATGGACACATTTAACATTGGAGGACGCACTAGAAGACCACACGGGCACAGTTAAAATTGGAGGACGCACTAGAAGACCACACCGTCACAGTTAACATTGGAGGACGCACTAGAAGACCACACCGGCACAGTTAACATTGGAGGACGCACTAGAAGACCACACCGACACAGTTAACATTGGACGACGCACTAGAAGACCCCTCCGGCACAGTTAACATTGGAGGACGCACTAGAAGACCACACCTGCACAGTTAACATTGGAGGACGCAATAGAAGACCACACCGGCACAGTTAATATTGGAGGACGCACTAGAAGACCACACCGACACAGTTAACATTGGAGGACGCACTAGAAGACCACACCGGCACAGTTAACATTGGAGGACGCAATAGAAGACCACACCGGCACAGTTAACATTGGAGGACGCACTAGAAGACCACACCGACACAGTTAACATTGGAGGACGCACTAGAAGACCACACCGGCACAGCTAACATTGGAGGACGCAATAGAAGACCACACCGGCACAGTTAACATTGGAGGACGCACTAGAAGACCACACCGACACAGTTAACATTGGAGGACGCACTACAAAATCACACCGACAAAGTTAACATTGGAGGACGCACTAGAAGACCTCACGGACACAGTTAACATTGGAGGACGCACTAGAAGAACACACTGCCACAGTTAACATTGGAGGACGCACTAGAATACCACACCGGCACAGTTAACATTGGAGGACGCACTAGAAGACCCCGCCGGCACAGTTAACATTGGAGGACGCACTAGAAGACCACACCGACACAGTTAACATTGGAGGACGCACTAGAAGACCACACCGACACAGTTAACATTGGAGGACGCACTAGAAGACCGCACCGACACAGTTAACATTGGAGGACGCACTAGAAGACCACACCGGCACAGTTAACATTGGAGGACGCACTAAAAGGCCACACCGGCACAGTTAACATTGGAGGACGCACTAGAAGACCACACCGGCACAGTTATCATTGGAGGACGCACTAGAAGACCACACCGGCACAGTTAACATTGGAGGACGCACTAGAAGACCACACAGGCACAGTTAACATTGGATGACGCAATAGAAGACCCCACCGGCACAGTTAACATTGGAGGACGCACTAGAAGACCACACCGACACAATTAACATTGGAGAACGCACTAGAAGATCACACCGACACAGTTAACATTGGGGGACGCACTAGACGACCACACCGACACAGTTAACATTGGAGGACACAATAGAAGACCACACCGGCACAGTTAACATTGGAGGACGCACTAGAAGACCACACCGTCACAGTTAACATTGGAGAAAGCACTAGAAGACCACACCGGCACAGTTAACATTGGAGGACGCACTAGAAGACCACACAGGCACAGTTAACATTGGAGGACGCACTAGAAGACCACACAGGCACAGTTAACATTGGAGGACGCACTAGAAGACCCCTCCGGCACAGTTAACATTGGAGGACGCACTAGAAGACCACACCGACACAATTAACATTGGAGGACGTACTAGAAGACCACACCGACAGAGTTAACACTGGAGGACGCAATAGAAGACCACACCGACACAGTTAACATTGGAGGACCCACTAGAAGACCACACCGACACAGTTAACATTGGAGGACGCACTAGAATACAACACCGGCACAGTTAACATTGGAGGACGCACTAGAAGACCACACCGGCACAGTTAACATTGGAGGACGCACTAGAAGACCCCGCCGGCACAGTTAACATTGGAGGACGCACTAGAAGACCACACCGACACAGTTAACATTGGAGGACGCACTAGAAGACCACACCGGCACAGTTAACATTGGAGGAAGCACTAGAAGACCACACCGGAACAGATAACATTGGAGGACGCACTAGAAGACCACACCGGCAAAGTTAACATTGGAGGACGCACTAGAAGACCACACCGGCACAGTTAACATTGGAGGACGCACTAGAAGACCACACAGGCACAGTTAACATTGGAGGACGCACTAGAAGACCCCACCGGCACAGTTAACATTGGAGGACGCACTAGAAGACCACACCGACACAGTTAACATTGGAGGACGCACTAGAAGACCACACCGCCACAGTTAACATTGGAGGACGCACTAGAAGACCCCGCCGGTACAGTTAACATTGGAGGACGCACTAGAAGACCACACCGACACAGTTAACATTGGAGGACGCACTAGAAGACCACACCGACACAGTTAACATTGGAGGACGCACTAGAAGACCACACCGACACAGTTAACATAGGAGGATGCACTAGAAGACCACACCGACACAGTTAACATTGGAGGACGCACTAGAAGACCACACCGACACAGTTAACATTGGAGGACGCACTAGAAGACCACACCGAAACAGTTAACATTGGAGGACGCATTAGAAGACCACACCTGCACAATTAACTTTGGAGGACGCATTAGAAGACCACACCGACACAGTTAGCATTGGAGGACGCCATAGAAGACCACACCGACAAAGTTAACATTGGAGGACGCACTAGAAGACAACACCGACACAGTTGACATTGGAGGACGCACTAGAAGACCACACCGACACAGTTAACATTGGAGGACGCACTAGAAGAACACACGGACACAGTTAACATTGGAGGACGCACTAGAAGACCACACCGACACAGTTAACATTGGAGGACGCACTAGAAGACCACACCGACACAGTTAACATAGGAGGATGCACTAGAAGACCACACCGACACAATTAACATTGGAGGACGCACTAGAAGACCACACCGACACAGTTAACATTGGAGGACGCACTAGAAGACCACACCGTCACAGTTAACATTGGAGAAAGCACTAGAAGAACACACCGGCACAGTTAACATTGGAGGACGCACTAGAAGACCACACAGGCACAGTTAACATTGGAGGACGCACTAGAAGACCACACAGGCACAGTTAACATTGGAGGACGCACTAGAAGACCCCTCCGGCACAGTTAACATTGGAGGACGCACTAGAAGACCACACCGACACAATTAACATTGGAGGACGTACTAGAAGACCACACCGACATAGTTAACACTGGAGGACGCAATAGAAGACCACACCGACACAGTTAACATTGGAGGACCCACTAGAAGACCACACCGACACAGTTAACTTTGGAGGACGCACTAGAATACAACACCGGCACAGTTAACATTGGAGGACGCACTAGAAGACCCCGCCGGCACAGTTAACATTGGAGGACGCACTAGAAGACCACACCGACACAGTTAACATTGGAGGACGCACTAGAAGACCACACCGGCACAGTTAACATTGGAGGACGCACTAGAAGACCACACCGGCACAGATAACATTGGAGGACGCACTAGAAGACCACACCGGCAAAGTTAACATTGGAGGACGCACTAGAAGACCACACCGGCACAGTTAACATTGGAGGACGCACTAGAAGACCACACAGGCACAGTTAACATTGGAGGACGCACTAGAAGACCCCACCGGCACAGTTAACATTGGAGGACGCACTAGAAGACCACACCGACACAATTAACATTGGAGGACGCACTAGAAGATCACACCGACACAGTTAACATTGGAGGACGCACTAGACGACCACACCGACACAGTTAACATTGGGGGACGCACTAGACGACCACACCGACACAGTTAACATTGGAGGACGTACTAGAAGACCACACCGACACAGTTAACATTGGAGGACGTATTAGAAAACCACACCGACACAGTTAACATTGGAGGACGCACTAGAATTACTGGTACTTTTCATCTCCCTGTATGCATGTGAATCATGGACACATTTAACATTGGAGGACGCACTAGAAGACCACACCGGCACAGTTAACATTGGAGGACGCACTAGAAGACCACACCGTCACAGTTAACATTGGAGGACGCACTAGAAGACCACACCGGCACAGTTAACATTGGAGGACGCACTAGAAGACCACACCGACACAGTTAACATTGGAGGACGCACTAGAAGACCACACCGCCACAGTTAACATTGGAGGACGCACTAGAAGACCCCGCCGGTACAGTTAACATTGGAGGACGCACTAGAAGACCACACCGACACAGTTAACATTGGAGGACGCACTAGAAGACCACACCGACACAGTTAACATTGGAGGACGCACTAGAAGACCACACCGACACAGTTAACATAGGAGGATGCACTAGAAGACCACACCGACACAGTTAACATTGGAGGACGCACTAGAAGACCACACCGACACAGTTAACATTGGAGGACGCACTAGAAGACCACACCGAAAGAGTTAACATTGGAGGACGCATTAGAAGACCACACCTGCACAGTTAGCATTGGAGGACGCCATAGAAGACCACACCGACAAAGTTAACATTGGAGGACGCACTAGAAGACAACACCGACACAGTTGACATTGGAGGACGCACTAGAAGACCACACCGACACAGTTAACATTGGAGGACGCACTAGAAGAACACACGGACACAGTTAACATTGGAGGACGCACTAGAAGACCACACCGACACAGTTAACATTGGAGGACGCACTAGAAGACCACACCGACACAGTTAACATAGGAGGATGCACTAGAAGACCACACCGACACAGTTAACATTGGAGGACGCACTAGAAGACCACACCGACACAGTTAACATTGGAGGACGCACTAGAAGACCACACCGTCACAGTTAACATTGGAGAAAGCACTAGAAGAACACACCGGCACAGTTAACATTGGAGGACGCACTAGAAGACCACACAGGCACAGTTAACATTGGAGGACGCACTAGAAGACCACACAGGCACAGTTAACATTGGAGGACGCACTAGAAGACCCCTCCGGCACAGTTAACATTGGAGGACGCACTAGAAGACCACACCGACACAATTAACATTGGAGGACGTACTAGAAGACCACACCGACACAGTTAACACAGGAGGACGCAACAGAAGACCACACCGACACAGTTAACATTGGAGGACCCACTAGAAGACCACACCGACACAGTTAACTTTGGAGGACGCACTAGAATACAACACCGGCACAGTTAACATTGGAGGACGCACTAGAAGACCCCGCCGGCACAGTTAACATTGGAGGACGCACTAGAAGACCACACCGACACAGTTAACATTGGAGGACGCACTAGAAGACCACACCGGCACAGTTAACATTGGAGGACGCACTAGAAGACCACACCGGCACAGATAACATTGGAGGACGCACTAGAAGACCACACCGGCAAAGTTAACATTGGAGGACGCACTAGAAGACCACACCGGCACAGTTAACATTGGAGGACGCACTAGAAGACCACACAGGCACAGTTAACATTGGAGGACGCACTAGAAGACCCCACCGGCACAGTTAACATTGGAGGACGCACTAGAAGACCACACCGACACAATTAACATTGGAGGACGCACTAGAAGATCACACCGACACAGTTAACATTGGAGGACGCACTAGACGACCACACCGACACAGTTAACATTGGGGGACGCACTAGACGACCACACCGACACAGTTAACATTGGAGGACGTACTAGAAGACCACACCGACACAGTTAACATTGGAGGACGTATTAGAAGACCACACCGACACAGTTAACATTGGAGGACGCACTAGAATTACTGGTACTTTTCATCTCCCTGTATGCATGTGAATCATGGACACATTTAACATTGGAGGACGCACTAGAAGACCACACCGGCACAGTTAACATTGGAGGACGCACTAGAAGACCACACCGTCACAGTTAACATTGGAGGACGCACTAGAAGACCACACCGGCACAGTTAACATTGGAGGACGCACTAGAAGACCACACCGACACAGTTAACATTGGAGGACGCACTAGAAGACCACACCGGCACAGTTAACATTGGAGGACGCACTAGAAGACCACACGGACACAGTTAACATTGGAGGACGCACTAGAAGACCACACCGGCACAGTTAACATTGGAGGACGCACTAGAAGACCACACCGGCACAGTTAACATTGGAGGACGCACTAGAAGACCACACCGTCACAGTTAACATTGGAGGACGCACTAGAAGACCACACCGGCACAGTTAACATTGGAGGACGCACTAGAAGACCACACAGGCACAGTTAACATTGGAGGACGCACTAGAAGACCACACCGACACAATTAACATTGGAGGACGTACTAGAAGACCACACCGACACAGTTAACACTGGAGGAGGCAATAGAAGACCACACCGACACAGTTAACATTGGAGGACCCACTAGAAGACCACACCGACACAGCTAACATTGGAGGACGCACTAGAATACAACACCGGCACAGTTAACATTGGAGGACGCACTAGAAGACCCCGCCGGCACAGTTAACATTGGAGGACGCACTAGAAGACCACACCGACACAGTTAACATTGGAGGAAGCACTAGAAGACCACACCGGCACAGTTAACATTGGAGGACGCACTAGAAGACCACACCGGCACAGATAACATTGTAGGACGCACTAGAAGACCACACAGGCAAAGTTAACATTGGAGGACGCACTAGAAGACCACACCGGCACAGTTAACATTGGAGGACGCACTAGAAGACCACACAGGCACAGTTAACATTGGAGGACGCACTAGAAGACCCCACCGGCACAGTTAACATTGGAGGACGCACTAGAAGACCACACCGACACAATTAACATTGGAGGACGCACTAGAAGATCACACCGACACAGTTAACATTGGAGGACGCACTAGACGACCACACCGACACAGTTAACATTGGGGGACGCACTAGACGACCACACCGACACAGTTAACATTGGAGGACGTACTAGAAGACCACACCGACACAGTTAACATTGGAGGACGCATTAGAAGACCACACCGACACAGTTAACATTGGAGGACGCACTAGAATTACTGGTCCTTTTCATCTCCCTGTATGCATGTGAATCATGGACACATTTAACATTGGAGGACGCACTAGAAGACCACACCGACACAGTTAACATTGGAGGACGCACTAGAATACCACACCGACACAGTTAACATTGGAGGACGCACTAGAAGATCACACCGACACAGTTAACATTGGAGGACGCACTAGAAGACCACACCGACACATTTAACATTGGAGGACGCACTAGAAGACCACACCGCCACAGTTAACATTGGAGGACGCACTAGAAGACCCCGCCGGCACAGTTAACATTGGAGGACGCACTAGAAGACCACACCGACACAGTTAACATTGGAGGACGCACTAGAAGACCACACCGACACAGTTAACATTGGAGGACGCACTAGAAGATCACACCGACACAGTTAACATTGGAGGACGCACTAGAAGACCACACCGACACAGTTAACATTGGAGGACGCACTAGAAGACCACACCGCCACAGTTAACATTGGAGGACGCACTAGAAGACCCCGCCGGTACAGTTAACATTGGAGGACGCACTAGAAGACCACACCGACACAGTTAACATTGGAGGACGCACTAGAAGATCACACCGACACAGTTAACATTGGAGGACGCACTAGAATACCACACCGACACAGTTAACATTGGAGGACGCACTAGAAGATCACACCGACACAGTTAACATTGGAGGACGCACTAGAAGACCACACCGACACAGTTAACATTGGAGGACGCACTAGAAGACCACACCGCCACAGTTAACATTGGAGGACGCACTAGAAGACCCCGCCGGCACAGTTAACATTGGAGGACGCACTAGAAGACCACACCGACACAGTTAACATTGGAGGACGCACTAGAAGACCACACCGACACAGTTAACATTGGAGGACGCACTAGAAGATCACACCGACAAAGTTAACATTGGAGGACGCACTAGAAGACCTCACGGACACAGTTAACATTGGAGGACGCACTAGAAGAACACACTGCCACAGTTAACATTGGAGGACGCACTAGAATACCACACCGGCACAGTTAACATTGGAGGACGCACTAGAAGACCCCGCCGGCACAGTTAACATTGGAGGACGCACTAGAAGACCACACCGACACAGTTAACATTGGAGGACGCACTAGAAGACCACACCGACACAGTTAACATTGGAGGACGCACTAGAAGACCACACCGACACAGATAACATTGGAGGACGCACTAGAAGACCACACCGGCACAGTTAACATTGGAGGACGCACTAGAAGACCACACCGGCACAGTTAACATTGGAGGACGCCATAGAAGACCACACCGGCACAGTTAACATTGGAGGACGCACTAGAAGACCACACCGGCACAGTTAACATTGGAGGACGCACTAGAAGACCACACAGGCACAGTTAACATTGGAGGACGCACTAGAAGATCACACCGACACAGTTAACATTGGAGGACACACTAGAAGACCCCACCGACACAATTAACATTGGAGGACGCACTAGAAGATCACACCGACACAGTTAACATTGGAGGACGCACTAGACGACCACACCGACACAGTTAACATTGGGGGACGCACTAGACGACCACACCGACACAGTTAACATTGGAGGACGTACTAGAAGACCACACCGACACAGTTAACATTGGAGGACGCATTAGAAGACCACACCGACACAGTTAACATTGGAGGACGCACTAGAATTACTGGTCCTTTTCATCTCCCTGTATGCATGTGAATCATGGACACATTTAACATTGGAGGACGCACAAGAAGACCACACCGACACAGTTAACATTGGAGGACGCACTAGAATACCACACCGACACAGTTAACATTGGAGGACGCACTAGAAGATCACACCGACACAGTTAACATTGGAGGACGCACTAGAAGACCACACCGACACATTTAACATTGGAGGACGCACTAGAAGACCACACCGCCACAGTTAACATTGGAGGACGCACTAGAAGACCCCGCCGGCACAGTTAACATTGGAGGACGCACTAGAAGACCACACCGACACAGTTAACATTGGAGGACGCACTAGAAGACCACACCGACACAGTTAACATTGGAGGACGCACTAGAAGATCACACCGACACAGTTAACATTGGAGGACGCACTAGAAGACCACACCGACACAGTTAACATTGGAGGACGCACTAGAAGACCACACCGCCACAGTTAACATTGGAGGACGCACTAGAAGACCCCGCCGGTACAGTTAACATTGGAGGACGCACTAGAAGACCACACCGACACAGTTAACATTGGAGGACGCACTAGAAGACCCCGCCGGCACAGTTAACATTGGAGGACGCACTAGAAGACCACACCGACACAGTTAACATTGGAGGACGCACTAGAAGACCCCACCGGCACAGTTAACATTGGAGGACGCACTAGAAGACCACACCGACACAGTTAACATTGGAGGACGCACTAGAAGACCACACCGACACAGTTAACATTGGAGGACGCACTAGAAGATCACACCGACACAGTTAACATTGGAGGACGCACTAGACGACCACACCGACACAGTTAATATTGGGGGACGCACTAGACGACCACACCGACACAGTTAACATTGGAGGACGTACTAGAAGACCACACCGACACAGTTAACATTGGAGGACGCATTAGAAGACCACACCGACACAGTTAACATTGGAGGACGCACTAGAATTACTGGTCCTTTTCATCTCCCTGTATGCATGTGAATCATGGACACATTTAACATTGGAGGACGCACTAGAAGACCACACCGACACAGTTAACATTGGAGGACGCACTAGAATACCACACCGGCACAGTTAACATTGGAGGACGCACTAGAAGACCCCGCCGGCACGGTTAACATTGGAGGACGCACTAGAAGACCACACCGACACAGTTAACATTGGAGGACGCACTAGAAGACCACACCGACACAGTTAACATTGGAGGACGCACTAGAAGACCACACCGACACAGTTAACATTGGAGGACGCACTAGAAGACCACACCGGCACAGTTAACATTGGAGGACGCACTAGAAGACCACACCGGCACAGTTAACATTGGAGGACGCACTAGAAGACCACACCGACACAGTTAACATTGGAGGACGTACTAGAAGACCACACCGACACAGTTAACATTGGAGGACGCATTAGAAGACCACACCGACACAGTTAACATTGGAGGACGCACTAGAATTACTGGTCCTTTTCATCTCCCTGTATGCATGTGAATCATGGACACATTTAACATTGGAGGACGCACAAGAAGACCACACCGACACAGTTAACATTGGAGGACGCACTAGAATACCACACCGACACAGTTAACATTGGAGGACGCACTAGAAGATCACACCGACACAGTTAACATTGGAGGACGCACTAGAAGACCACACCGACACATTTAACATTGGAGGACGCACTAGAAGACCACACCGCCACAGTTAACATTGGAGGACGCACTAGAAGACCCCGCCGGCACAGTTAACATTGGAGGACGCACTAGAAGACCACACCGACACAGTTAACATTGGAGGACGCACTAGAAGACCACACCGACACAGTTAACATTGGAGGACGCACTAGAAGATCACACCGACACAGTTAACATTGGAGGACGCACTAGAAGACCACACCGACACAGTTAACATTGGAGGACGCACTAGAAGACCACACCGCCACAGTTAACATTGGAGGACGCACTAGAAGACCCCGCCGGTACAGTTAACATTGGAGGACGCACTAGAAGACCACACCGACACAGTTAACATTGGAGGACGCACTAGAAGACCCCGCCGGCACAGTTAACATTGGAGGACGCACTAGAAGACCACACCGACACAGTTAACATTGGAGGACGCACTAGAAGACCCCACCGGCACAGTTAACATTGGAGGACGCACTAGAAGACCACACCGACACAGTTAACATTGGAGGACGCACTAGAAGACCACACCGACACAGTTAACATTGGAGGACGCACTAGAAGATCACACCGACACAGTTAACATTGGAGGACGCACTAGACGACCACACCGACACAGTTAATATTGGGGGACGCACTAGACGACCACACCGACACAGTTAACATTGGAGGACGTACTAGAAGACCACACCGACACAGTTAACATTGGAGGACGCATTAGAAGACCACACCGACACAGTTAACATTGGAGGACGCACTAGAATTACTGGTCCTTTTCATCTCCCTGTATGCATGTGAATCATGGACACATTTAACATTGGAGGACGCACTAGAAGACCACACCGACACAGTTAACATTGGAGGACGCACTAGAATACCACACCGGCACAGTTAACATTGGAGGACGCACTAGAAGACCCCGCCGGCACAGTTAACATTGGAGGACGCACTAGAAGACCACACCGACACAGTTAACATTGGAGGACGCACTAGAAGACCACACCGACACAGTTAACATTGGAGGACGCACTAGAAGACCACACCGACACAGTTAACATTGGAGGACGCACTAGAAGACCACACCGGCACAGTTAACATTGGAGGACGCACTAGAAGACCACACCGGCACAGTTAACATTGGAGGACGCACTAGAAGACCACACCGGCACAGTTAACATTGGAGGACGCACTAGAAGACCACACCGGCACAGTTAACATTGGAGGACGCACTAGAAGACCACACAGGCACAGTTAACATTGGAGGACGCACTAGAAGACCCCACCGGCACAGTTAACATTGGAGGACACACTAGAAGACCCCACCGACACAATTAACATTGGAGGACGCACTAGAAGATCACACCGACACAGTTAACATTGGAGGACGCACTAGACGACTACACCGACACAGTTAACATTGGGGGACGCACTAGACGACCACACCGACACAGTTAACATTGGAGGACGTACTAGAAGACCACACCGACACAGTTAACATTGGAGGACGCACTAGAAGACCACACCGGCACAGTTAACATTGGAGGACGCACTAGAAGACCACACAGGCACAGTTAACATTGGAGGACGCACTAGAAGACCACACAGGCACAGTTAACATTGGAGAACGCACTAGAAGACCCCTCCGGCACAGTTAACATTGGAGGACGCACTAGAAGACCACACCGGCACAGTTAAAATTGGAGGACGCAATAGAAGACCACACCGGCACAGTTAACATTGGAGGACGCACTAGAAGACCACACCGACACAGTTAACATTGGAGGACGCACTAGAAGATCACACCGACACAGTTAACATTGGAGGACGCACTAGAAGACCACACGGACACAGTTAACATTGGAGGACGCACTAGAAGAACACACTGCCACAGTTAACATTGGAGGACGCACTAGAATACCACACCGGCACAGTTAACATTGGAGGACGCACTAGAAGACCACACCGACACAGTTAACATTGGAGGACGCACTAGAAGACCACACCGAAACAGTTAACATTGGAGGACGCACTAGAAGATCACACCGACACAGTTAACATTGGAGGACGCACTAGAATACCACACCGACACAGTTAACATTGGAGGACGCACTAGAAGATCACACCGACACAGTTAACATTGGAGGACGCACTAGAAGACCACACCGCCACAGTTAACATTGGAGGACGCACTAGAAGACCCCGCCGGCACAGTTAACATTGGAGGACGCACTAGAAGACCACACCGACACAGTTAACATTGGAGGACGCACTAGAAGACCACACCGACACAGTTAACATTGGAGGACGCACTAGAAGATCACACCGACACAGTTAACATTGGAGGACGCACTAGAAGACCACACCGACACAGTTAACATTGGAGGACGCACTAGAAGACCACACCGCCACAGTTAACATTGGAGGACGCCCTAGAAGACCCCGCCGGTACAGTTAACATTGGAGGACGCACTAGAAGACCACACCGACACAGTTAACATTGGAGGACGCACTAGAAGACCCCGCCGGCACAGTTAACATTGGAGGACGCACTAGAAGACCACACCGACACAGTTAACATTGGAGGACGCACTAGAAGACCCCACCGGCACAGTTAACATTGGAGGACGCACTAGAAGACCACACCGCCACAGTTAACATTGGAGGACGCACTAGAAGACCCCGCCGGCACAGTTAACATTGGAGGACGCACTAGAAGACCACACCGCCACAGTTAACATTGGAGGACGCACTAGAAGACCCCGCCGGCACAGTTAACATTGGAGGACGCACTAGAAGACCACACCGACACAGTTAACATTGGAGGACGCACTAGAAGACCACACCGACACAGTTAACATTGGAGGACGCACTAGAAGATCACACCGACAAAGTTACATTGGAGGACGCACTAGACGACCACACAGGCACAGTTAACATTGGAGGACGCACTAGAAGACCCCACCGGCACAGTTAACATTGGAGGACGCACTAGAAGACCCCACCGACACAATTAACATTGGAGGCTGCACTAGAAGATCACACCGACACAGTTAACATTGGAGGACGCACTAGACGACCACACCGACACAGTTAACATTGGGGGACGCACTAGACGACCACACCGACACAGTTAACATTGGAGGACGTACTAGAAGACCCCACCGACACAATTAACATTGGAGGATGCACTAGAAGATCACACCGACACAGTTAACATTGGAGGACGCACTAGAAGACCACACCGACACAATTAACATTGGAGGACGCACTAGAAGACCACACCGACACAGTTAACATTGGAGGACGCACTAGAATACCACACCGACACAGTTAACATTGGAGGACGCACTAGAAGATCACACCGACAGAGTTAACATTGGAGGACGCACTAGAAGACCACACCGCCACAGTTAACATTGGAGGACGCACTAGAAGACCCCGCCGGCACAGTTAACATTGGAGGACGCACTAGAAGACCACACCGACACAGTTAACATTGGAGGACGCACTAGAAGACCACACCGACACAGTTAACATTGGAGGACGCACTAGAAGATCACACCGACACAGTTAACATTGGAGGACGCACTAGAAGACCACACCGACACAGTTAACATTGGAGGACGCACTAGAAGACCACACCGCCACAGTTAACATTGGAGGACGCACTAGAAGACCCCGCCGGTACAGTTAACATTGGAGGACGCACTAGAAGACCACACCGACACAGTTAACATTGGAGGACGCACTAGAAGACCCCGCCGGCACAGTTAACATTGGAGGACGCATTAGAAGACCACACCGACACAGTTAACATTGGAGGACGCACTAGAAGACCCCACCGGCACAGTTAACATTGGAGGACGCACTAGAAGACCACACCGCCACAGTTAACATTGGAGGACGCACTAGAAGACCCCGCCGGCACAGTTAACATTGGAGGACGCACTAGAAGACCACACCGCCACAGTTAACATTGGAGGACGCACTAGAAGACCCCGCCGGCACAGTTAACATTGGAGGACGCACTAGAAGACCACACCGACACAGTTAACATTGGAGGACGCACTAGAAGACCACACCGACACAGTTAACATTGGAGGACGCACTAGAAGATCACACCGACAAAGTTAACATTGGAGGACGCACTAGACGACCACACAGGCACAGTTAACATTGGAGGACGCACTAGAAGACCCCACCGGCACAGTTAACATTGCAGGACGCACTAGAAGACCCCTCCGACACAATTAACATTGGAGGCTGCACTAGAAGATCACACCGACACAGTTAACATTGGAGGACGCACTAGACGACCACACCGACACAGTTAACATTGGGGGACGCACTAGACGACCACACCGACACAGGTAACATTGGAGGACGTACTAGAAGACCCCACCGACACAATTAACATTGGAGGATGCACTAGAAGATCACACCGACACAGTTAACATTGGAGGACGCACTAGACGACCACACCGACACAGTTAACATTGGAGGACGCATTAGAAGACCACACCGACACAGTTAACATTGGAGGACGCACTAGAATTACTGGTCCTTTTCATCTCCCTGTATGCATGTTAATCATGGACACATTTAACATTGGAGGACGCACTAGAAGACCACACCGACACAGTTAACATTGGAGGACGAACTAGAATACCACACCGACACAGTTAACATTGGAGGACGCACTAGAAGATCACACCGACACAGTTAACATTGGAGGACGCACTAGAAGACCAAACCGACACAGTTAACATTGGAGAACGCACTAGAAGACCACACCGCCACAGTTAACATTGGAGGACGCACTAGAAGACCCCGCCGGCACAGTTAACATTGGAGGACGCACTAGAAGACCACACCGACACAGTTAACATTGGAGGACGCACTAGAAGACCACACCGACACAGTTAACATTGGAGGACGCACTAGAAGACCACACCGACACAGTTAACATAGGAGGACGCACTAGAAGACCACACCGACACAGTTAACATAGGAGGATGCACTAGAAGACCACACCGACACAATTAACATTGGAGGTCGCACTAGAAGACCACACCGACACAGTTAACATTGGAGGACGCACTAGAAGACCACACCGACACAGTTAACATTGGAGGACGCATAAGAAGACCACACCGGCACAATTAACTTTGGAGGACGCATTAGAAGACCACACCGACAGAGTTAGCATTGGAGGACGCCATAGAAGACCACACCGACAAAGTTAACATTGGAGGACGCACTAGAAGACCACACCGACACAGTTAACATTGGAGGACGAACTAGAATACCACACCGACACAGTTAACATTGGAGGACGCACTAGAAGATCACACCGACACAGTTAACATTGGAGGACGCACTAGAAGACCAAACCGACACAGTTAACATTGGAGAACGCACTAGAAGACCACACCGCCACAGTTAACATTGGAGGACGCACTAGAAGACCCCGCCGGCACAGTTAACATTGGAGGACGCACTAGAAGACCACACCGACACAGTTAACATTGGAGGACGCACTAGAAGACCACACCGACACAGTTAACATTGGAGGACGCACTAGAAGACCACACCGACACAGTTAACATAGGAGGACGCACTAGAAGACCACACCGACACAGTTAACATAGGAGGATGCACTAGAAGACCACACCGACACAATTAACATTGGAGGTCGCACTAGAAGACCACACCGACACAGTTAACATTGGAGGACGCACTAGAAGACCACACCGACACAGTTAACATTGGAGGACGCATAAGAAGACCACACCGGCACAATTAACTTTGGAGGACGCATTAGAAGACCACACCGACAGAGTTAGCATTGGAGGACGCCATAGAAGACCACACCGACAAAGTTAACATTGGAGGATGCACTAGAAGACCACACCGACACAGTTGACATTGGAGGACGCACTAGAAGACCACACCGACACAGTTAACATTGGAGGACGCACTAGAAGACCACACGGACGCAGTTAACATTGGAGGATGCTCTAGAAGACCACACCGGCACAGTTAACATTGGAGGACGCACTAGAAGACCACACCGGCACAGTTAACATTGGAGGACGTACTAGAAGACCCCTCCGGCACAGTTAACATTGGAGGACGCACTAGAAGACCACACCGACACAATTAACATTGGAGGACGTACTAGAAGACCACACCGACACAGTTAACACTGGAGGACGCAATAGAAGACCACACCGACACAGTTAACATTGGAGGACCCACTAGAAGACCACACCGACACAGTTAACATTGGAGGACGCACTAGAATACAACACCGGCACAGTTAACATTGGAGGACGCACTAGAAGACCCCGCCGGCACAGTTAACATTGGAGGACGCACTAGAAGACCACACCGACACAGTTAACATTGGAGGACGCACTAGAAGACCACACCGGCACAGTTAACATTGGAGGAAGCACTAGAAGACCACACCAGAACAGATAACATTGGAGGACGCACTAGAAGACCACACCGCCACAGTTAACATTGGAGGACGCACTAGAAGACCCCGCCGGCACAGTTAACATTGGAGGACGCACTAGAAGACCGCACCGACACAGTTAACATTGGAGGACGCACTAGAAGACCACACCGACACAGTTAACATTGGAGGACGCACTAGAAGATCACACCGACAAAGTTAACATTGGAGGACGCACTAGACGACCACACAGGCACAGTTAACATTGGAGGACGCACTAGAAGACCCCACCGGCACAGTTAACATTGGAGGACGCACTAGAAGACCCCACCGACACAATTAACATTGGAGGCTGCACTAGAAGATCACACCGACACAGTTAACATTGGAGGACGCACTAGACGACCACACCGACACAGTTAACATTGGGGGACGCACTAGACGACCACACCGACACAGTTAACATTGGAGGACGTACTAGAAGACCCCACCGACACAATTAACATTGGAGGATGCACTAGAAGATCACACCGACACAGTTAACATTGGAGGACGCACTAGAAGACCACACCGACACAATTAACATTGGAGGACGCACTAGAAGACCACACCGACACAGTTAACATTGGAGGACGCACTAGAATACCACACCGACACAGTTAACATTGGAGGACGCACTAGAAGATCACACCGACACAGTTAACATTGGAGGACGCACTAGAAGACCACACCGCAACAGTTAACATTGGAGGACGCACTAGAAGACCCCGCCGGCACAGTTAACATTGGAGGACGCACTAGAAGACCACACCGACACAGTTAACATTGGAGGACGCACTAGAAGACCACACCGACACAGTTAACATTGGAGGACGCACTAGAAGATCACACCGACACAGTTAACATTGGAGGACGCACTAGAAGACCACACCGACACAGTTAACATTGGAGGACGCACTAGAAGACCACACCGCCACAGTTAACATTGGAGGACGCACTAGAAGACCCCGCCGGTACAGTTAACATTGGAGGACGCACTAGAAGACAACACCGACACAGTTAACATTGGAGGACGCACTAGAAGACCCCGCCGGCACAGTTAACATTGGAGGACGCACTAGAAGACCACACCGACACAGTTAACATTGGAGGACGCACTAGAAGACCCCACCGGCACAGTTAACATTGGAGGACGCACTAGAAGACAACACCGCCACAGTTAACATTGGAGGACGCACTAGAAGACCCCGCCGGCACAGTTAACATTGGAGGACGCACTAGAAGACCACACCGCCACAGTTAACATTGGAGGACGCACTAGAAGACCCCGCCGGCACAGTTAACATTGGAGGACGCACTAGAAGACCACACCGACACAGTTAACATTGGAGGACGCACTAGAAGACCACACCGACACAGTTAACATTGGAGGACGCACTAGAAGATCACACCGACAAAGTTAACATTGGAGGACGCACTAGACGACCACACAGGCACAGTTAACATTGGAGGACGCACTAGAAGACCCCACCGGCACAGTTAACATTGGAGGACGCACTAGAAGACCCCACCGACACAATTAACATTGGAGGCTGCACTAGAAGATCACACCGACACAGTTAACATTGGAGGACGCACTAGACGACCACACCGACACAGTTAACATTGGGGGACGCACTAGACGACCACACCGACACAGTTAACATTGGAGGACGTACTAGAAGACCCCACCGACACAATTAACATTGGAGGATGCACTAGAAGATCACACCGACACAGTTAACATTGGAGGACGCACTAGACGACCACACCGACACAGTTAATGTTGGAGGACGCATTAGAAGACCACACCGACACAGTTAACATTGGAGGACGCACTAGAATTACTGGTCCTTTTCATCTCCCTGTATGCATGTGAATCATGGACACATTTAACATTGGAGGACGCACTAGAAGACCACACCGACACAGTTAACATTGGAGGACGAACTAGAATACCACACCGACACAGTTAACATTGGAGGACGCACTAGAAGATCACACCGACACAGTTAACATTGGAGGACGCACTAGAAGACCAAACCGACACAGTTAACATTGGAGAACGCACTAGAAGACCACACCGCCACAGTTAACATTGGAGGACGCACTAGAAGACCCCGCCGGCACAGTTAACATTGGAGGACGCACTAGAAGACCACACCGACACAGTTAACATTGGAGGACGCACTAGAAGACCACACCGACACAGTTAACATTGGAGGACGCACTAGAAGACCACACCGACACAGTTAACATAGGAGGACGCACTAGAAGACCACACCGACACAGTTAACATAGGAGGATGCACTAGAAGACCACACCGACACAATTAACATTGGAGGACGCACTAGAAGACCACACCGACACAGTTAACATTGGAGGACGCACTAGAAGACCACACCGACACAGTTAACATTGGAGGACGCATAAGAAGACCACACCGGCACAATTAACTTTGGAGGACGCATTAGAAGACCACACCGACAGAGTTAGCATTGGAGGACGCCATAGAAGACCACACCGACAAAGTTAACATTGGAGGACGCACTAGAAGACCACACCGACACAGTTGACATTGGAGGACGCACTAGAAGACCACACCGACACAGTTAACATTGGAGGACGCACTAGAAGACCACACGGACGCAGTTAACATTGGAGGATGCTCTAGAAGACCACACCGGCACAGTTAACATTGGAGGACGCACTAGAAGACCACACCGGCACAGTTAACATTGGAGGACGCACTAGAAGACCCCTCCGGCACAGTTAACATTGGAGGACGCACTAGAAGACCACACCGACACAATTAACATTGGAGGACGTACTAGAAGACCACACCGACACAGTTAACACTGGAGGACGCAATAGAAGACCACACCGACACAGTTAACATTGGAGGACCCACTAGAAGACCACACCGACACAGTTAACATTGGAGGACGCACTAGAATACAACACCGGCACAGTTAACATTGGAGGACGCACTAGAAGACCCCGCCGGCACAGTTAACATTGGAGGACGCACTAGAAGACCACACCGACACAGTTAACATTGGAGGACGCACTAGAAGACCACACCGGCACAGTTAACATTGGAGGACGAACTAGAAGACCACACCGGCACAGATAACATTGGAGGACGCACTAGAAGACCACACCGGCAAAGTTAACATTGGAGGACGCACTAGTAGACCACACCGGCACAGTTAACATTGGAGGACGCACTAGAAGACCACACAGGCACAGTTAACATTGGAGGACGCACTAGAAGACCCCACCGGCACAGTTAACATTGGAGGACGCACTAGAAGACCACACCGACACAATTAACATTGGAGGACGCGCTAGAAGATCACACCGACACAGTTAACATTGGAGGACGCACTAGACGACCACACCGACACAGTTAACATTGGAGGACGTACTAGTAGACCACACCGATACAGTTAACATTGGAGGACGCATTAGAAGACCACACCGACACAGTTAACATTGGAGGACGCACTAGAATTACTGGTACTTTTCATCTCCCTGTATGCATGTGAATCATGGACACATTTAACATTGGAGGACGCACTAGAAGACCACACCGGCACAGTTAATATTGGAGGACGCACTAGAAGACCACACCGTCACAGTTAACATTGGAGGACGCACTAGAAGACCACACCGGCACAGTTAACATTGGAGGACGCACTAGAAGACCACACAGGCACAGTTAACATTGGAGGACGCACTAGAAGACCACACAGGCACAGATAACATTGGAGGACGCACTAGAAGACCCCTCCGGCACAGTTAACATTGGAGGACGCACTAGAAGACCACACCGGCACAGTTAACATTGGAGGACGCACTAGAAGACCCCACCGACACAATTAACATTGGAGGATGCACTAGAAGATCACACCGACACAGTTAACATTGGAGGACGCACTAGACGACCACACCGACACAGTTAACATTGGGGGACGCACTAGACGACCACACCGACACAGTTAACATTGGAGGACGTACTAGAAGACCACACCGACACAGTTAACATTGGAGGACGCATTAGAAGACCACACCGACACAGTTAACATTGGAGGACGCACTAGAATTACTGGTCCTTTTCATCTCCCTGTATGCATGTGAATCATGGACACATTTAACATTGGAGGACGCACTAGAAGACCACACCGACACAGTTAACATTGGAGGACGAACTAGAATACCACACCGACACAGTTAACATTGGAGGACGCACTAGAAGATCACACCGACACAGTTAACATTGGAGGACGCACTAGAAGACCACACCGACACAGTTAACATAGGAGGACGCACTAGAAGACCACACCGACACAGTTAACATAGGAGGATGCACTAGAAGACCACACCGACACAATTAACATTGGAGGACGCACTAGAAGACCACACCGACACAGTTAACATTGGAGGACGCACTAGAAGACCACTCCGACACAGTTAACATTGGAGGACGCATAAGAAGACCACACCGGCACAATTAACTTTGGAGGACGCATTAGAAGACCATACCGAAAAAGTTAGCATTGGAGGACGCCATAGAAGACCACACCGACAAAGTTAACATTGGAGGACGCACTAGAAGACCACACCGACACAGTTGACATTGGAGGACGCACTAGAAGACCACACCGACACAGTTAACATTGGAGGACGCACTAGAAGACCACACGGACGCAGTTAACATTGGAGGACGCTCTAGAAGACCACACCGGCACAGTTAACATTGGAGAACGCACTAGAAGACCACACCGGCACAGTTAACATTGGAGGACGCACTAGAAGACCCCTCCGGCACAGTTAACATTGGAGGACGCACTAGAAGACCACACCGACACAATTAACATTGGAGGACGTACTAGAAGACCACACCGACACAGTTAACATTGGAGGACGCACTAGAATTACTGGTACTTTTCATCTCCCTGTATGCATGTGAATCATGGACACATTTAACATTGGAGGACGCACTAGAAGACCACACCGGCACAGTTAATATTGGAGGACGCACTAGAAGACCACACCGTCACAGTTAACATTGGAGGACGCACTAGAAGACCACACCGGCACAGTTAACATTGGAGGACGCACTAGAAGACCACACAGGCACAGTTAACATTGGAGGACGCACTAGAAGACCACACAGGCACAGTTAACATTGGAGGACGCACTAGAAGACCCCTCCGGCACAGTTAACATTGGAGGACGCACTAGAAGACCACACCGGCACAGTTAACATTGGAGGACGCACTAGAAGACCCCACCGACACAATTAACATTGGAGGATGCACTAGAAGATCACACCGACACAGTTAACATTGGAGGACGCACTAGACGACCACACCGACACAGTTAACATTGGGGGACGCACTAGACGACCACACCGACACAGTTAACATTGGAGGACGTACTAGAAGACCACACCGACACAGTTAACATTGGAGGACGCATTAGAAGACCACACCGACACAGTTAACATTGGAGGACGCACTAGAATTACTGGTCCTTTTCATCTCCCTGTATGCATGTGAATCATGGACACATTTAACATTGGAGGACGCACTAGAAGACCACACCGACACAGTTAACATTGGAGGACGAACTAGAATACCACACCGACACAGTTAACATTGGAGGACGCACTAGAAGATCACACCGACACAGTTAACATTGGAGGACGCACTAGAAGACCAAACCGACACAGTTAACATTGGAGGACGCACTAGAAGACCACACCGACACAGTTAACATTGGAGGACGCACTAGAAGACCACACCGACACAGTTAACATAGGAGGACGCACTAGAAGACCACACCGACACAGTTAACATAGGAGGATGCACTAGAAGACCACACCGACACAATTAACATTGGAGGACGCACTAGAAGACCACACCGACACAGTTAACATTGGAGGACGCACTAGAAGACCACTCCGACACAGTTAACATTGGAGGACGCATTAGAAGACCACACCGGCACAATTAACTTTGGAGGACGCATTAGAAGACCACACCGACACAGTTAGCATTGGAGGACGCCATAGAAGACCACACCGACAAAGTTAACATTGGAGGACGCACTAGAAGACCACACCGACACAGTTGACATTGGAGGACGCACTAGAAGACCACACCGACACAGTTAACATTGGAGGACGCACTAGAAGACCACACGGACGCAGTTAACATTGGAGGACGCTCTAGAAGACCACACCGGCACAGTTAACATTGGAGAACGCACTAGAAGACCACACCGGCACAGTTAACATTGGAGGACGCACTAGAAGACCCCTCCGGCACAGTTAACATTGGAGGACGCACTAGAAGACCACACCGACACAATTAACATTGGAGGACGTACTAGAAGACCACACCGACACAGTTAACACTGGAGGACGCAATAGAAGACCACACCGACACAGTTAACATTGGAGGACCCACTAGAAGACCACACCGACACAGTTAACATTGGAGGACGCACTAGAATACAACACCGGCACAGTTAACATTGGAGGACGCACTAGAAGACCCCGCCGGCACAGTTAACATTGGAGGACGCACTAGAAGACCACACCGACACAGTTAACATTGGAGGACGCACTAGAAGACCCCGCCGGCACAGTTAACATTGGAGGACGCACTAGAAGACCACACCGACACAGTTAACATTGGAGGACGCACTATAAGACCCCACCGGCACAGTTAACATTGGAGGACGCACTAGAAGACCACACCGCCACAGTTAACATTGGAGGACGCACTAGAAGACCCCGCCGGCACAGTTAACATTGGAGGACGCACTAGAAGACCACACCGCCACAGTTAACATTGGAGGACGCACTAGAAGACCCCGCCGGCACAGTTAACATTGGAGGACGCACTAGAAGACCACACCGACACAGTTAACATTGGAGGACGCACTAGAAGACCACACCGACACAGTTAACATTGGAGGACGCACTAGAAGATCACACCGACAAAGTTAACATTGGAGGACGCACTAGACGACCACACAGGCACAGTTAACATTGGAGGACGCACTAGAAGACCGCACCGGCACAGTTAACATTGGAGGACGCACTAGAAGACCCCACCGACACAATTAACATTGGAGGATGCACTAGAAGATCACACCGACACAGTTAACATTGGAGGACGCACTAGACGACCACACCGACACAGTTAACATTGGGGGACGCACTAGACGACCACACCGACACAGTTAACATTGGAGGACGTACTAGAAGACCCCACCGACACAATTAACATTGGAGGATGCACTAGAAGATCACACCGACACAGTTAACATTGGAGGACGCACTAGACGACCACACCGACACAGTTAACATTGGAGGACGCATTAGAAGACCACACCGACACAGTTAACATTGGAGGACGCACTAGAAGACCACACCGACACAGTTAACATTGGAGGACGCACTAGAATACAACACCGGCACAGTTAACATTGGAGGACGCACTAGAATTACTGGTACTTTTCATCTCCCTGTATGCATGTGAATCATGTACACATTTAACATTGGAGGACGCACTAGAAGACCACACCGACACAGTTAACATTGGAGGACGAACTAGAATACCACACCGACACAGTTAACATTGGAGGACGCACTAGAAGATCACACCGACACAGTTAACATTGGAGGACGCACTAGAAGACCAAACCGACACAGTTAACATTGGAGGACGCACTAGAAGACCACACCGCCACAGTTAACATTGGAGGACGCACTAGAAGACCCCGCCGGCACAGTTAACATTGGAGGACGCACTAGAAGACCACACCGACACAGATAACATTGGAGGACGCACTAGAAGACCACACCGACACAGTTAACATTGGAGGACGCACTAGAAGACCACACCGACACAGTTAACATAGGAGGACGCACTAGAAGACCACACCGACACAGTTAACATAGGAGGATGCACTAGAAGACCACACCGACACAATTAACATTGGAGGACGCACTAGAAGACCACACCGACACAGTTAACATTGGAGGACGCACTAGAAGACCACACCGACACAGGTAACATTGGAGGACGCATAAGAAGACCACACCGGCACAATTAACTTTGGAGGACGCATTAGAAGACCACACCGACACAGTTAGCATTGGAGGACGCCATAGAAGACCACACAGGCACAGTTAACATTGGAGGACGCACTAGAAGACCACACAGGCACAGTTAACATTGGAGGACGCACTAGAAGACCCCTCCGGTACAGTTAACATTGGAGGACGCACTAGAAGACCACACCGGCACAGTTAACATTGGAGGACGCAATAGAAGACCACACCGGCACAGTTAACATTGGAGGACGCACTAGAAGACCACACCGACACAGTTAACATTGGAGGACGCACTAGAAGATCACACCGACACAGTTAACATTGGAGGACGCACTAGAAGACCACACGGACACAGTTAACATTGGAGGACGCACTAGAAGAACACACTGCCACAGTTAACATTGGAGGACGCACTAGAAGACCACACAGGCACAGTTAACATTGGAGGACGCACTAGAAGACCCCACCGGCACAGTTTACATTGGAGGACGCACTAGAAGACCCCACCGACACAATTAACATTGGAGGATGCACTAGAAGATCACACCGACACAGTTAACATTGGAGGACGCACTAGACGACCACACCGACACAGTTAATATTGGGGGACGCACTAGACGACCACACCGACACAGTTAACATTGGAGGACGTACTAGAAGACCACACCGACACAGTTAACATTGGAGGACGCATTAGAAGACCACACCGACACAGTTAACATTGGAAGACGCACTAGAATTACTGGTCCTTTTCATCTCCCTGTATGCATGTGAATCATGGACACATTTAACATTGGAGGACGCACTAGAAGACCACACCGACACAGTTAACATTGGAGGACGCACTAGAAGACCACACCGGCACAGTTAACATTGGAGGACGCACTAGAAGACCACACCGACACAGTTAACACTGGAGGACGCAATAGAAGACCACACCGACACAGTTAACATTGGAGGACCCACTAGAAGACCACACCGACACAGTTAACATTGGAGGACGCACTAGAAGACCACACCGACACAGTTAGCATTGGAGGACGCCATAGAAGACCACACCGACAAAGTTAACATTGGAGGACGCACTAGAAGACCACACAGGCACAGTTAACATTGGAGGACGCACTAGAAGACCCCGCCGGCACAATTAACATTGGAGGACGCACTAGAAGACCACACCGACACAGTTAACATTGGAGGACGCACTAGAAGACCACACCGACAAAGTTAACATTGGAGGACGCACTAGAAGACCACACCGACACAGTTAACATAGGAGGACGCACTAGAAGACCACACCGACACAGTTAACATAGGAGGATGCACTAGAAGACCACACCGACACAGTTAACATTGGAGGACGCACTAGAAGACCACACCGACACAGTTAACATTGGAGGACGCACTAGAAGACCACACCGACACAGTTAACATTGGAGGACGCATTAGAAGACCACACCGGCACAATTAACTTTGGAGGACGCATTAGAAGACCACACCGACACAGTTAGCATTGGAGGACGCCATAGAAGACCACACCGACAAAGTTAACATTGGAGGACGCACTAGAAGACCACACCGACACATTTGACATTGGAGGACGCACTAGAAGACCACACTGACACAGTTAACATTGGAGGACGCACTAGAAGACCACACGGACGCAGTTAACATTGGAGGACGCTCTAGAAGACCACACCGGCACAGTTAACATTGGAGGACGCACTAGAAGACCACACCGGCACAGTTAACATTGGAGGACGCACTAGAAGACCCCTCCGGCACAGTTAACATTGGAGGACGCACTAGAAGGCCAAACCGACACAATTAACATTGGAGGACGTACTAGAAGACCACACCGACACAGTTAACACTGGAGGACGCAATAGAAGACCACACCGACACAGTTAACATTGGAGGAACCACTAGAAGACCACACCGACACAGTTAACATTGGAGGACGCACTAGAAGACCCCGCCGGCACAGTTAACATTGGAGGACGCACTAGAAGACCACACCGACACAGTTAACATTGGAGGACGCACTAGAAGACCACACCGGCACAGTTAACATTGGAGGACGCACTAGAAGACCACACCGACACAGTTAACACTGGAGGACGCAATAGAAGACCACACCGACACAGTTAACATTGGAGGACCCACTAGAAGACCACACCGACACAGTTAACATTGGAGGACGCACTAGAATACAACACCGGCACAGTTAACATTGGAGGACGCACTAGAAGACCCCGCCGGCACAGTTAACATTGGAAGACGCAATAGAAGACCACACCGACACAGTTAACATTGGAGGACGCACTAGAAGACCACACCGGCACAGTTAACATTGGAGGACGCACTAGAAGACCACACCGGCACAGATAACATTGGAGGACGCACTAGAATACCACACCGGCAAAGTTAACATTGGAGGACGCACTAGAAGACCACACCGGCACAGTTAACATTGGAGGACGCACTAGAAGACCACACAGGCACAGTTAACATTGGAGGACGCACTAGAAGACCGCGCCGGCACAGTTAACATTGGAGGACGCACTAGAAGACCACACCGACACAGTTAACATTGGAGGACGCACTAGAAGACCACACCGACACAGTTAACATTGGAAGACGCACTAGAAGACCACACCGACACATTTAACATAGGAGGACGCACTAGAAGACCACACCGACACAGTTAACATAGGAGGATTCACTAGAAGACCACACCGACACAGTTAACATTGGAGGACGCACTAGAAGACCACACCGACACAGTTAACATTGGAGGACGCACTAGAAGACCACACCGACACAGTTAACATTGGAGGACGCATTAGAAGACCACACCGGCACAATTAACTTTGGAGGACGCATTAGAAGACCACACCGACACAGTTAGCATTGGAGGACGCCATAGAAGACCACACCGACAAAGTTAACATTGGAGGACGCACTAGAAGAATACACCGACACAGTTGACATTGGAGGACGCACTAGAAGACCACACCGACACAGTTAACATTGGAGGACGCATTAGAAGACCACACGGACGCAGTTAACATTGGAGGACGCTCTAGAAGACCACACCGGCACAGTTAACATTGGAGGACGCACTAGAAGACAACACCGGCACAGTTAACATTGGGGGACGCACTAGAAGACCCCTCCGGCACAGTTAACATTGGAGGACGCAATAGAAGACCACACCGACACAATTAACATTGGAGGACGTACTAGAAGACCACACCGACACAGTTAACACTGGAGGACGCAATAGAAGACCACACCGACACAGTTAACAATGGAGGACCCACTAGAAGACCACACCGACACAGTTAACATTGGAGGACGCACTAGAAGACCCCGCCGGCACAGTTAACATTGGAGGACGCACTAGAAGACCACACCGACACAGTTAACATTGGAGGACGCACTAGACGACCACACCGACACAGTTAACATTGGAGGACGTACTAGTAGACC
This sequence comes from Lamellibrachia columna, assembly GCA_963662155.1. Taxonomy (NCBI): domain Eukaryota; kingdom Metazoa; phylum Annelida; class Polychaeta; order Sabellida; family Siboglinidae; genus Lamellibrachia; species Lamellibrachia columna. The sequence continues at coordinate 9,725,736 of OY759261.1, read as the reverse complement.
ACACCGACACAGTTAACATTGGAGGACGCATTAGAAGACCACACCGACACAGTTAACATTGGAGGACGCACTAGAATTACAGGTACTTTTCATCTCCCTGTATGCATGTGAATCATGGACACATTTAACATTGGAGGACGCACTAGAAGACCACACCGGCACAGTTAATATTGGAGGACGCACTAGAAGACCACACCGTCACAGTTAACATTGGAGGACGCACTAGAAGACCACACCGGCACAGTTAACATTGGAGGACGCACTAGAAGACCACACAGGCACAGTTAACATTGGAGGACGCACTAGAAGACCACACAGGCACATTTAACATTGGAGGACGCACTAGAAGACCCCTCCGGCACAGTTAACATTGGAGGACGCACTAGAAGACCACACAGGCACATTTAACATTGGAGGACGCACTAGAAGACACCTCCGGCACAGTTAACATTGGAGGACGCACTAGAAGACCACACCGGCACAGTTAACATTGGAGGACGCAATAGAAGACCACACCGGCACAGTTAACATTGGAGGACGCACTAGAAGACCACACCGACACAGTTAACATTGGAGGACGCACTAGAAGATCACACCGACACAGTTAACATTGGAGGACGCACTAGAAGACCACACGGACACAGTTAACATTGGAGGACGCACTAGAAGAACACACTGCCACAGTTAACATTGGAGGACGCACGAGAATACCACACCGGCACAGTTAACATTGGAGGACGCACTAGAAGACCCCGCCGGCACAGTTAACATTGGAGGACGCACTAGAAGACCACACCGACACAGTTAACATTGGAGGACGCACTATAAGACCACACCGACACAGTTAACATTGGAGGACGCACTAGAAGACCACACCGACACAGTTAACATTGGAGGACGCACTAGAAGACCTCACCGGCACAGTTAACATTGGAGGACGCACTAGAAGACCAAACCGGCACAGTTAACATTGGAGGACGCACTAGAATACCACACCGGCACAGTTAACATTGGAGGACGCACTAGAAGACCACACCGGCACAGTTAACATTGGAGGACGCACTAGAAGACCACACAGGCACAGTTAACATTGGAGGACGCACTAGAAGATCACACCGACACAGTTAACATTGGAGGACGCACTAGAAGACCACACGGACACAGCTAACATTGGAGGACGCACTAGAAGACCACACCGGCACAGTTAACATTGGAGGACGCACTAGAAGACCACACCGGCACAGTTAATATTGGAGGACGAACTAGAAGACCACACCGTCACAGTTAACATTGGAGGACGCACTAGAAGACCACACCGGCACAGTTAACATTGGAGGACGCACTAGAAGACCACACAGGCACAGTTAACATTGGAGGACGCACTAGAAGACCACACAGGCACAGTTAACATTGGAGGACGCACTAGAAGACCCCTCCGGCACAGTTAACATTGGAGGACGCACTAGAAGACCACACCGACACAATTAACATTGGAGGACGTACTAGAAGACCACACCGACACAGTTAACACTGGAGGACGCAATAGAAGACCACACCGACACAGTTAACATTGGAGGACCCACTAGAAGACCACACCGACACAGTTAACATTGGAGGACGCACTAGAATACAACACCGGCACAGTTAACATTGGAGGACGCACTAGAAGACCCCGCCGGCACAGTTAACATTGGAGGACGCACTAGAAGACCACACCGACACAGTTAACATTGGAGGACGCACTAGAAGACCACACCGGCACAGTTAACATAGGAGGACGTACTAGAAGACCACACCGGCAGAGATAACATTGGAGGACGCACCAGAAGACCACACCGGCAAAGTTAACATTGGAGGACGCACTAGAAGACCACACCGGCACAGTTAACATTGGAGGACGCACTAGAAGACCACACAGGCACAGTTAACATTGGAGGACGCACTAGAAGACCCCACCGGCACAGTTAACATTGGAGGACGCACTAGAAGACCACACCGACACAATTAACATTGGAGGACGCACTAGAAGATCACACCGACACAGTTAACATTGGAGGACGCACTAGACGACCACACCGACACAGTTAACATTGGGGGACGCACTAGACGACCACACCGACACAGTTAACATTGGAGGACGTACTATAAGACCACACCGACACAGTTAACATTGGAGGACGCACTAGAAGACCCCTCCGGCACAGTTAACATTGGAGGACGCACTAGAAGACCACACCGACACAATTAACATTGGAGGACGTACTAGAAGACCACACCGACACAGTTAACACTGGAGGACGCAATAGAAGACCACACCGACACAGTTAACAATGGAGGACCCACTAGAAGACCACACCGACACAGTTAACATTGGAGGACGCACTAGAAGACCACACCGACACAGTTAACATTGGAAGACGCACTAGAAGACCACACCGACACAGTTAACATAGGAGGACGCACTAGAAGACCACACCGACACAGTTAACATAGGAGGATGCACTAGAAGACCACACCGACACAGTTAACATTGGAGGACGCACTAGAAGACCACACCGACACAGTTAACATTGGAGGACGCACTAGAAGACCACACCGACACAGTTAACATTGGAGGACGCATTAGAAGACCACACCGACACAATTAACTTTGGAGGACGCATTAGAAGACCACACCGACACAGTTAGCATTGGAGGACCCAATAGAAGACCACACCGACAAAGTTAACATTGGAGGACGCACTAGAAGACCACACCGACACAGTTGACATTGGAGGACGCACTAGAAGACCACACCGACACAGTTAACATTGGAGGACGCACTAGAAGACCACACGGACGCAGTTAACATTGGAGGACGCTCTAGAAGACCACACCGGCACAGTTAACATTGGAGGACGCACTAGAAGACCGCACCGGCACAGTTAACATTGGGGGACGCACTAGAAGACCCCTCCGGCACAGTTAACATTGGAGGACGTACTAGAAGACCACACCGACACAATTAACACTGGAGGACGCAATAGAAGACCACACCGACACAGTTAACAATGGAGGACCCACTAGAAGACCACACCGACACAGTTAACATTGGAGGACGCACTAGAAGACCCCGCCGGCACAGTTAACATTGGAAGACGCACTAGAAGACCACACCGACACAGTTAACATTGGAGGACGCACTAGAAGATCAAACCGACACAGTTAACATTGGAGGACGCACTAGACGACCACACCGACACAGTTAACATTGGAGGACGTACTAGAAGACCACACCGACACAGTTAACACTGGAGGACGCAATAGAAGACCACACCGACACAGTTAACATTGGAGGACCCACTAGAAGACCACACCGACACAGTTAACATTGGAGGACGCACTAGAATACAACACCGGCACAGTTAACATTGGAGGACGCACTAGAAGACCCCGCCGGCACAGTTAACATTGGAGGACGCACTAGAAGACCACACCGACACAGTTAACATTGTAGGACGCACTAGAAGACCACACCGGCACAGTTAACATAGGAGGACGTACTAGAAGACCACACCGGCAGAGATAACATTGGAGGACGCACCAGAAGACCACACCGGCAAAGTTAACATTGGAGGACGCACTAGAAGACCACACCGGCACAGTTAACATTGGAGGACGCACTAGAAGACCACACAGGCACAGTTAACATTGGAGGACGCACTAGAAGACCCCACCGGCACAGTTAACATTGGAGGACGCACTAGAAGACCACACCGACACAATTAACATTGGAGGACGCACTAGAAGATCACACCGACACAGTTAACATTGGAGGACGCACTAGACGACCACACCGACACAGTTAACATTGGGGGACGCACTAGACGACCACACCGACACAGTTAACATTGGAGGACGTACTATAAGACCACACCGACACAGTTAACATTGGAGGACGCACTAGAAGACCCCTCCGGCACAGTTAACATTGGAGGACGCACTAGAAGACCACACCGACACAATTAACATTGGAGGACGTACTAGAAGACCACACCGACACAGTTAACACTGGAGGACGCAATAGAAGACCACACCGACACAGTTAACAATGGAGGACCCACTAGAAGACCACACCGACACAGTTAACATTGGAGGACGCACTAGAAGACCACACCGACACAGTTAACATTGGAAGACGCACTAGAAGACCACACCGACACAGTTAACATAGGAGGACGCACTAGAAGACCACACCGACACAGTTAACATAGGAGGATGCACTAGAAGACCACACCGACACAGTTAACATTGGAGGACGCACTAGAAGACCACACCGACACAGTTAACATTGGAGGACGCACTAGAAGACCACACCGACACAGTTAACATTGGAGGACGCATTAGAAGACCACACCGGCACAATTAACTTTGGAGGACGCATTAGAAGACCACACCGACACAGTTAGCATTGGAGGACGCCATAGAAGACCACACCGACAAAGTTAACATTGGAGGACGCACTAGAAGACCACACCGACACAGTTGACATTGGAGGACGCACTAGAAGACCACACCGACACAGTTAACATTGGAGGACGCACTAGAAGACCACACGGACGCAGTTAACATTGGAGGACGCACTAGAAGATCAAACCGACACTGTTAACATTGGAGGACGCACTAGACGACCACACCGACACAGTTAACATTGGAGGACGTACTAGTAGACCACACCGACACAGTTAACATTGGAGGACGCATTAGAAGACCACACCGACACAGTTAACATTGGAGGACGCACTAGAATTACAGGTACTTTTCATCTCCCTGTATGCATGTGAATCATGGACACATTTAACATTGGAGGACGCACTAGAAGACCACACCGGCACAGTTAATATTGGAGGACGCACTAGAAGACCACACCGTCACAGTTAACATTGGAGGACGCACTAGAAGACCACACCGGCACAGTTAACATTGGAGGACGCACTAGAAGACTACACAGGCACAGTTAACATTGGAGGACGCACTAGAAGACCACACAGGCACAGTTAACATTGGAGGACGCACTAGAAGACCCCTCCGGCACAGTTAACATTGGAGGACGCACTAGAAGACCACACCGGCACAGTTAACATTGGAGGACGCAATAGAAGACCACACCGGCACAGTTAACATTGGAGGACGCACTAGAAGACCACACCGACACAGTTAACATTGGAGGACGCACTAGAAGATCACACCGACACAGTTAACATTGGAGGACGCACTAGAAGACCACACGGACACAGTTAACATTGGAGGACGCACTAGAAGAACACACTGCCACAGTTAACATTGGAGGACGCACTAGAATACCACACCGGCACAGTTAACATTGGAGGACGCACTAGAAGACCCCGCCGGCACAGTTAACATTGGAGGACGCACTAGAAGACCACACCGACACAGTTAACATTGGAGGACGCACTAGAAGACCACACCGACACAGTTAACATTGGAGGACGCACTAGAAGAACACACCGACACAGTTAACATTGGAGGACGCACTAGAAGACCTCACCGGCACAGTTAACATTGGAGGACGCACTAGTAGACCAAACCGGCACAGTTAACATTGGAGGACGCACTAGAATACCACACCGGCACAGTTAACATTGGAGGACGCACTAGAAGACCACACCGGCACAGTTAACATTGGAGGACGCACTAGAAGACCACACAGGCACAGTTAACATTGGAGGACGCACTAGAAGATCACACCGACACAGTTAACATTGGAGGACGCACTAGAAGACCACACGGACACAGTTAACATTGGAGGACGCACTAGAAGACCACACCGGCACAGTTAACATTGGAGGACGCACTAGAAGACCACACCGGCACAGTTAATATTGGAGGACGCACTAGAAGACCACACCGTCACAGTTAACATTGGAGGAAGCACTAGAAGACCACACCGGCACAGTTAACATTGGAGGACGCACTAGAAGACCACACAGGCACAGTTAACATTGGAGGACGCACTAGAAGACCACACAGGCACAGTTAACATTGGAGGACGCACTAGAAGACCCCTCTGGCACAGTTAACATTGGAGGACGCACTAGAAGACCACACCGACACAGTTAACATTGGAGGACCCACTAGAAGACCACACCGACACAGTTAACATTGGAGGACGCACTAGAATACAACACCGGCACAGTTAACATTGGAGGACGCACTAGAAGACCCCGCCGGCACAGTTAACATTGGAGGACGCACTAGAAGACCACACCGACACAGTTAACATTGGAGGACGCACTAGAAGACCACACCGGCACAGTTAACATAGGAGGACGTACTAGAAGACCACACCGGCACAGATAACATTGGAGGACGCACTAGAAGACCACACCGGCAAAGTTAACATTGGAGGACGCACTAGAAGACCACACCGGCACAGTTAACATTGGAGGACGCACTAGAAGACCACACAGGCACAGTTAACATTGGAGGACGCACTAGAAGACCCCACCGGCACAGTTAACATTGGAGGACGCACTAGAAGACCACACCGACACAATTAACATTGGAGGACGCACTAGAAGATCACACCGACACAGTTAACATTGGAGGACGCACTAGACGACCACACCGACACAGTTAACATTGGGGGACGCACTAGACGACCACACCGACACAGTTAACATTGGAGGACGTACTATAAGACCATACCGACACAGTTAACATTGGAGGACGCACTAGAAGACCACACCGGCACAGATAACATTGGAGGACGCACTAGAATACCACACCGGCAAAGTTAACATTGGAGGACGCACTAGAAGACCACACCGGCACAGTTAACATTGGAGGACGCACTAGAAGACCACACAGGCACAGTTAACATTGGAGGACGCACTAGAAGACCGCGCCGGCACAGTTAACATTGGAGGACGCACTAGAAGACCACACCGACACAGTTAACATTGGAGGACGCACTAGAAGACCACACCGACACAGTTAACATTGGAAGACGCACTAGAAGACCACACCGACACATTTAACATAGGAGGACGCACTAGAAGACCACACCGACACAGTTAACATAGGAGGATTCACTAGAAGACCACACCGACACAGTTAACATTGGAAGACGCACTAGAAGACCACACCGACACAGTTAACATTGGAGGACGCACTAGAAGACCCCTCCGGCACAGTTAACATTGGAGGACGCACTAGAAGACCACTCCGACACAATTAACATTGGAGGACGTACTAGAAGACCACACCGACACAGTTAACACTGGAGGACGCAATAGAAGACCACACCGACACAGTTAACAATGGAGGACCCACTAGAAGACCACACCGACACAGTTAACATTGGAGGACGCACTAGAAGACCCCGCCGGCACAGTTAACATTGGAGGACGCACTAGAAGACCACACCGACACAGTTAACATTGGAGGACGCACTAGAAGATCACACCGACACAGTTAACATTGGAGGACGCACTAGAAGACCACACCGACACAGTTGACATTGGAGGACGCACTAGAAGACCACACCGACAAAGTTAACATTGGAGGACGCACTAGAAGACCACACGGACGCAGTTAACATTGGAGGACGCTCTAGAAGACCACACCGGCCCAGTTAACATTGGAGGACGCACTAGAAGACCACACCGGCACAGTTAACGTTGGAGGACGCACTAGAAGACCCCTCCGGCACAGTTAACATTGGAGGACGCACTAGAAGACCACACCGACACAATTAACATTGGAGGACGTACTAGAAGACCACACCGACACAGTTAACACTGGAGGACGCAATAGAAGACCACACCGACACAGTTAACAATGGAGGACCCACTAGAAGACCACACCGACACAGTTAACATTGGAGGACGCACTAGAAGACCCCGCCGGCACAGTTAACATTGGAGGACGCACTAGAAGACCACACCGACACAGTTAACTTTGGAGGACGCACTAGAAGATCACACCGACACAGTTAACATTGGAGGACGCACTAGACGACTACACCGACACAGTTAACATTGGAGGACGTACTAGTAGACCACACCGACACAGTTAACATTGGAGGACGCATTAGAAGACCACACCGACACAGTTAACATTGGAGGACGCACTAGAATTACAGGTACTTTTCATCTCCCTGTATGCATGTGAATCATGGAAACATTTAACATTGGAGGACGCACTAGAAGACCACACCGGCACTGTTAATATTGGAGGACGCACTAGAAGACCACACCGTCACAGTTAACATTGGAGGACGCACTAGAAGACCACACCGGCACAGTTAACATTGGAGGACGCACTAGAAGACCACACAGGCACAGTTAACATTGGAGGACGCACTAGAAGACCACACAGGCACAGTTAACATTGGAGGACGCACTAGAAGACCCCTCCGGCACAGTTAACATTGGAGGACGCACTAGAAGACCACACCGGCACAGTTAACATTGGAGGACGCAATAGAAGACCACACCGGCACAGTTAACATTGGAGGACGCACTAGAAGACCACACCGACACAGTTAACATTGGAGGACGCACTAGAAGATCACACCGACACAGTTAACATTGGAGGACGCACTAGAAGACCACACGGACACAGTTAACATTGGAGGACGCACTAGAAGAACACACTGCCACAGTTAACATTGGAGGACGCACTAGAATACCACAACGGCACAGTTAACATTGGAGGACGCACTAGAAGACCCCGCCGGCACAGTTAACATTGGAGGACGCACTAGAAGACCACACCGACACAGTTAACATTGGAGGACGCTCTAGAAGACCACACCGACACAGTTAACATTGGAGGACGCACTAGAAGACCAAACCGACACAGTTAACATTTGAGGACGCACTAGAAGACCTCACCGGCACAGTTAACATTGGAGGACGCACTAGAAGGCCAAACCGGCACAGTTAACATTGGAGGACGCACTAGAATACCACACCGGCACAGTTAACATTGGAGGACGCACTAGAAGACCACACCGGCACAGTTAACATTGGAGGACGCACTAGAAGACCACACCGGCACAGTTAACATTGGAGGACGCACTAGAAGACCACACCGGCACAGTTAACATTGGAGGACGCACTAGAAGACCACACAGGCACAGTTAACATTGGAGGACGCACTAGAAGACCACAAAGGCACAGTTAACATTGGAGGACGCACTAGAAGACCCCTCCGGCACAGTTAACATTGGAGGACGCACTAGAAGACCACACCGACACAATTAACATTGGAGGACGTACTAGAAGACCACACCGACACAGTTAACACTGGAGGACGCAATAGAAGACCACACCGACACAGTTAACATTGGAGGACCCACTAGAAGACCACACCGACACAGTTAACATTGGAGGACGCACTAGAATACAACACCGGCACAGTTAACATTGGAGGACGCACTAGAAGACCCCGCCGGCACAGTTAACATTGGAGGACGCACTAGAAGACCACACCGACACAGTTAACATTGGAGGACGCACTAGAAGACCACACCGGCACAGTTAACATAGGAGGACGTACTAGAAGACCACACCGGCACAGATAACATTGGAGGACGCACTAGAAGACCACACCGGCAAAGTTAACATTGGAGGACGCACTAGAAGACCACACCGGCACAGTTAACATTGGAGGACGCACTAGAAGACCACACAGGCACAGTTAACATTGGAGGACGCACTAGAAGACCCCACCGGCACAGTTAACATTGGAGGACGCACTAGAAGACCACACCGACACAATTAACATTGGAGGACGCACTAGAAGATCACACCGACACAGTTAACATTGGAGGACGCACTAGACGACCACACCGACACAGTTAACATTGGGGGACGCACTAGACGACCACACCGACACAGTTAACATTGGAGGACGTACTATAAGACCACACCGACACAGTTAACATTGGAGGACGCATTAGAAGACCACACCGACACAGTTAACATTGGAGGACGCACTAGAATTACTGGTACTTTTCATCTCCCTGTATGCATGTGAATCATGGACACATTTAACATTGGAGGACGCACTAGAAGACCACACCGGCACAGTTAACATTGGAGGACGCACTAGAAGACCACACCATCACAGTTAACATTGGAGGACGCACTAGAAGACCACACCGGCACAGTTAACATTGGAGGACGCACTAGAAGACCACACAGGCACAGTTATCATTGGAGGACGCACTAGAAGACCACACAGGCACAGTTAACATTGGAGGACGCACTAGAAGACCCCTCCGGCACAGTTAACATTGGAGGCTGCACTAGAAGACCACACCGGCACAGTTGACATTGGAGGATGCACTAGAAGACCACACAGGCACAGTTAACATTGGAGGGTGCACTAGAAGACCACACAGGCACAGTTAACATTGGAGGACGCACTAGAAGACCCCTCCGGCACAGTTAAAATTGGAGGACGCACTAGAAGACCACACCGACACAATTAACATTGGAGGACGTACTAGAAGACCACACCGACACAGTTAACACTGGAGGACGCAATAGAAGACCACACCGACACAGTTAACATTGGAGGACCCACTAGAAGACCACACCGACACAGTTAACATTGGAGGACGCACTAGAATACAACACCGGCACAGTTAACATTGGAGGACGCACTAGAAGACCCCGCCGGCACAGTTAACATTGGAGGACGCACTAGAAGACCACACCGACACAGTTAACATTGGAGGACGCACTAGAAGACCACACCGGCACAGATAACATTGGAGGCCGCACTAGAAGACCACACCGACACAGTTAACATTGGAGGACGCACTAGAAGACCATACCTTCACAGTTAACATTGGAGGTCGCACTAGAAGACCCCGCCGGCACAGTTAACATTGGAGGACGCACTAGAAGACCACACCGACACAGTTAACATTGGAGGACGCACTAGAAGACCACACCGGCACCGTTAACATAGGAGGACGTACTAGAAGACCACACCGGCACAGATAACATTGGAGGACGCACTAGAAGACCACACCGGCAAAGTTAACATTGGAGGACGCACTAGAAGACCACACCGGCACAGTTAACATTGGAGGACGCACTAGAAGACCACACAGGCACAGTTAACATTGGAGGACGCACTAGAAGACCCCACCGGCACAGTTAACATTGGAGGACGCACTAGAAGACCACACCGACACAATTAACATTGGAGGACGCACTAGAAGATCACACCGACACAGTTAACATTGGAGGACGCACTAGACGACCACACCGACACAGTTAACATTGGGGGACGCACTAGACGACAACACCGACACAGTTAACATTGGAGGACGTACTATAAGACCACACCGACACAGTTAACATTGGAGGACGCATTAGAAGACCACACCGACACAGTTAACATTGGAGGACGCACTAGAATTACTGGTACTTTTCATCTCCCTGTATGCATGTGAATCATGGACACATTTAACATTGGAGGACGCACTAGAAGACCACACCGGCACAGTTAACATTGGAGGACGCACTAGAAGACCACACAGGCACAGTTAACATTGGAGGACGCACTAGAAGACCCCTCCGGCACAGTTAATATTGGAGGACGCACTAGAAGACCACACCGGCACAGTTGACATTGGAGGATGCACTAGAAGACCACACAGGCACAGTTAACATTGGAGGGTGCACTAGAAGACCACACAGGCACAGTTAACATTGGAGGACGCACTAGAAGACCCCTCCGGCACAGTTAAAATTGGAGGACGCACTAGAAGACCACACCGACACAATTAACATTGGAGGACGTACTAGAAGACCACACCGACACAGATAACACTGGAGGACGCAATAGAAGACCACACCGACACAGTTAACATTGGAGGACCCACTAGAAGACCACACCGACACAGATAACATTGGAGGACGCACTAGAATACAACACCGGCACAGTTAACATTGGAGGACGCACTAGAAGACCCCGCCGGCACAGTTAACATTGGAGTACGCACTAGAAGACCACACCGACACAGTTAACATTGGAGGACGCACTAGAAGACCACACCGGCACAGATAACATTGGAGGCCGCACTAGAAGACCACACCGACACAGTTAACATTGGAGGACGCACTAGAAGACCATACCTTCACAGTTAACATTGGAGGTCGCACTAGAAGACCTCGCCGGCACAGTTAACATTGGAGGACGCACTAGAAGACCACACCGACACAGTTAACATTGGAGGACGCACTAGAAGACCACACCGGCACAGTTAACATAGGAGGACGTACTAGAAGACCACACCGGCACAGATAACATTGGAGGACGCACTAGAAGACCACACCGGCAAAGTTAACATTGGAGGACGCACTAGAAGACCACACCGGCACAGTTAACATTGGAGGACGCACTAGAAGACCACACAGGCACAGTTAACATTGGAGGACGCACTAGAAGACCCCACCGGCACAGTTAACATTGGAGGACGCACTAGAAGACCACACCGACACAATTAACATTGGAGGACGCACTAGAAGATCACACCGACACAGTTAACATTGGAGGACGCACTAGACGACCACACCGACACAGTTAACATTGGGGGACGCACTAGACGACAACACCGACACAGTTAACATTGGAGGACGTACTATAAGACCACACCGACACAGTTAACATTGGAGGACGCATTAGAAGACCACACCGACACAGTTAACATTGGAGGACGCACTAGAATTACTGGTACTTTTCATCTCCCTGTATGCATGTGAATCATGGACACATTTAACATTGGAGGACGCACTAGAAGACCACACCGGCACAGTTAACATTGGAGGACGCACTAGAAGACCACACCGTCACAGATAACATTGGAGGACGCACTAGAAGACCACACCGGCACAGTTAACATTGGAGGACGCACTAGAAGACCACACAGGCACAGTTAACATTGGAGGACGCACTAGAAGACCACACAGGCACAGTTAACATTGGAGGACGCACTAGAAGACCCCTCCGGCACAGTTAACATTGAAGGACGCACTAGAAGACCACACCGGCACAGTTAACATTGGAGGATGCACTAGAAGACGTCACAGGCACAGTTAACATTGGAGGGCGCACTAGAAGACCACACAGGCACAGTTAACATTGGAGGACGCACTAGAAGACCCCTCCGGCACAGTTAACATTGGAGGACGCACTAGAAGACCACACCGACACAATTAACATTGGAGGACGAACTAGAAGACCACACCGACACAGTTAACACTGGAGGACGCAATAGAAGACCACACCGACACAGTTAACATTGGAGGACACACTAGAAGACCACACCGACACAGTTAACATTGGAGGACGCACTAGAATACAACACCGGCACAGTTAACATTGGAGGACGCACTAGAAGACCCCGCCGGCACCGTTAACATTGGAGGACGCACTAGAAGACCACACCGACACAGTTAACATTGGAGGACGCACTAGAAGACCACACCGGCACAGTTAACATTGGAGGCCGCACTAGAAGACCACACCGACACAGTTAACATTGGAGGACGCACTAGAAGACCATACCGGCACAGTTAACATTGGAGGTCGCACTAGAAGACCCCGCCGGCACAGTTAACATTGGAGGACGCACTAGAAGACCACACCGACACAGTTAACATTGGAGGACGCACTAGAAGACCACACCGGCACAGTTAACATAGGAGGACGTACTAGAAGACCACACCGGCACAGATAACATTGGAGGACGCACTAGAAGACCACACCGGCAAAGTTAACATTGGAGGACGCACTAGAAGACCACACCGGCACAGTTAACATTGGAGGACGCACTAGAAAACCACACAGGCACAGTTAACATTGGAGGACGCACTAGAAGACCCCACCGGCACAGTTAACATTGGAGGACGCACTAGACGACCACACCGACACAGTTAACATTGGAGGACGTACTATAAGATCACACCGACACAGTTAACATTGGAGGACGCACTAGAATTACTGGTACTTTTCATCTCCCTGTATGCATGTGAATCATGGACACATTTAACATTGGAGGACGCACTAGAAGACCACACCGGCACAGTTAACATTGGAGGACGCACTAGAAGACCACACCGGCAAAGTTAACATTGGAGGACGCACTAGAAGACCACACCGGCACAGTTAACATTGGAGGACGCACTAGAAGACCACACAGGCACAGTTAACATTGGAGGACGCACTAGAAGACCCCACCGGCACAGTTAACATTGGAGGACGCACTAGAAGACCACACCGACACAGTTAACATTGGGGGACGCACTAGACGACAACACCGACACAGTTAACATTGGAGGACGTACTATAAGACCACACCGACACAGTTAACATTGGAGGACGCACTAGAATTACTGGTACTTTTCATCTCCCTGTATGCATGTGAATCATGGACACATTTAACATTGGAGGACGCACTAGAAGACCACACCGGCACAGTTAACATTGGAGGACGCACTAGAAGACCACACCGGCAAAGTTAACATTGGAGGACGCACTAGAAGACCACACCGGCACAGTTAACATTGGAGGACGCACTAGAAGACCACACAGGCACAGTTAACATTGGAGGACGCACTAGAAGATCACACCGACACAGTTAACATTGGAGGACGCACTAGACGACCACACCGACACAGTTAACATTGGGGGACGCACTAGACGACAACACCGACACAGTTAACATTGGAGGACGTACTATAAGACCACACCGACACAGTTAACATTGGAGGACGCATTAGAAGACCACACCGACACAGTTAACATTGGAGGACGCACTAGAATTACTGGTACTTTTCATCTCCCTGTATGCATGTGAATCATGGACACATTTAACATTGGAGGACGCACTAGAAGACCACACCGGCACAGTTAACATTGGAGGACGCACTAGAAGACCACACCGTCACAGATAACATTGGAGGACGCACTAGAAGACCACAGCGGCACAGTTAACATTGGAGGACGCACTAGAAGACCACACAGGCACAGTTAACATTGGAGGACGCACTAGAAGACCACACAGGCACAGTTAACATTGGAGGACGCACTAGAAGACCCCTCCGGCACAGTTAACATTGAAGGACGCACTAGAAGACCACACCGGCACAGTTAACATTGGAGGATGCACTAGAAGACGTCACAGGCACAGTTAACATTGGAGGGCGCACTAGAAGACCACACAGGCACAGTTAACATTGGAGGACGCACTAGAAGACCCCTCCGGCACAGTTAACATTGGAGGACGCACTAGAAGACCACACCGACACAATTAACATTGGAGGACGTACTAGAAGACCACACCGACACAGTTAACACTGGAGGACGCAATAGAAGACCACACCGACACAGTTAACATTGGAGGACACACTAGAAGACCACACCGACACAGTTAACATTGGAGGACGCACTAGAATACAACACCGGCACAGTTAACATTGGAGGATGCACTAGAAGACCCCGCCGGCACAGTTAACATTGGAGGACGCACTAGAAGACCACACCGACACAGTTAACATTGGAGGACGCACTAGAAAACCACACCGGCACAGTTAACATTGGAGGCCGCACTAGAAGACCACACCGACACAGTTAACATTGGAGGACGCACTAGAAGACCATACCGGCACAGTTAACATTGGAGGTCGCACTAGAAGACCCCGCCGGCACAGTTAACATTGGAGGACGCACTAGAAGACCACACCGACACAGTTAACATTGGAGGACGCACTAGAAGACCACACCGGCACAGTTAACATAGGAGGACGTACTAGAAGACCACACCGGCACAGATAACATTGGAGGACGCACTAGAAGACCACACCGGCAAAGTTAACATTGGAGGACGCACTAGAAGACCGCACCGGCACAGTTAACATTGGAGGACGCACTAGAAAACCACACAGGCACAGTTAACATTGGAGGACGCACTAGAAGACCCCACCGGCACAGTTAACATTGGAGGACGCACTAGACGACCACACCGACACAGTTAACATTGGAGGACGTACTATAAGATCACACCGACACAGTTAACATTGGAGGACGCATTAGAAGACCACACCGACACAGTTAACATTGGAGGACGCACTAGAATTACTGGTACTTTTCATCTCCCTGTATGCATGTGAATCATGGACACATTTAACATTGGAGGACGCACTAGAAGACCACACCGGCACAGTTAACATTGGAGGACGCACTAGAAGACCACACCGGCAAAGTTAACATTGGAGGACGCACTAGAAGACCACACCGGCACAGTTAACATTGGAGGACGCACTAGAAGACCACACAGGCACAGTTAACATTGGAGGACGCACTAGAAGACCCCACCGGCACAGTTAACATTGGAGGACGCACTAGAAGACCACACCGACACAATTAACATTGGAGGACGCACTAGAAGATCACACCGACACAGTTAACATTGGAGGACGCACTAGACGACCACACCGACACAGTTAACATTGGGGGACGCACTAGACGACAACACCGACACAGTTAACATTGGAGGACGTACTATAAGACCACACCGACACAGTTAACATTGGAGGACGCATTAGAAGACCACACCGACACAGTTAACATTGAAGGACGCATTATAATTACTGGTACTTTTCATCTCCCTGTATGCATGTGAATCATGGACACATTTAACATTGGAGGACGCACTAGAAGACCACACCGGCACAGTTAACATTGGAGGACGCACTAGAAGACCACACCGTCACAGATAACATTGGAGGACGCACTAGAAGACCACACCGGCACAGTTAACATTGGAGGACGCACTAGAAGACCACACAGGCACAGTTAACATTGGAGGACGCACTAGAAGACCACACAGGCACAGTTAACATTGGAGGACGCACTAGAAGACCCCTCCGGCACAGTTAACATTGAAGGACGCACTAGAAGACCACACCGGCACAGTTAACATTGGAGGATGCACTAGAAGACGACACAGGCACAGTTAACATTGGAGGGCGCACTAGAAGACCACACAGGCACAGTTAACATTGGAGGACGCACTAGAAGACCCCTCCGGCACAGTTAACATTGGAGGACGCACTAGAAGACCACACCGACACAATTAACATTGGAGGACGTACTAGAAGACCACACCGACACAGTTAACACTGGAGGACGCAATAGAAGACCACACCGACACAGTTAACATTGGAGGACACACTAGAAGACCACACCGACACAGTTAACATTGGAGGACGCACTAGAATACAACACCGGCACAGTTAACATTGGAGGACGCACTAGAAGACCCATCCGGCACAGTTAACATTGGAGGACGCACTAGAAGACCACACCGACACAGTTAACATTGGAGGACGCATTAGAAGACCACACCGGCACAGTTAACATTGGAGGCCGCACTAGAAGACCACACCGACACAGTTAACATTGGAGGACGCACTAGAAGACCATACCGGCACAGTTAACATTGGAGGTCGCACTAGAAGACCCCGCCGGCACAGATAACATTGGAGGACGCACTAGAAGACCACACCGACACAGTTAACATTGGAGGACGCACTAGAAGACCACACCGGCACAGTTAACATAGGAGGACGTACTAGAAGACTACACCGGCACAGATAACATTGGAGGACGCACTAGAAGACCACACCGGCAAAGTTAACATTGGAGGACGCACTAGAAGACCACACCGGCACAGTTAACATTGGAGGACGCACTAGAAAACCACACAGGCACAGTTAACATTGGAGGACGCACTAGAAGACCCCACCGGCAGAGTTAACATTGGAGGACGCACTAGACGACCACACCGACACAGTTAACATTGGAGGACGTACTATAAGACCACACCGACAAAGTTAACATTGGAGGACGCATTAGAAGACCACACCGACACAGTTAACATTGGAGGACGCACTAGAATTACTGGTACTTTTCATCTCTATGTATGCATGTGAATCATGGACACATTTAACATTGGAGGACGCACTAGAAGACCACACCGGCACAGTTAACATTGGAGGACGCACTAGAAGACCACACCGTCACAGTTAACATTGGAGGACGCACTAGAAGACCACACCGGCACAGTTAACATTGGAGGACGCACTAGAAGACCACACAGGCACAGTTAACATTGGAGGACGCACTAGAAGACCACACCGTCACAGTTAACATTGGAGGACGCACTAGAAGACCACACCGGCACAGTTAACATTGGAGGACGCACTAGAAGACCACACAGGCACATTTAACATTGGAGGACGCACTAGAAGACCACACAGGCACAGTTAACATTGGAGGACGCACTAGAAGACCCCTCCGGCACAGTTAACATTGGAGGACGCACTAGAAGACCACACCGACACAATTAACATTGGAGGACGCACTAGAAGACCACACCGACACAGTTAACATTGGAGGACGCACTAGAAGACCACACCGGCACAGTTAACATTGGAGGACGCACTAGAATACCACACCGGCACAGTTAACATTGGAGGACGCACTATAAGACCCCGCCGGCACAGTTAACATTGGAGGACGCACTAGAAGACCACACCGACACAGTTAACATTGGAGGACGCACTAGAAGACCACACCGACACAGTTAACATTGGAGGACGCACTAGAAGACCACACCGACACAGTTAACATTGGAGGACGCACTAGAAGACCACACCGGCACAGTTAACATTGGAGGACGCACTAGAAGACCACACCGACACAGTTAACATTGGAGGACGCACTAGAAGACCACACCGGCACAGTTAACATTGGAGGACGCACTAGAAGACCACACAGGCACAGTTAACATTGGAGGACGCACTAGAAGACCACACAGGCACAGTTAACATTGGAGGACGCACTAGAAGACCCCTCCGGCACAGTTAACATTGGAGGACGCACTAGAAGACCACACCGACACAATTAACATTGGAGGACGTACTAGAAGACAACACCGACACAGTTAACACTGGAGGACGCAATAGAAGACCACACCGACACAGTTAACATTGGAGGACCCACTAGAAGACCACACCGACACAGTTAACATTGGAGGACGTACTATAAGACCACACCGACACAGTTAACATTGGAGGACGCATTAGAAGACTACACCGACACAGTTAACATTGGAGGACGCACTAGAATTACTGGTACTTTTCATCTCCCTGTATGCATGTGAATCATGGACACATTTAACATTGGAAGACGCACTAGAAGACCACACCGGCACAGTTAACATTGGAGGACGCACTAGAAGACCACACCGTCACAGTTAACATTGGAGGACGCACTAGAAGACCACACCGGCACAGTTAACATTGGAGGACGCACTAGAAGACCACACAGGCACATTTAACATTGGAGGACGCACTAGAAGACCACACAGGCACAGTTAACATTGGAGGACGCACTAGAAGACCCCTCCGGCACAGTTAACATTGGAGGACGCACTAGAAGACCACACCGGCACAGTTAACATTGGAGGATGCATTAGAAGACCACACAGGCACAGTTAACATTGGAGGGCGCACTAGAAGACCACACAGGCACAGTTAACATTGGAGGACGCACTAGAAGACCCCTCCGGCCCAGTTAACATTGGAGGACGCACTAGAAGACCACACCGACACAATTAACATTGG
Source organism: Lamellibrachia columna (assembly GCA_963662155.1). NCBI lineage: Eukaryota > Metazoa > Annelida > Polychaeta > Sabellida > Siboglinidae > Lamellibrachia > Lamellibrachia columna. The sequence continues at coordinate 9,706,018 of OY759261.1, read as the reverse complement.
AGGACGTACTAGAAGACCACACTGACACAGTTAACATTGGAGGACGCAATAGAAGACCACACCGACACAGTTAACATTGGAGGACCCACTAGAAGACCACGCCGACACAGTTAACATTGGAGGACGCACTAGAATACAACACCGGCACAGTTAACATTGGAGGACGCACTAGAAGACCCCGCCGGCACAGTTAACATTGGAGGACGCACTAGAAGTCCACACCGACACAGTTAACATTGGAGGACGCACTAGAAGACCACACCGGCACAGTTAACATTGGAGGCCGCACTAGAAGACCACACCGACACAGTTAACATTGGAGGACGCACTAGAATACCATACCGGCACAGTTAACATTGGAGGTCGCACTAGAAGACCCCGCCGGCACAGTTAACATTGGAGGACGCACTAGAAGACCACACCGACACAGTTAACATTGGGGGACGCACTAGACGACCACACCGACACAGTTAACATTGGAGGACGTACTATAAGACCACACCGACACAGTTAACATTGGAGGACGCATTATAAGACCACACCGACACATTTAACATTGGAGGACGCACTAGAATTACTGGTACTTTTCATCTCCCTGTATGCATGTGAATCATGGACACATTTAACATTGGAGGACGCACTAGAAGACCACACCGGCACAGTTAACATTGGAGGAGGCACTAGAAGACCACACCGTCACAGATAACATTGGAGGACGCACTAGAAGACCACACCGGCACAGTTAACATTGGAGGACGCACTAGAAGACCACACAGGCACAGTTAACATTGGAGGACGCACTAGAAGACCACACCGTCACAGTTAACATTGGAGGACGCACTAGAAGACCACACCGGCACAGTTAACATTGGAGGACGCACTAGAAGACCACACAGGCACATTTAACATTGGAGGACGCACTAGAAGACCACACAGGCACAGTTAACATTGGAGGACGCACTAGAAGACCCCTCCGGCACAGATAACATTGGAGGACGCACTAGAAGACCACACCGGCACAGTTAACATTGGAGGATGCATTAGAAGACCACACAGGCACAGTTAACATTGGAGGGCGCACTAGAAGACCACACAGGCACAGTTAACATTGGAGGACGCACTAGAAGACCCCTCCGGCCCAGTTAACATTGGAGGACGCACTAGAAGACCACACCGACACAATTAACATTGGAGGACGTACTAGAAGACCACACTGACACAGTTAACATTGGAGGACGCAATAGAAGACCACACCGACACAGTTAACATTGGAGGACCCACTAGAAGACCACGCCGACACAGTTAACATTGGAGGACGCACTAGAATACAACACCGGCACAGTTAACATTGGAGGACGCACTAGAAGACCCCGCCGGCACAGTTAACATTGGAGGACGCACTAGAAGTCCACACCGACACAGTTAACATTGGAGGACGCACTAGAAGACCACACCGGCACAGTTAACATTGGAGGCCGCACTAGAAGACCACACCGACACAGTTAACATTGGAGGACGCACTAGAAGACCATACCGGCACAGTTAACATTGGAGGTCGCACTAGAAGACCCCGCCGGCACAGTTAACATTGGAGGACGCACTAGAAGACCACACCGACACAGTTAACATTGGGGGACGCACTAGACGACCACACCGACACAGTTAACATTGGAGGACGTACTATAAGACCACACCGACACAGTTAACATTGGAGGACGCATTATAAGACCACACCGACACATTTAACATTGGAGGACGCACTAGAATTACTGGTACTTTTCATCTCCCTGTATGCATGTGAATCATGGACACATTTAACATTGGAGGACGCACTAGAAGACCACACCGGCACAGTTAACATTGGAGGAGGCACTAGAAGACCACACCGTCACAGATAACATTGGAGGACGCACTAGAAGACCACACCGGCACAGTTAACATTGGAGGACGCACTAGAAGACCACACAGGCACAGTTAACATTGGAGGACGCACTAGAAGACCCCTCCGGCACAGTTAACATTGAAGGACGCACTAGAAGACCACACCGGCACAGTTAACATTGGAGGATGCACTAGAAGACGACACAGGCACAGTTAACATTGGAGGGCGCACTAGAAGACCACACAGGCACAGTTAACATTGGAGGACGCACTAGAAGACCCCTCCGGCACAGTTAACATTGGAGGACGCACTAGAAGACCACACCGACACAATTAACATTGGAGGACGTACTAGAAGACCACACCGACACAGTTAACACTGGAGGACGCAATAGAAGACCACACCGACACAGTTAACATTGGAGGACCCACTAGAAGACCACACCGACACAGTTAACATTGGAGGACGCACTAGAATACAACACCGGCACAGTTAACATTGGAGGACGCACTAGAAGACCCCGCGGCACAGTTAACATTGGAGGACGCACTAGAAGACCACACCGACACAGTTAACATTGGAGGACGCACTAGAAGACCACACCGGCACAGTTAACATTGGAGGCCGCACTAGAAGACCACACCGACACAGTTAACATTGGAGGACGCACTAGAAGACCATACCGGCACAGATAACATTGGAGGTCGCACTAGAAGACCCCGCCGGCACAATTAACATTGGAGGACGCACTAGATGACCACACCGACACAGTTAACATTGGAGGACGCACTAGAAGACCACACCGGCACAGTTAACATAGGAGGACGTACTAGAAGACCACACCGGCACAGATAACATTGGAGGACGCACTAGAAGACCACACCGGCACAGTTAACATTGGAGGACGCACTAGAAGACCACACCGACACAGTTAACACTGGAGGACGCAATAGAAGACCACACCGACACAGTTAACATTGGAGGACCCACTAGAAGACCACACCGACACAGTTAACATTGGAGGACGCACTAGAATACAACACCGGCACAGTTAACATTGGAGGACGCACTAGAAGACCACACCGACACAGTTAACATTGGAGGACGCACTAGAAGAACACACCGGCTCAGTTAACATTGGAGGACGCACTAGAAGACCACACCGACACAGTTAACATTGGAGGACGCACTAGAAGACCACACCGACACAGTTAACATTGGAGGACGCACTAGAAGACCACACCGGCACAGTTAACATTGGAGGACGCACTAGAATACCACACCGGCACAGTTAACATTGGAGGACGCACTATAAGACCCCGCCGGCACAGTTAACATTGGAGGACGCACTAGAAGACCACACCGACACAGTTAACATTGGAGGACGCACTAGAAGACCACACCGACACAGTTAACATTGGAGGACGCACTAGAAGACCACACCGACACAGTTAACATTGGAGGACGGACTAGAAGACCACACCGGCACAGTTAACATTGGAGGACGCACTAGAAGACCACACCGACACAGTTAACATTGGAGGACGCACTAGAAGACCACACCGGCACAGTTAACATTGGAGGACGCACTAGAAGACCACACAGGCACAGTTAACATTGGAGGACGCACTAGAAGACCACACAGGCACAGTTAACATTGGAGGACGCACTAGAAGACCCCTCCGGCACAGTTAACATTGGAGGACGCACTAGAAGACCACACCGACACAATTAACATTGGAGGACGTACTAGAAGACAACACCGACACAGTTAACACTGGAGGACGCAATAGAAGACCACACCGACACAGTTAACATTGGAGGACCCACTAGAAGACCACACCGACACAGTTAACATTGGAGGACGCACTAGAATACAACACCGGCACAGTTAACATTGGAGGACGCACTAGAAGACCCCGCCGGCACAGTTAACATTGGAGGACGCACTAGAAGACCACAGCGACACAGTTAACATTGGAGGACGCACTAGAAGACCACACCGGCACAGTTAACATAGGAGGACGTACTACAAGACCACACCGGCACAGATAACATTGGAGGACGCACTAGAAGACCACACCGGCAAAGTTAACATTGGAGGACGCACTAGAAGACCACACCGGCACAGTTAACATTGGAGGACGCACTAGAAGACCACACAGGCACAGTTAACATTCGAGGACGCACTAGAAGACCCCACCGGCACAGTTAACATTGGAGGACGCACTAGAAGACCACACCGACACAATTAACATTGGAGGACGCACTAGAAGATCACACCGACACAGTTAACATTGGAGGACGCACTAGACGACCACACCGACACAGTTAACATTGGGGGACGCACTAGACGACCACACCGACACAGTTAACATTGGAGGACGTACTATAAGACCACACCGACACAGTTAACACTGGAGGACGCAATAGAAGACCACACCGACACAGTTAACATTGGAGGACCCACTAGAAGACCACACCGACACAGTTAACATTGGAGGACGCACTAGAATACAACACCGGCACAGTTAACATTGGAGGACGCACTAGAAGACCCCGCCGGCACAGTTAACATTGGAGGACGCACTAGAAGTCCACACCGACAGAAATTTAACATTGGAGGACGCACTAGAAGACCACACCGGCACAGTTAACATTGGAGGCCGCACTAGAAGACCACACCGAAACAGTTAACATTGGAGGACGCACTAGAAGACCATACCGGCACAGTTAACATTGGAGGTCGCACTAGAAGACCCCGCCGGCACAGTTAACATTGGAGGACGCACTAGAAGACCACACCGACACAGTTAACATTGGAGGACGCACTAGAAGACCACACCGGCACAGTTAACATAGGAGGACGTACTAGAAGACCACACCGGCACAGATAACATTGGGGGACGCACTAGAAGACCACACCGGCAAAGTTAACATTGGAGGACGCACTAGAAGACCACACCGGCACAGTTAACATTGGAGGACGCACTAGAAGACCCCACCGGCACAGTTAACATTGGAGGACGCACTAGAAGACCACACCGACACAATTAACATTGGAGGACGCACTAGAAGATCACACCGACACAGTTAACATTGGAGGACGCACTAGACCACCACACCGACACAGTTAACATTAGGGGACGCACTAGACGACCACACTGACACAGTTAACATTGGAGGACGTACTATAAGACCACACCGACAGAGTTAACATTGGAGGACGCATTAGAAGACCACACCGACACAGTTAACATTGGAGGACGCACTAGAAGACCACACCGGCACAGTTAACATTGGAGGACGCACTAGAAGACCACACAGGCACAGTTAACATTGGAGGACGCACTAGAAGACCACACAGGCACAGTTAACATTGGAGGACGCACTAGAAGACCCCTCCGGCACAGTTAACATTGGAGGACGCACTAGAAGACCACACCGACACAATTAACATTGGAGGACGTACTAGAAGACAACACCGACACAGTTAATACTGGAGGACGCAATAGAAGACCACACCGACACAGTTAACATTGGAGGACCCACTAGAAGACCACACCGACACAGTTAACATTGGAGGACGCACTAGAATACAACACCGGCACAGTTAACATTGGAGGACGCACTAGAAGACCACACCGACACATTTAACATTGGAGGACGCACTAGAATTACTGGTACTTTTCATCTCCCTGTATGCATGTGAATCATGGACACATTTAACATTGGAGGACGCACTAGAAGACCACACCGGCACAGTTAACATTGGAGGAGGCACTAGAAGACCACACCGTCACAGATAACATTGGAGGACGCACTAGAAGACCACACCGGCACAGTTAACATTGGAGGACGCACTAGAAGACCACACAGGCACAGTTAACATTGGAGGACGCACTAGAAGACCACACAGGCACCGTTAACATTGGAGGACGCACTAGAAGACCCCTCCGGCACAGTTAACATTGAAGGACGCACTAGAAGACCACACCGGCACAGTTAACATTGGAGGATGCACTAGAAGACGACACAGGCACAGTTAACATTGGAGGGCGCACTAGAAGACCACACAGGCACAGTTAACATTGGAGGACGCACTAGAAGACCCCTCCGGCACAGTTAACATTGGAGGACGCACTAGAAGACCACACCGACACAATTAACATTGGAGGACGTACTAGAAGACCACACCGACACAGTTAACACTGGAGGACGCAATAGAAGACCACACCGACACAGTTAACATTGGAGGACCCAATAGAAGACCACACCGACACAGTTAACATTGGAGGACGCACTAGAATACAACACCGGCACAGTTAACATTGGAGGACGCACTAGAAGACCCCGCCGGCACAGTTAACATTGGAGGACGCACTAGAAGACCACACCGACACAGTTAACATTGGAGGCCGCACTAGAAGACCACACCGACACAGTTAACATTGGAGGACGCACTAGAAGACCATACCGGCACAGTTAACATTGGAGGTCGCACTAGAAGACCCCGCCGGCACAATTAACATTGGAGGACGCACTAGAAGACCACACCGACACAGTTAACATTGGAGGACGCACTAGAAGACCACACCGGCACAGTTAACATAGGAGGACGTACTAGAAGACCCCACCGGCACAGATAACATTGGAGGACGCACTAGAAGACCACACCGGCACAGTTAACATTGGAGGACGCACTAGAAGTCCACACCGACACAGTTAACACTGGAGGACGCAATAGAAGACCACACCGACACAGTTAACATTGGAGGACCCACTAGAAGACCACACCGACACAGTTAACACTGGAGGACGCACTAGAATACAACACCGGCACAGTTAACATTGGAGGACGCACTAGAAGACCACACCGACACAGTTAACATTGGAGGACGCACTAGAAGAACACACCGGCACAGTTAACATTGGAGGACGCACTAGAAGACCACACCGACACAGTTAACATTGGAGGACGCACTAGAAGACCACACCGACACAGTTAACATTGGAGGACGCACTAGAAGACCACACCGGCACAGTTAACATTGGAGGACGCACTAGAATACCACACCGGCACAGTTAACATTGGAGGACGCACTATAAGACCCCGCCGGCACAGTTAACATTGGAGGACGCACTAGAAGACCACACCGACACAGTTAACATTGGAGGACGCACTAGAAGACCACACCGACACAGTTAACATTGGAGGACGCACTAGAAGACCACACCGACACAGTTAACATTGGAGGACGCACTAGAAGACCACACCGGCACAGTTAACATTGGAGGACGCACTAGAAGACCACACCGACACAGTTAACATTGGAGGACGCACTAGAAGACCACACCGGCACAGTTAACATTGGAGGACGCACTAGAAGACAACACAGGCACAGTTAACATTGGAGGACGCACTAGAAGACCACACAGGCACAGTTAACATTGGAGGACGCACTAGAAGACCCCTCCGGCACAGTTAACATTGGAGGACGCACTAGAAGACCACACCGACACAATTAACATTGGAGGACGTACTAGAAGACAACACCGACACAGTTAACACTGGAGGACGCAATAGAAGACCACACCGACACAGTTAACATTGGAGGACCCACTAGAAGACCACACCGACACAGTTAACATTGGAGGACGCACTAGAATACAACACCGGCACAGTTAACATTGGAGGACGCACTAGAAGACCCCGCCGGCACAGTTAACATTGGAGGACGCACTAGAAGACCACAGCGACACAGTTAACATTGGAGGACGCACTAGAAGACCACACCGGCACAGTTAACATAGGAGGACGTACTACAAGACCACACCGGCACAGATAACATTGGAGGACGCACTAGAAGACCACACCGGCAAAGTTAACATTGGAGGACGCACTAGAAGACCACACCGGCACAGTTAACATTGGAGGACGCACTAGAAGACCACACAGGCACAGTTAACATTCGAGGACGCACTAGAAGACCCCACCGGCACAGTTAACATTGGAGGACGCACTAGAAGACCACACCGACACAATTAACATTGGAGGACGCACTAGAAGATCACACCGACACAGTTAACATTGGAGGACGCACTAGACGACCACACCGACACAGTTAACATTGGGGGACGCAGTAGACGACCACACCGACACAGTTAACATTGGAGGACGTACTATAAGACCACACCGACACAGTTAACATTGGAGGACGCATTAGAAGACTACACCGACACAGTTAACATTGGAGGACGCACTAGAATTACTGGTACTTTTCATCTCCCTGTATGCATGTGAATCATGGACACATTTAACATTGGAGGACGCACTAGAAGACCACACCGGAACAGTTAACATTGGAGGACGCACTAGAAGACCACACCGTCACAGTTAACATTGGAGGACGCACTAGAAGACCACACCGGCACAGTTAACATTGGAGGACGCACTAGAAGACCACACAGGCACAGTTAACATTGGAGGACGCACTAGAAGACCACACAGGCACAGTTAACATTGGAGGACGCACTAGAAGACCCCTCCGGCACAGTTAACATTGGAGGACGCACTAGAAGACCACACCGGCACAGTTAACATTGGAGGATGCACTAGAAGACCACACAGGCACAGTTAACATTGGAGGGCGCACTAGAAGACCACACATGCACAGTTAACATTGGAGGACGCACTAGAAGACCCCTCCGGCACAGTTAACATTGGAGGACGCACTAGAAGACCACACCGACACAATTAACATTGGAGGACGTACTAGAAGACCACACCGACACAGTTAACACTGGAGGACGCAATTGAAGACCACACCGACACAGTTAACATTGGAGGACCCACTAGAAGACCACACCGACACAGTTAACATTGGAGGACGCACTAGAATACAACACCGGCACAGTTAACATTGGAGGACGCACTAGAAGACCCCGCCGGCACAGTTAACATTGGAGGACGCACTAGAAGTCCACACCGACACAGTTAACATTGGAGGACGCACTAGAAGACCACACCGGCACAGTTAACATTGGAGGACGCACTAGAATACCACACCGGCACAGTTAACATTGGAGGACGCACTAGAAGACCACACAGGCACAGTTAACATTGGAGGACGCACTAGAAGACCACACAGGCACAGTTAACATTGGAGGACGAACTAGAAGACCCCTCCGGCACAGTTAACATTGAAGGACGCACTAGAAGACCACACCGGCACAGTTAACATTGGAGGATGCACTAGAAGACCACACAGGCACAGTTAACATTGGAGGGCGCACTAGAAGACCACACAGGCACAGTTAACATTGGAGGACGCACTAGAAGACCCCTCCGGCACAGTTAATATTGGAGGAAGCACTAGAAGACCACACCGACACAATTAACATTGGAGGACGTACTAGAAGACCACACCGACACAGTTAACACTGGAGGACGCAATAGAAGACCACACCGACACAGTTAACATTGGAGGACCCACTAGAAGACCACACCGACACAGTTAACATTGGAGGACGCACTAGAATACAACACCGGCACAGTTAACATTGGAGGACGCACTAGAAGAAACCGCCGGCACAGTTAACATTGGAGGACGCACTAGAAGACCACACCGACACAGTTAACATTGGAGGACGCACTAGAAGACCACACCGGCACAGTCAACATTGGAGGCCGCACTAGAAGACCACACCGACACAGTTAACATTGGAGGACGCACTAGAAGACCATACCGGCACAGTTAACATTGGAGGTCGCACTAGAAGACCCCGCCGGCACAGTTAACATTGGAGGACGCACTAGAAGACCACACCGACACAGTTAACATTGGAGGACGCACTAGAAGACCACACCGGCACAGTTAACATAGGAGGACGTACTAGAAGACCACACCGGCACATATAACATTGGAGGACGCACTAGAAGACCACACCGGCAAAGTTAACATTGGAGGACGCACTAGAAGACCACACCGGCACAGTTAACATTGGAGGACGCACTAGAAGACCACACAGGCACAGTTAACATTGGAGGACGCACTAGAAGACCCCACCGGCACAGTTAACATTGGAGGACGCACTAGAAGACCACACCGACACAATTAACATTGGAGGACGCACTAGAAGATCACACCGACACAGTTAACATTGGAGGACCCACTAGACGACCACACCGACACAGTTAACATTGGGGGACGCACTAGACGACCACACCGACACAGTTAACATTGGAGGACGTACTAGAAGACCACACCGGCACAGTGAACATTGGAGGACGCACTAGAAGACCACACCGTCACAGTTAACATTGGAGGACGCACTAGAAGACCACACCGGCACAGTTAACATTGGAGGACGCACTAGAAGACCACACAGGCACAGTTAACATTGGAGGACGCACTAGAAGACGACACAGGCACAGTTAACATTGGAGGACGCACTAGAAGACCCCTCCGGCACAGTTAACATTGGAGGACGCACTAGAAGACCACACCGGCACAGTTAACATTGGAGGATGCACTAGAAGACCACACAGGCACAGTTAACATTGGAGGGCGCACTAGAAGACCACACAGGCACAGTTAACATTGGAGGACGCACTAGAAGACCCCTCCGGCACAGTTAACATTGGAGGACGCACTAGAAGACCACACCGACACAATTAACATTGGAGGACGTACTAGAAGACCACCCCGACACAGTTAACACTGGAGGACGCAATAGAAGACCACACCGACACAGTTAACATTGGAGGACCCACTAGAAGACCACACCGACACAGTTAACATTGGAGGACGCACTAGAATACAACACCGGCACAGTTAACATTGGAGGACGCACTAGAAGACCCCGCCGGCACAGTTAACATTGGAGGACGCACTAGAAGACCACACCGGCACAGTTAACATTGGAGGCCGCACTAGAAGACCACACCGACACAGATAACATTGGAGGACGCACTAGAAGACCATACCGGCACAGTTAACATTGGAGGTCGCACTAGAAGACACCGCCGGCACAGTTAACATTGGAGGACGCACTAGAAGACCACACCGACACAGTTAACATTGGAGGACGCACTAGAAGACCACACCGACACAGTTAACATTGGAGGACGCACTAGAAGACCACATCGACACAGTTAACATTGGAGGACGCACTAGAAACCACACCGACACAGTTAACATTGGAGGACGCACTAGAAGACCACACCGGCACAGTTAACATTGGAGGACGCACTAGAAGACCACACCGGCACAGTTAACATTGGAGGACGCACTAGAAGACCACACCGGCACAGTTAACATGGGAGGACGCACTAGAAGACCACACTGACACAGTTAACATTGGAGGACGCATTAGAAGACCACACAGTCACAGTTAACATTGGAGGACGCACTAGAAGACCACACCGCCACAGTTAACATTGGAGGACGCACTAGAATACCACACCGGCACAGTTAACATTGGAGGACGCACTATAAGACCCCGCCGGCACAGTTAACATTGGAGGACGCACTAGAAGACCACACCGATACAGTTAACATTGGAGGACGCACTAGAAGACCACACCGGCACAGTTAACATTGGAGGACGCACTAGAAGACCACACCGGCACAGTTAACATTGGAGGACGCACTAGAAGACCACACCGACACAGTTAACATTGGAGGACGCACTAGAAGACCACACCGACACAGTTAACATTGGAGGACGCACTAAAAGACCACACCGACACAGTTAACATTGGAGGACGCACTAGAAGACCACACCGGCACAGTTAACATTGGAGGACGCACTAGAAGACCACACCGACACAGTTAACATTGGAGGACGCACTAGAAGACCACACCGGCACCGTTAACATTGGAGGACGCACTAGAAGACCACACCGGCACAGTTAACATTGGATGACGCACTAGAAAACCACACCGGCACAGTTAACATTGGAGGACGCACTAGAAGACCACACCGGCACAGTTAACATTGGTGGACGCACTAGAAGACCACACACGCACAGTTAACATTGGAGGACCCACTAGAAGACCACACAGGCACAGTTAACATTGGAGGACGCACTAGATTACCCCACCGGCACAGTTAACATTGGAGGACGCACTAGAAGACCACACCGACACAATTAACATTGGAGGACGTGCTAGAAGACCAAACCGGCACATTTAACATTGGTGGACGCACTAGAAGACCACACCGACACAGTTAACATTGTAGGACGCACTAGAAGACCACACCGGCACAGTTAACATTGGAGGACGCACTAGAATTACTGGTCCTTTTCATCTCCCTGTATGCATGTGAATCATGGACACAGTTAACATTGGCGGACGCACTAGAAGACCACACCGGCACAGTTAACATTGGAGGACGCACTAGAAGACCACACCGGCAGAGTTAACATTGGAGGACGCACTAGAAGACCATACCGTCACAGTTAACATTGGAGGACGCACTAGAAGACCACACCGGCACAGTTAACATTGGAGGACGCAGTAGAAGACCACACAGGCACAGTTAACATTGGAGGACGCACTAGAAGACGACACAGGCACAGTTAACATTGGAGGACGCACTAGAAGACCCCTCCGGCACAGTTAACATTGGAGGACGCACTAGAAGACCACACCGGCACAGTTAACATTGGAGGATGCACTAGAAGACCACACAGGCACAGTTAACATTGGAGGGCGCACTAGAAGACCACACAGGCACAGTTAACATTGGAGGACGCACTAGAAGACCCCTCCGGCACAGTTAACATTGGAGGACGCACTAGAAGACCACACCGACACAATTAACATTGGAGGACGTACTAGAAGACCACCCCGACACAGTTAACACTGGAGGACGCAATAGAAGACCACACCGACACAGTTAACATTGGAGGACCCACTAGAAGACAACACCGACACAGTTAACATTGGAGGACGCACTAGAATACAACACCGGCACAGTTAACATTGGAGGACGCACTAGAAGACCCCGCCGGCACAGTTAACATTGGAGGACGCACTAGAAGACCACACCGGCACAGTTAACATTGGAGGCCGCACTAGAAGACTACACCGACACAGATAACATTGGAGGACGCACTAGAAGACCATACCGGCACAGTTAACATTGGAGGTCGCACTAGAAGACACCGCCGGCACAGTTAACATTGGAGGACGCACTAGAAGACCACACCGACACAGTTAACATTGGAGGACGCACTAGAAGACCACATCGACACAGTTAACATTGGAGGACGCACTAGAAACCACACCGACACAGTTAACATTGGAGGACGCACTAGAAGACCACACCGGCACAGTTAACATTGGAGGACGCACTAGAAGACCACACCGGCACAGTTAACATTGGAGGACGCACTAGAAGACCACACCGGCACAGTTAACATGGGAGGACGCACTAGAAGACCACACTGACACAGTTAACATTGGAGGACGCATTAGAAGACCACACAGTCACAGTTAACATTGGAGGACGCACTAGAAGACCACACCGCCACAGTTAACATTGGAGGACGCACTAGAATACCACACCGGCACAGTTAACATTGGAGGACGCACTATAAGACCCCGCCGGCACAGTTAACATTGGAGGACGCACTAGAAGACCACACCGATACAGTTAACATTGGAGGACGCACTAGAAGACCACACCGGCACAGTTAACATTGGAGGACGCACTAGAAGACCACACCGGCACAGTTAACATTGGAGGACGCACTAGAAGACCACACCGACACAGTTAACATTGGAGGACGCACTAGAAGACCACACCGACACAGTTAACATTGGAGGACGCACTAAAAGACCACACCGACACAGTTAACATTGGAGGACGCACTAGAAGACCACACCGGCACAGTTAACATTGGAGGACGCACTAGAAGACCACACCGACACAGTTAACATTGGAGGACGCACTAGAAGACCACACCGGCACCGTTAACATTGGAGGACGCACTAGAAGACCACACCGGCACAGTTAACATTGGATGACGCACTAGAAAACCACACCGGCACAGTTAACATTGGAGGACGCACTAGAAGACCACACCGGCACAGTTAACATTGGTGGACGCACTAGAAGACCACACACGCACAGTTAACATTGGAGGACCCACTAGAAGACCACACAGGCACAGTTAACATTGGAGGACGCACTAGATTACCCCACCGGCACAGTTAACATTGGAGGACGCACTAGAAGACCACACCGACACAATTAACATTGGAGGACGTGCTAGAAGACCAAACCGGCACATTTAACATTGGTGGACGCACTAGAAGACCACACCGACACAGTTAACATTGTAGGACGCACTAGAAGACCACACCGGCACAGTTAACATTGGAGGACGCACTAGAATTACTGGTCCTTTTCATCTCCCTGTATGCATGTGAATCATGGACACAGTTAACATTGGCGGACGCACTAGAAGACCACACCGGCACAGTTAACATTGGAGGACGCACTAGAAGACCACACCGGCAGAGTTAACATTGGAGGACGCACTAGAAGACCATACCGACACAGTTAACATTGGAGGACGCACTAGAAGACCACACCGCCACAGTTAACATTGGAGGACGCACTAGAAGACCACACCGGCACAGTTAACATTGGAGGACGCACTAGAAGACCACACAGGCACAGTTTACCCTGGAGGACGCACTAGAAGACCCCGCCGGCACAGTTAACATTGGAGGACGCACTAGAACACCACACCGACACAGTTAACATTGTAGGACGCACTAGAACACCACACTGACACAGTTAACATTGGAGGAATCACTAGAAGACCACACCGGCACAGTTAACATTGGAGGACGCACTAGAAGACCACACCGGCACAGTTAACATTGGAGGACGCACTAGAATTACTGGTCCTTTTCATCTCCCTGTATGCATGTGAATCATGGACACAGTTAACATTGGCGGACGCACTAGAAGACCACACCGGCACAGTTAACATTGGAGGACGCACTAGAAGACCACACCGGCAGAGTTAACATTGGAGGATGCACGAGAAGACCAAACCGACACAGTTAACATTGGAGGACGCACTAGAAGACCACACCGCCACAATTAACATTGGAGGACGCACTAGAAGACCACACCGGCACAGTTAACATTGGAGGACGCACCAGAAGACCACACCGTCACAGTTAACATTGGAGGACGCACTAGAAGACCACACCGGCACAGTTAACATTGGAGGACGCACTAGAAGACCACACAATCACAGTTAACATTGGAGGACGCACTAGAAGACCACACAGGCACAGTTAACATTTGAGGACGCACTAGAAGACCCCTCCGGCACAGTTAACATTGGAGGACGCACTAGAAGACCACACCGACACAATTAACATTGGAGGACGTGCTAGAAGACCAAACCGACACAGTTAACATTGGAGGACGCACTAGAAGACAACACCGACACAGTTAACATTGTAGGACGCACTAGAAGACCACACCGGCACAGTTAACATTGGAGGACGCACTAGAATTACTGGTCCTTTTCATCTCCCTGTATGCATGTGAATCATGGACACAGTTAACATTGGCGGACGCACTAGAAGACCACACCGGAACAGTTAACATTGGAGGACGCACTAGAAGACCACACCGGCAGAGTTAACATTGGAGGACGCACTAGAAGACCAAACCGACACAGTTAACATTGGAGGACGCATTAGAAGACCACACCGCCACAGTTAACATTGGAGGACGCACTAGAAGACCACACCGGCACAGTTAACAATGGAGGACGCACTAGAAGACCACACAGGCACAGTTTACACTGGAGGACGCACTAGAAGACCCCGCCGGCACAGTTAACATTGTAGGACGCACTAGAACATCACACCGACACAGTTATCATTGGAGGACGCACAAGAAGACCACACCGACACAGTTAACATCGGAGGAATCACTAGAAGACCACACCGGCACAGTTAACATTGGAGGACGCACTAGAAGTCCACACCGGCACAATTAACATTGGAGGACGCACTAGAAGACCACACCGGCACAGTTAACATTGGAGGATGCACTAGAAGACCACACCGGCACAGTTAACATTGGAGGACGCACTAGAAGACCACACAGGCACAGTTAACATTGGAGGACGCACTAGAAGACCACACAGGCACAGTTAACATTGGAGGACGCACTAGAATACCCCACCGGCACAGTTAACATTGGAGGACGCACTAGAAGACCACACCGACACAATTAACATTGGAGGACGTGCTAGAAGACCAAACCGACACAGTTAACATTGGAGGACGCACTAGAAGACCACACCGACACAGTTAACATTGGAGGACGCACTAGAAGACCACACAGGCACAGTTAACATTGGAGGACGCACTATAATTACTGGTCCTTTTCATCTCCCTGTATGCATGTGAATCATGGACACAGTTAACATTGGCGGACGCACTAGAAGACCACACCGGCACAGTTAACATTGGAGGACGCACTAGAAGACCACACCGGCAGAGTTAACATTGGAGGATGCACTAGAAGACCAAACCGACACAGTTAACATTGGAGGACGCACTAGAAGACCACACCGCCACAGTTAACATTGGAGGACGCACTAGAAGACCACACCTGCACAGTTAACATTGGAGGACGCACTAGAAGACCACACAGGCACAGTTAACATTGGAGGACGCACTAGTAGACCACACCGGCACAGTTAACATTGGAGGACGCACTAGAAGACCACACAGGCACAGTTAACATTGGAGGACGCACTAGAAGACCCCGCCGGCACAGTTAACATTGGAGGACGCACTAGAACACCACACCGACACAGTTAACATTGGAGGACGCACTAGAAGACCACACCGACACAGTTAACATTGGAGGACGCACTAGAAGACCACACCGACACAGTTAACATTGGAGGACGCACTAGACGACCACACCGACACAGTTAATATTCGAGGACGTACTAGAAGACCACACCGACACAGTTAACATTGGAGGAAGCACTAGAAGACCACACCGACACAGTTAACATTGGAGGAAGCACTAGAAGACCACACCGACACAGTTAACATTGGAGGAAGTACTAGAAGACCACACCGACACAGTTAACATTGGAGGAAGCACTAGAAGACCACACCGACACAGTTAACATTGGAGGACGCACTAGAAGACCACACCGGCACAGTTAACATTGGGGGACGCACTAGAAGACCACACCGGCACAATTAACATTGGAGGACGCACTAGAAGACCACACCGGCACAGTTAACATTGGAGGATGCACTAGAAGACCACACCGACACAGTTAACTTTGGAGGACGCACTAAGCGACCACACCGACTCAGTTAACATTGGAGGACGCACTAGAAGACCACACCGACACAGTTAACATTGGAGGACGCACCATCACCAAACTTCGGTTCGCTTGTGACATCGACGGTTTGGCTGGAGAGGAAGAAGAACTCGTCAACCTGGTGAACCGACTGGACGAAACATCAGCCAGACATGGAAAACCAAGATAATGGCAAACAGCAGTAATACAATTAGATCACGCATAACTGCCAATGGACAAGAACGGGAAACAGTGAAACAGTTTAAATACATCGGGGTCATTGTCAGTGACGAGGGATCCAAGACTGAAATCCTTGCAAAGTCTGCACAAACACTGAAACTGAAACCAATTTGGAGGGACAAGAACATCGCAATGAAGTCACAAATGAACTACAAAGAAGATGGCTACAGTGGAAAGGAGATGCTTCCGTAGAATCCTCGGCATCTCCTACACCGACCTCGTCACCATTGAAGAAATCTGTAAACCATCCCTCAACACGTGGGTCATTGTGAAGCCTTTTGACCACAGTGAAGAAGAGGAAGCTGAGATGGTGTGGGCATGTGACGAGATCAAGCGGTCTCTCTAAAATAGTCCTTCAGGGAACAGTGCAGGGGAAAAGAAGACGAGGAAGACAAGAAGAGATGGACAGACAGCATTGAGGAATGGAGAGGAAGAGATGGACAGACAGCATTGAGGAGTGGACAGGAAGAGATGGACAGACAGCATTGAGGAATGGACAGGAAAGACCTTTGCAGAAACCCAGGCACTACCAGACAACCGCCAAGACTGGGGCCGACTTGTGCAATGATCATTGGAGCAGCGACCCTACGACCCAGGCGGGTTACGGATCAGTAAGCAGTAAGTAAGTAAGTAAGTAATTAAGTAATTAAGTAATTAAGTAATTAAGTAATTAATTAAGTAAGTAAGTAAGTAAGTAAGTAGGTAGGTAGGTAAGTAAGTAGGTAGGTAAGTAAGTAAGTAAGTAATTAATTAATTAATTAAGTAAGTAAGTAAGTAGGTAAGTAATTAAGTAAGTAAGTAATTAAGTAAGTAAGTAAGTAAGTAAGTAAGTAAGTAGGTAGGTAGGTAGGTAGGTAGGTAAGTAAGTAAGTAAGTAGGTAGGTAGGTAAGTAAGTAAGTAGGTAGGTAGGTAGGCAGGTAGGTAGGTAAGTATGTAAGTAGGTAGGTAGGTAGGTAGGTAAGTAAGTAAGTAAGTAGGTAGGTAGGTAGGTAGGTAGGTAGGTAGGTAAGGAAGTAAGTAAGTAAGTAGGTAGGTAGGTAGGTAGGTAGGTAGGTAGGTAAGTAAGTAAGTAAGTAGGTAGGTAGGTAGGTAGGTAAGTAAGTAAGTAAGTAGGTAGGTAGGTAGGTAGGTAGGTAAGGAAGTAAGTAAGTAAGTAGGTAGGTAGGTAGGTAAGTAAGTAAGTAAGAAAGTTAGTAGTAATTCAGTCGACATTATCTTCATAAATGTATTTGTTATGCAGTAGTGACTGGATGACAGGATTTTCTTGCAATTGATTCACACTAAGTGTCTCTTTCAATGGCACCCAACTCTTGTTCTATATAGTTAATACTATTAAAATATGTGACCAGTGTTCGTTTCAATTAACGTAATTTGATAGGTGTTCGGACATATCCATTTTCGTCCGTTAAACCGTTTAACGCTTCCTAGACAGGTCATGTCCACGGCTTTGTTGGCGCCCGGCTGAGAGACTGTTTTTTTCCGTCTCAGCCCTTGTCTTCTTAAAGACACTCTTTATTTCCCTCCACCCTGGACAACCTCCAATGAATACGTTGTTTGCGGTTTTGAAGCAGCCATAACACCGTCTGTGATCATAGTCCGGGAGATTGTTCATCCATGTCTGTCTTTGTTGTTAGGTTAGTGCAGCGTCTTCTGCGTTACCCCAGTCGCAGATTTCATGTGCAGTCTGTGTTCCTGCAGCAGTTCCCTATGTAATTGCCTTATCGGCTGGCCTCAAACCCCAACATCGCCACAGGGGCCTTTCTGTGGCCCGCCTCAAAATAAAGCCATTTACCCTGGACTTGAAAGAGAGCATCATGTTTTATCACCAAACACTAACCCTATCCTTAATCCGTAACCATGTCATTAACCCAAATCTTAACCCTAAACGTTTGCTTGTGAGCCATCATTTAAGCGTGTATGACTTTTGTTTGATGTGGGTACTTCACACAACACGTTACCACCAGCTATCCACCCGGAAATAAAATTATTAAGCAAGTGTATGCCAGGTTCTTCTGCGATACCATCTCTGAAAATTGGTTAGATGCTGGATAAAACGTTCGTACTTACTTCCAAAATAACACTGTCTGCCCACATAAATCAAGTCATCAACCTAAGAAGCCATTGGAAACCGTGGTTCTGGTCTTCACAGCGCTTCACAATTATTGGGCATTTTCGCATTTATCCTGTTTTCAAACCATGCGATACATATGAAATGCTTGTCATGCATACATACAAACATACATGCTACATATAACACCCTTTCCCTTTTTAATAACCCGATTATAAATAAGCCTGTAGCTCCCGTTATTGTTGGTTCTTGCTGTTATCAAAATGTTGGCGTTAGTGGAAATAACGTGTATGGGTTATATTTTGGGATATTCTGGTCAGAGTTATGTTTTAAACAATCCTTACGAAACGCATATACTTTAAAATACATCCAGAACAATTTATTAGTGTACAACAATAACAATAATTACCTGCAAACATGCCTTCATGTATTTTCTAAAAGAAGGAGGAATCCACTGGTGCTTAACTTATTTGAATTGGAGTTCATTTGACGCTTTTAAGGCCAATGTAAAATTTTGCTGGACAAACAAATTGCTTCAACAGTTTTGCGGAACACGCAGACCGGTCAATGTATTATATATACGTTGGTACGATGCGCTACCCAGGGTTTGCGCAGTAACTTGCAGTAGTACATAATCTCAAAGGCACTTATTCTCTTTATATTTGCTTAGTAGGGGAGACCGGGGCTAGTTGTATACAGGTGCAAGTTGTTACAGAGTCGTTTTACGAAAACATTGCACACATGAGGATATACCATCGATAGTTGGTTGCAAGTCCACCAACAGACATACTGTCCAAACATCGGGAGTCAAGAAGACGAAATTAACGAGGTGTTGCCAAAAATGTATTTTAACCACCTAAAATTTGTTTTGATATGTCTACAAAATATTATCTCACGCAGCCACTTTTTATGTTTCGTGAATGAAACTTGAAACATTTCTGCCATATAGTATAAGGGGTCATGCCAAGTAGAATTTAAATTTAAATTCAGGATTTGTCATCGTCCTCGTGCGTTCAACTACAAAAATTGTGTTTGGGGAAAATCTTGTTAATTTTTATAGCACAGCCGTATTTGAGCAATTAATAAATATTGCACGATTCACTGAAATGTGGATGCTCTTGCGCGTGGGCGTGCATCATTCAATCAAGTAGAAGTCGCATTACATGTACATTGCCATTCATTATTTCATACTTCATTAAATAATTTATATTCCATTCACAATTGATTGTTATATAAGAAACCGGGAATGGATGCCTTTTGGTAAGTTAAAATAAAAAACTTACTATGCGAAGCTGCGAACACCTACATTGTTATGCACATTGTGTATAACATGTATAGGATAATCCAATTAATGTAATAACAGTAACCTGACCG
>OY759261.1:9590071-9680071 GCA_963662155.1 Lamellibrachia columna | reverse complement strand
TACCTGTGAACTCTTAAGAAATTTGCCAGCAGGTCCATCTCATGTTCTTTAAGAGCGAGCACTTGGGCAAGACTTGCTACATGTTTGCGAAGTTTTGTTGTCGTCAACAGATGTGGTCGTTGTGTACCAGACAGCGAAGCAAATTTTCACATAACATCTGATCCGCGATGGAAGAAGTTGCAAGAGTTGGCAAACAGGTAAGGATTGTCGCCTGCTACAAACTGGAACCTACGCTTGGGTAGAATCTGCACCCATTCTGCCACTTCTTCTGTGCTCAGGATAGGAACTATGCGCCCTCTTTTACTTCTCATCTCCAGGCGTTCCAAGACGTGGATAAAGTGTTTTTCAAATTCGTTGAGGTTGTGTTCCAATTCTTATCTGCTACCGCCTCCTTCTTTTCTGAGCAGTATGTCACTGTTAATTTTGCAACATCCCCCTGTCGTTTCGTGTTAAACAAATTAATTTGGCCAGGGTAAATTGTGTAAGCTCTGTGTACGCTTCTGATTTATTTTCACCTTGCTCATCATTCAAAATGGCAGCATTCTTCTTGCCTTCCTCCGTTAAGCATTTGCTCAATTTCATGACATCTGCTGTAAGTAGCAAGAAATAAACCCCATTACGACTTATTTCAGAAAGATTTCTGTGTGCTGATGCAACAACTTCCGACCACTGCAGGTCACACAATTTCAAGAATTGCGTTGATGCATCAACAGTGGTAGTATTCGCCATTTCTAAGGCGTGGGCCATGATCAGCTGAGCTACCTTCTTCAACAGTTGCCCAGACCGAATGGCATTAGATGGTGCCAAGTAGGAGTGGCTTGCGTCATCAAATCCAGCGCATACTTGCGCTGCGTCAACAACCATCCTGAATTTTGTCGGATGGATAAAGTCGTGCAATTCACTCGCTTGGCTTCCCGTCTTGGCACGTAGGTGGATTAGAAGTCTGCCGAGATGTTGCATGTGGCTTCTGATGTAGCCATGCTGTTCCTTGTTGTTTCCAAGCTTTCTGGTCAGGTGCTCACCCAATGTCAAGATAAGTCCATAATTCATGGCATCAGGGCCAGTTGCACCTCTCCTCATTCCCTGTAGGAGAAAACCAAGATCATTTTCATCAGAACCTTCAGTGGACATCGTGCTTGCCCCAATATTGTACAATCGTTTTTTCTTTTTATCACCTCCAGTATATTCTGGTGCCAGGGCACATGAATGTTTCCACAGTGATGCCTTCACGAAATATGCAAAACAGTATTTGCATGGGACGTATTCCGTGTAGTCAGCATCTTTGGTTGTAGGTCTGTGTTGAACCACGAATTAACCAATCCTTTTCTGTATTACTCTCAAGTTGTGCTCATGGTTGCCCATATTTCGAAGTTTCATCGACTGTTGATTCTTTGAAGCAGAATCATTGGTGTTGATATATTTTTCAACTTCCTCTTCGCATTTATGTACTGTTCTCAGATGTCGTGCAAGCTTTAGCTGCGACTTCTGACAAAAATAACAGTAGCTTTTCTTGTCGTATTTTCTGTGTACGACTGCTTCAGCACACGCACGCACGCACGCACGCACGCACGCACGCACGCACGCACGCACGCACGCACACACACACACACACACACACACACACACACACATTCATTTGTACTTTCATCAGAATTTGTTTTATTTAAAATCATTATATAGAGTTGGTGCTATATAAATTAATAAACATTAACAATTAAAACGGTTCGTTTATTGCATTTTAGTGTCAGACAGACAGACAGACAAAGACAGACAAAATCGTTTATTTATCCATTTGTACATAGTATTACAGTAACTGTAATTCCTATTAATTAATATATTTAGTACAACGTGGATTTGGGAGACTCCTATTAAGACTAAAGAAGTCGCTCTCATAGGAGCCACCTTGGTACGTTTTCATTGAATTTATTGTATATTTCCGCTTGTGTAGATTAACGTTAACACGTACAGCTAGATTAATTATTTATTATTGACCATGCGTGCAAGTGTAGCAGTTAACTTCGGTGCATATGCATACATAGCTTTTTATAATACTTTTTTTAGCATAAGATATATATCCCTGTAAGCTGTGTGTGGTCACCTTATCTTTTAATATGTCTGGAGTATTGTTGATGATATGTGGTAAATTATATTTCAGACACTTTTTTGCAAATTCGTGTTGTGTTCTAAATGTGTGTATTTTGTTGTGTTTACGCGTGAAATGATTATGTATGTGTGTATTCTGGTTTATCGGCCAGCTTTGTAAGTATGCTGGTAATTGTTTGTGTATGAATTTATAATAAAATCGTAGTATCTGTACTTTAAGTAAGTCTTCAACCTTTAGAACAGAGAGGCTTTTAAATAATGGTTCCGTATGTGAGTTATATTTGGTTACAGATATTATTCTAATTGCTTTCTTCTGTAATTTTATTATCCTATTACACTGATAGCCCCAAATAATTAGGCAGTAATTTATGTGGGGTAATATTAATGAATTATACAGTATAATTCTGATACTTTTTGGTAAGACATGCTTCAATTTGTTTATAATTCCGATTGTCCTAGAACACTTATTTGCTATTTTCTCAATATGTTTATTCCAATTTAAATGTGTGTCTAATATTAAACCTAAGAAGTTGAAATGTTGGACTCTTTCAATGTTTACACCATCTATTGTTAGTGTTGGTACTGTTACCTTTTTGTTTGGCATTTGAAAAATCATATATTTAGTTTTGTTGATATTTAATGTTAATTTATTTAATTTTAACCATTCTGCTGTGTTGTGTAGTTCTGTATTTATCATATGTTCAGTATTTGGATTGTTTGTACCATTTGTAAAAGACCCGAGCGTACTTACTAGAGAAGTATCATCGGCATATGTAATGAATTTAAAGACATTACTGGCTTGTGAGAAATCGTTAATATATATAATGAATAACAGAGGACCTAGTATTGAGCCTTGTGGGACTCCCGTGTTTATAGGTAAGACATTTGATTTTATGTCATAAATGTTTACAAATTGCTCACGGTTTGTTAAGTAACTCTTTAGTAATTGTAATGCTGATGGTTCCAACCCATAATGTTCTAATTTTTTTTATTTTTTTTTATTTTTATTTTTTTTATTTTTTTTTATTTAAGAGGATTGTGTGGTCAAGTGTATCAAATGCTTTCGATAAATCAAGAAATATACTGATGGGTAATTGGTTGTTATCCAAGTGTGTAGTGATCCTATCGACTATTTCTAGAGCTGCATATTCAGTTGAATGGTGGGGTCTGAATCCATATTGACTATCAGACAGTAGTTTTGTATTAGTAAAATACATGAGTAATTGGTTATTCATAATTCTTTCCAATACTTTTGAAATAACAGGCAAAAGGGATATTGGTCTATAATTTGTGAATAATGTGGGATCATTTTTCTTAAATATAGGAATAACTTTTGCTACTTTAAGTTTGTCAGGAAATTGTCCTGTGTTCAGCACTTGATTTATTAATAATGTTAAAGGTTTCACTATATCTGGTTCAATAAGTTTTAATAATTTGCTGGATATTCCATCACAACCATAGCTATTTTTATTTGGAAGGTTATTGATTGATAAGTGATGTCAGTTCAAGCTCTCCGGTATCTGCCAGTCAAAATGGAAATGTCAATTTGCGTGAATGACGCCGACAACGAGGCATGTCTGGCTCTGGTAGACAGGGACCTCTACACGTTTAGCGCAAAATCCAGCCGCTGTTTCCCTCAGCCACAGAAGAAGTGTTTGTTGCCAGGACTTGTCATCAAGAAATCTGTTCCCGAAACAATGAATACGTCGTTCACTGTCACAATCACGGGACATCACTTATCAAACAATGCAATTTCGACCATATTACCGACCGATTATATCAATATTTCGCTAGTATATGTTACTGATTGGTCATATTCGTATTGCCTTCGTATTGGCCTAAGTGTAGCTGTAATGGCCCGAAGCAAGTTCTCTACACGGCATCACCAAGTATACAAGTTCGTTACACGGCATCACCAAGTATACCAGTTCGTTACACGGCATCACCAAGTATCACTAATTCGACGAAGTCAACATTGACATCGCTGGTCAGTCCAAAATATTAAGAGAACATTCCTAGTTCTCCTCGAACGCCGTGACTATACACGTCAAGTCCAATTTAATAGTCGCCACCGCCCCACCCCACCCCCGTTAAATCTTCCTCCCGGGGTTTTTATACCCCGAGTTTACACAATTTTTGACGATACCGTTGGTGACGCTGTAATCTGCATTGGTAATTTAAGGTTTGGTTCTTGATCACTTAACCCACCACCACCTCAGTTGCTGGACACGATGTCGTCAGCAAGTGTCGTGTACAAATATTACTTCTCCTCTTGGATTGTCGCCAAGCCAGGGTTGTCCAAGGTTTAACCACTATTCATTCCCCCCTTTAAGTGACAACCCTATTGCTTTAGCTCTCCCGCACTTGACACTTATCGTTACTCACCCTGTGAAACACCAACAGTTCTTGTTGATATAAAGCAGGGTGTTTCCCGTCTCACAAACCTGGTTTCCGTTAATCTCTGGATGTTAATAAAACTAACATAGATTAAATACGTTCCAAGCGATCTATCTAACTATAATCGAGCTGGCGTATGTTTGTATGTTTGTTCACGTTTCCCTCCTAGACAGATTGCACCTCGGACGCCAATCTTTCAGGGATTAATCTACGACTCCATGAATGAAACGTAACGTCTTTATTTTTTTCGAAATACCCCGTTTATCAAGGGGTCTGCTTTTTATGGTAAATCAGCAAATGTTCGCTACGTAAAACGTTAACTTCCAACAATCGCTGAAACCACGCGCGCGGTGAATACTTCGGTACGTAAACCGCTTGAGAGTACGTAGCGCCATCTGGGCGGTTTATTTTAATTATAGTAGAAAACACACGTAGCAATTGTACATCGACTAGGTTGCTTGGTGTGTATATCCCGTCCTGGGGACGGGCAATTTTGCTAGTACTACTAAATATAACATATAAATTACCTTGTACTTTACAACGTGCGTGACGCGTTTGCCGCTGAATATAATTTCCCGCGACCTGTTTACGAAGCGCCACCCATGTCAGTGAAGCGCGCATGGGATTGGTCAGTCACCGACTCGCGCCGCACCGTTCATGTCAGTGAAGCGCGCATGGGATTGGTCAGTCACCGCCTCGCGCCGCGCCGTTCATGTCAGTGAAGCGCGCATGGGATTGGTCAGTCACCGCCTCGCGACGCGCCGTTCATGTCAGTGAAGCGCGCATGGGATTGGTCAACGGTCGCGACGTGCTTCCCTCGCGGTCCTGAAAAAGCTGTGCGCGTTGCAGGGGACAGACTACAGAAATTGCATTGGTGACCATGTTAACGATTTGTTTGATTATAAGAAAACGTGACCATAAAAAAAATTCTTAAAATTTGTCACAGCAACTGACAACATCTCATTGATATGCCGACCAAGTTTTGTCAAAATTACGTACTCCAGCTCTTCTAAAACTCCCCGATGTGCGATGCCCGTCAATTTGTTTTACAAAAATAGCCATGAATACTTGCGCCCACGTGGCCCATAGCAGAAGAATTCTTTTAAATCCACCCGCCTGTTAAACTCTAAAAAATGCATTATTTCACATCCAATAGATTCTACAAAGAAACCTGTGAATATGCCTGCTCAATTGCTCTTATGTCATATCATATGAATTGTTTAAATTCACATATCACAATTTAATACGCCCTACATTCGTGTGAAACAATAAACGGGAAGGTCAACTGTGGTCTTACCCTAAATAGTTTTTTAGAAAGTGTCAAATTTTATATCACGTTGCGGCACAATGTATATGTAGACACATTATGGAACACTCCCGCTTGTCAAGTCATTATTATTTGTTTGACAGCCAAGTCTAAACAATGCCTTGCCCGTAATATTAGCTGAAAACCGGTAACATAATTTAATTATAGGTCGATTTTGACACTTCGTAAATCATAGATCATGTACACTAAATTTCCAGAGCATTGCGAACCAACGAAGCCTGCTTTTTGTCTCTTTAAATATACTAATGAGTTTATTTTCAAACTAATATCCATATAATTGCTTGATTTTTAACCAAACATGGTATAGCTTTGTAAATAAAATAAAAAACAATTCACATTTAACGGGATATCGGGTAAATTCCAATGTGTCAGGCTTGTCAAATGTTATTGTTTATGTGACTGCTTTCATACTTCTAGCTGATAAGATACGACACGAACGGCTTGATTTCGATACGCCACCTGATACGTTAAACAATGTGTATCTGCTTTTACTCCTTCAACTTGAAAAGAGTATAATTGTACGTAACTTGTGGAATGTGACTCCTGTCCAAGGAAAAGTGTGTACACATTTCAACCCGCTCAACGTAAAAACAGTATATTTTTTTACTGAGAACGTATTTAAGGACTCAGTTCGGTCAGTTATCGAGGATAGTATACTGGCAATGCATTGGGTGGCTCCCAATGCTACTACCCGTGGGGTAGTACAATTATTGAGGGATTATAGTTAACCTGCGGGTCACTAGCGCACAGAACCTTTACTGGCGGGTTGTGTTATATTTATATCTGCGCAGCTAGTACAAGTTATAAGGCGACTGATGTCACTGCAACGCGGGTTGCTATTTCGGGACTGTGTAGTACGAGTGACGCGACCGTTGACCAATCACATGCGCGCTTCAATGACATGAACTGCGCGGTGCGGTGACTGACCAATCCCAAGCGCGCTTCTCTGACGTGGATGGCGCTTCATACGTGTTTTGACGTACGTCGAAACTGACGCGTATCTGTGCAAACGAGTGATGGCGTTTAACGTCATAACCGAACGTTCTTGGTGAACTCGATCAATACGGATGAACTCGCCACAATACGGATGAACTCGCCACAATACGGGTTGAACTCGGCCAATACGGAATCTGACTCTGCGTTATTCAGCAATACGGGCGGGAATGCGGCACGCACATGCGCACGCGTATGCGCTCGCACACGCGCACGCACACAATAATGTTCAACAATAGAATGTAGCAGAATACAATTTATGTATTCCGGCGAAATAGTTCTTTGTTTGGAACATGACGGCTATGGCTAGATACAGGAAAATCATGCATACTTTTTAACGATTCGCTAAGTTATTATCCAAAAACATACGGCTAAAACAATTCAAATTGCATCATTTCGCAATATTTAAACAGCACAAACAACGTGTAGTTTAAATGTACACATATATTTTCGCAGACAATACGGAACCAACACATTGGTTGACGAACCTTCCGTGATTCAAACCGAAAACGCGTAGTGAACATTATAAATTATAATTGAGGTGATATGTGATATTAAAAAAAATACACTTTTATATCATAGAAGTGTTTCCAACATAGTGTTGTGTAATGATTTGACACGCTGTATGTTGTACGGACTGCTGTATGTTTACTAATTTAAAGCAATAACCATGTGCATGACGTCATTGGTCATCGTAATGTACTATATATACATGTGTCAATACACAGCAGGTTGACGCTGTGTGTGAGTATGTCTGTATATTCCCTCATGTCTCCGTCAGTGTCGCATGTATGAGGCTGACTTTGTTTAAGGCGTACCAGGGGCACATATATGAGGCTGGCTTTGTTTAAGGCGTGCCCGGGGCACATGGTGATAGTTCGTACTTTAAACAAATATTTCAGATTCGCTGGGGATGGAGACACTCCCAAATCCCTCCCTCCGGGGATGGAGTATTACGTCAAAGAAAGTCATGTAGAAGATTGACTTAAATTACATAACTCAGACCAATAGTTACGTGCAATTGTTAGCGACGCTGGCTTGTTTTACCCATTGTTACATTATCTACGTCAAACGTCCACCGAGCGCTTCGTGAAACCGGCAGTTGTACAAGATTTGTGTAGCGTGAAGTTGTCATTGTCATTGGCACTCACTACTAAAACTTGACGGGGCAGTGCAAGGAGTCGTTAACTTGACTGGGTCGTGCAAGGAGTCGTCAACTTGACGGGGCAGTGCAAGGATTCGTCAACTTGACGGGGCAGTGCAAGGAGTCGTCAACTTGACGGGACAGTGCAAGGAGTCGTCAACTTCACGGGGCAGTGCTAGGAATCGTCAACTTGACGGGGCAGTGCAAGGAATCGTCAACTTCACGGGGCCGTGCAAGGAGTCGTCAACTGTTGCAGTGGTTACCTTTTTGTGCCGCGCGACGCCGGACAACTCGGGAGTATTTAAAATTGATTCGATATTACTACGCGATACGTGGTCAACTGTATTTCTGAATTTACTGTGCAGACGTTTGACACATTTAATATGATGTGTCCTTATATTTAACTACGTAAAAACAACACGAGTCACTTTTGTTGCTCTCCTGTTTATTCCTGTAGTCCGAGGTGAGGCTGGCACCGACACCGTTCGTAGATTTTTATTTGTATCGTTCGAGTGTGAAGTTCGTGCTACTTCATAAATGATTCACATAAACATTTAGTGTGATTGAGATTTTAAAGCGAAAACAAAATCTTAATGTGTATTTTCTGGAATCGGGTGACGTGACTCGGCATTATGTTCGTATCTATCGAAGATGAACATCTGATAATACACTTCCTTGTTCGTGAGTATTCGCGAAGGCATCTAAAAATAGAATTCCGTTGTTGCATTGTTGACAGTAAGTAAATACTACTAGTAATAATAATTATTTAAAATAAATACAGCAATAAAATAGTGTAGAATTGCTAGATAAGGAAATAGCTAAATAAATATATTAGCTGCTAGTAATAAGAATTTAAAAAAAAATTACTATAGCATAATAATTAAAAAGTATAGCAGTAACAGTAATAAATAAATGTATATGTATGATTAATAGTAATAATAAATAATATCATAATTTATTAAAATATGGTTATAAAGTAATATTTTAAGTGATAAAAAGCAATTAGTAAAATAATGTTAAATATCATGAATAAGATTACTGGAATAGTCATAATTAAACTGCTATGAGTAGATGACAATGTTCATCTGCAATATACGCTAATACGCGATACGAAACAAATGTGTCTTTAGTCGACATTTGAAGCTGGCGAGAGTGTCATAGGTTTTAATAAAGTTAAGTTAAGTGTTCCACAGAGACGCCCCCAGCCTTGGTACGAGTGCGCTTCACTTCCAAACTGTTACTGCTGGCAGAGCGCAGTGCTCTTGCCGGTTGATACGGACGACCGAGTTCACACAGGTACACTGGCGGTTCGTCGTGCATGATTTTGTATGTAAGTACCCGTATCTTTAAATCGACTCTGCATGCCACGGGCAACCAGTGACGTTCTTGTAACAGGGGCCTGGCACTGTCGCTACGTGGACGACGCAGAATCAATCTGGCAGGCGAATTGTGTATTCGTTGCAAACGCGCAATGTTAACCACATACGTGCCGTGTTAGAGTGCATTGCAGTAGTCAAGCCGCGATGTGATGATGGCATTGACTACGCGTTCCTTTATGGGTTTGGTTAAAAATACAGCTGATTTGATTGATGTGGCGGAGGTAGAATGAGCATGCATTGACGGTTGACGGATCTCGTGACTTTTCCCTCTTTATCACTCACTAACTCGTCGTCGCGTATCGCATGTCCTTTAACAGGGTTCCCAACGGTCCAACGACGGAGACTTACGACGTGTGGGCGTGTGCGAACCTTTCGGCTGGTCCACTTGTCGTCGTTGTCGACGAACGAGGGGTGTCCATCGCGGTGTTGTGGGTGTACGTGGGGGAGTAGGACGAACAGTGCTGGTACTAGCCATAGCCTGTTGTATGTAAGATCTCCTGTCGACGTTACCGACCCACCCCAAGGGTAGATTGATGGCTCTGAGTTGTTGCGTAAACGGTTGCCATCCCGTAGGATCACTCTTTTTCCTCTTTCGCAACGGATCGTTCACGAGATCCACCACGTTACTTCCACGTACCGGTGCACCATCGTGTATCGGTCCACGCGATATCTTTTTTGAGACGATCCATCAATTGCCTGGCCTTGACCTGCATGACATTGGGAACAGTAGCCACTATGTCATCAGCCTCGATGTTCCTGGCTGCTGGGGTTGCTGCTGGTACCGACTCGTCGTTCATTACGACCACGCGAGTCGTTTTTTTTTCGCGCTTATCACTCAAGACATTGTATCGTTGCAAGACCTGATTATACAACGTTACCTTGTCCCCGCCGTTGAGATCCTTTCTATCGATGATGGCGGACATCTCGGTATCGAGTCCTTGCACGACCTTACCTAGGGTGTCCGTCGATGACGGCAGTGGTGAGCGAAAGGTTCCCAATACCCGCGGATCTACCAAAACCATTTCCGTGCGTGTTCCATCTACTTGAGCAGCTATCTGATCATGGGGAAAAAGAACGAGCTAGCCAACGGTGCTAGGAAGGCCGATAGGAAACCACCGGTCTGTTGTAGTATCTGTCTCCTCTTTGCAACGGGTAGTCGTCTCCGACCCAACTCACGCAATTGTGTTCTGTATTTCGTCAACCGTCTCTTCTGTACGGCAGTCAACGGAACGTTCTATTTTAAGATGAGGTAGGCACACTCGACTAGGGCGCAGAGATGTGGTAGGCACACTCGGCTAGGGCGCAGATATGTGGTATGCACACTCGACTAGGGCGCAGAGATGTGGTAGGCACACTCGGCTAGGGCGCAGAGATGTGGTAGGCACACTCGACTAGGGCGCAGAGATTGTGTAGGCACACTCGACTATGGCGCGGAGATGTGGTAGGCACACTCAGCTAGGGACAGAGATGTGGTAGGCACAATCGGCTAGGGCGCAGAGACGTGGTAAGCACAATCGGCTAGGGCGCAGAGACGTGGTAAGCACACTCGGCTAGGGCACAGAGATGTGGTAGGCAGACTCGGCTAGGGCACAGAGATGTGGTAGGCACACTCGACTAGGGCACAGAGATGTGGTAGGCACACTCGACTAGGGCACAGAGATGTGGTAGGCGCACTCGGCTAGGGCGCAGATATGTGGTAGGCACACTCGGCTAGGGCGCAGAGATGTAGTAGGCACACTCGGCTAGGGCGCAGAAATGTGGTAGGCACACTCGGCTAGGGCACAGATATGTGGTAGGCACACTCGGCTATGGCACAAAGGAGATCGGCTTAGGCGTTGACGACGATGGCTTTTTTTCAATGTGTTGCTCTCGCATCCAGCCAGTGTCTGTATACACAATGTGTCTCTTCACGAGCGCAGACATCGTGCGAATGAAGAGTCGTATTACATGTACTGACCCCCATCGTCCGGAAATACGGCCGTGCGCATGCGTAGACGGAGATCCTCGGGTGTCTCCTGTTTGAGATCGATCAATAGATAATCGTACGGTACAGCCGTAGGGTCGTTGAAGGCCTCTTGCACGAACTTCATGCGACCTGGATATATCTGACGTGCCAAGTTCGTTATCTGTGACGTGTCGCGAGTATTCTTGAACACCACCATGTTTTGAGAATTCAGACTTATGGTACGACTCTCCTTGTTCTTAGTTAAGAGGTTATGTACGATATAGAGTACGGATGTGTTCCTGTGATGACTTTTTTGGTGAACAAGGTCGTCACCCGTTCGTCAGTTTCCGCCATGGGATCATCGATGATCACTAGATTTATCGTCTTTGGATGGAACAAGGATGAATTCTGTAACACTTCCTCGAACTGCACGTCTAGTAATTTCTAATCAGAGTACGCGCTCTGCCATTCTCCGTAACACCACGTGATCTTTTCGGGAGGTGGATTGATCATCACCGACGCGTGACGTAGCATACGCGTCACGAAAGTACTCATACCACATCCCGTCGGTCCAGCGATGACGCACGTGAAAGGGTGCTTCCATCGCGTGTCCATCGTGACTTATGAAGGTTTTCTTCAATGCATGGTCTTTTTCTACACGTCCACCGGTCCAGTGCTTACTCCATCATCGAGCACCACGCGCTTGGCGTAGAATTAGTTGAGGGCGGCGCGTTCCTGCACGTACGTCAGCACGGACGAGTGGTTCACGCGGAATACGCGGTTCTTTCCGCTACCACCGTCGGTTGGTGAGCACGTCGAGGATCGCTTCCTTGTCGATCTCGTTGTGTCTCTTGCTCTATCCTTTCGTGCTGTACTTGTCGGTGGCTCCGTTACAATAATACGTCTTGCTAGACAACCCAACGAACCCATTACCACACCACTCCACCTAATGTTCTCGTTGGTCCGGGGTCACTAGAGCGTCGACGGACTCTCCAGCTAAGGCAAAATAGGCACTGTCGGTATCCATCTCGCAGTACTGAAATAGTGGTCGTTAAAGGTACCTATCGACGAAGTTGTGGTAGAATTGCAACATGCACATTTTAGCATATTGCAGAACGAAAAAATGCCACGTGTACGGGCAAGGAAACAGTTCCAGCACTGAACTCTCGAGCTCAGATCTACTAAGTGCAGATAACAACATATCTTCTTCCCATATCAACTGATCATTCTCTAATGTCAAATGATCCTTCTCCATTCTCAACTGATCCCGTTGCCATTTTATTTATTGACAATCTCTCCCCTAGGTTAGCCTTTCTATCCCTCAGAGTCACTAATGCCTGCTCCATCTCTGCTACACTAGTCTTTTGAATATACATGTCCACTCTTGACTTGATAATGGACTGCCTACCCTCCCTATGGTGGAATCGTAACAGCACCTCGCTGTCCTGACATTGACTCTCATCCATGTCACCATGATAAACATGATCGCTCACTGTGGTGTTATCACCAATATTTCGCTTCCACCAGATAATTAACTTCTCACTAAAAGTATTTTTTTTATTGTATCTGAACCAGCAGGTAAACGTGGCCCGTGTGTGTTCTTTCAAATGGGATATC
Organism: Lamellibrachia columna; assembly: GCA_963662155.1. NCBI lineage: Eukaryota > Metazoa > Annelida > Polychaeta > Sabellida > Siboglinidae > Lamellibrachia > Lamellibrachia columna. The sequence goes on along the minus strand of OY759261.1, from coordinate 9,667,166 downwards.
CAAATATAGAATATCCGCCACCGACCTGTGGTAATCACAGATTCGGGTCTATAATATATCAGCGATGTGCTGATACGGCGGCTTATTCAGCAACCGTACACCGATCTGTGGTTATCACACATTCGGGTATACAATATATCAGCAATATGCTGAGACGGCGGCGGCTTATTCAGCAACCGTACCCCGAACTCTGGTTATCACACATTTGGGTCTACAGTATATCAGCGATATGCTGAGACGGCGACGGCTTATTCAGCAACCGTACACAGATCTGTGGTAATAATAATAATAATTATTATTTTTATATAGCGTCGCATCCAATGCAGTTAATAAATATACAAAAAAAATATAAAAAATAATACTTTGTAATAAAAACAATACTTTTATATAATAGTTAAAATTACATATAATATCATATTATAAAATACATTAGGTTAAACAAATTGTATTAAATAAACGGAGACAAACGTACACATAAATATGTTAAGCGAAAAAGCATAAGATAAATAAATAAACGGAGATAAAATATAAATATGTTACGGTAAAAAGTTTTGGCAGTTAATTATACTTATGCCGCAAAAATAGGTGTGTTTTCAATGCTGATTTAAAGGAGTTCAGTTACGTCTTGTAGGTAACACTGGACGACAGAGCGTTCAACACTGCTGCCGCTGCTTGGACAAAATGTACAGTCACCGGCTGTGCTGCGTGATCTCGCCACCACGAGGATGTTAGAATCAGCAGAGCGGGACCACGAGGATGTTAGAATCAGTAGAGCGGGACCACGAGGGTGGTAGTCAGCAGAGCGGGACCACGAGGGTGTTAGAGTCAGCAGAGCGGGAACACGAGGGTGTTAGAGTCAGCAGAGCGGGACCACGAGGGTGTTAGAGTCAGCAGAGCGGGACCACGAGGATGTTAGAGTCAGCAGAGCGGGACCACGAGGGTGTTAGAGTCAGCAGAGCGGGACCACGAGGGTGTTAGAGTCAGCAGAGCGGGACCACGATGGTGTTAGAGGCAGCAGAGCGGGACCACGAGGGTGTTAGAGTCAGCAGAGCGGGACCACGAGGGTGTTATAGTCAGCAGAGCGGGACTACGAGGGTGTTAGAGTCAGCAGAGCGGGACCACGAGGGTGTTAGAGTCAGCAGAGCGGGACCACGGGGGTGTTAGAGTCAGCAGAGCGAGACCACGAGGGTGTTAGAGTCAGCAGAGCGGGACCACGAGGGTGTTAGAGTCAGCAGAGCGGGACCACGAGGGTGTTAGAGTCAGCAGAGCGGGACCACGACTGTGTTAGAGTCAGCAGAGCGGGACCACGTTACTAACCTTCAAGGCTTTCGCTGCGTATTGCGATATCCTGTGTTCTCGCAGGGCGCTCCGTGGCAATGTGTGACGGAAATGAACCTCGTCTCTCGACTATCACAAACCCCCTTATTTATATTAATAAATCCATAGCCTTGGGTTAGACGCGGACGCTGATTATGTTACTTGCACCCGACTCTAGGGGTCATTGGAATATTGGCAGGTGCCAGTAAACTTCAGCTAACCTGAACAAAGGCTTCCTTGAGTAGAGCTCTGCCTCGCAAAAACAGATGGCCCCCAATTGTAAATATTTGTTTGCTTTGTAACATTCTTTAACCCGTAGGAAAGCTAATGATGCATTTGTTGTTTTGCTTTTTGTTGATATGAACATATGAGTTGTATAGGTCAACGAGACCTATACATATTTTTTTTATATTTAATAGTTTTGGGCGAATCGTTGATACGCGTTAATATATAGTGCTGTCAATCTGTGCATTATTGTAATCATACCAGTGTGTATTTATTTAAAACCAGATTTGAAAAAAATATGTTATTTAAACGGTAGGCATCACATCAATATGTAATATACTATTAATTTCCTTCATCTGATGATTCCGGCTTTGTCGTTGGTTGAACCGTTTGCCACCACGTGGCGCCACTCTCATTAAATCGCGGCAATTTTTACGTATTTGTTGTTTTGTGGTACGCACTGTATAAATAGGTATTTGGGGGCTTAAATAGTTATGTCTGATTTTAAGAGAAGTGTATGCTTTAGAAATTACGTGAAGATTTTCAGGGCAAAATGCGAAAAATCCGGTTTCTTTTTTAGAAATAACTTATTGTCTTTTACCCTCATAGTGTAAACGGAAACTTGTATACTTGATATTGGAATATCTTAAGAATACAACATCAAAGCAAATTGTAGCTGACATCTCATAATTTATTGCAAATTTCAAATATGAAATTTCACCCATTCAGAAATGTCGCCCGTATCGATGTTTATCGCATTTTGTCCTGAAACCCTTTATACACTATTTCTATTGTTTCCGGATGTTTTGCTATGATAAAAATGTAAGCATCAAGTACAAATCCATCTAACTATGAATATTATATCAAATGAAAACATCTCTAAAACGCCTATTTGTAAGGTATATGGGTGATCTATGAAATTCCATAGGTAAATTATTTGCATTGCTCCATCTACAGACGAGAGCAGAGATGTGGGCGAGATGTGGCAGGAATTTAAGTACAACTCCACAACTAATGCTTAACAGTAACAACCAGGGCTAAATTATTGTTGATTATTCATTGTATTGAGGGCTTCTGGACAGTCTGTCGGTCTCCCTGGACTAGGATATAACAGCAGCATTAACTTCACTGTGCTGAAAATAGTGTGAGGTGGATTCGTACTCATTAAAACTGAAACTGGGACACCTATTCATGTCATACAAAACATTCAATGGTATCATTATACATACATCCAGACATTTTATTACAAAACTAATTATTATTATACAACAAAACAAGAAGTAAAAATACAAGTGACAAGTACAAATCTAGGCGCCAAATACAATGTACGGTCAGACTAGTGATTTAATATTGCTTATAATTATGTCAAAAATACATAATGGCATCAATATAATCGTAATCTCAGGAATGGCATTTTTCACGCTGCCGTAGATACATGATCAATTATGAATCAAACTATTCATATCTACATATACAACATTGTTAATGAGCAAGTGTGATGCCATGGCCGGTCCCAAGCCCGGATGGGAAAAGAGGAGGGTTGGGCGTGGGGCTAGCACCCCCACCCCGTAAAAAAAAAAAGATTGCTACAGAAACGCCGACAAAAGATACAGAGACTACAGTCCTGGAAGAGGAGGGTTCTTCGTTTCAAAGACTTATGACGCCATGTGGTGAAAGCCGGGAGTCCTCGGAAGCCACAGGGTCGAGCACCCTTCTTTCGTCCAGGAACATCACGATTGGATCGTGGAACGTGAGGACCTTATACCAGACAGGGAAGACAGCACAGGTGGCAGCGGAAATGAGAAACTACAACCTTGCTTTGCTTGGAGTCAGCGAAACAAGATGGACACAGACAGGACAGAGAAGGCTGCTTAGTGGAGAGATGCTGCTCTTCTCAGGACATGAGGAGGACAACGCTCCCCACACAGAAGGTGTAGCGCTCATGCTGTCAAGATCGGCACATAGTGCGCTGATAGGGTGGGAAGCTCATGGACCAAGAATCATCACAGCATCCTTCAGAACAAAGAAGAAGAAGATAAAAATTAATGTCATCCAGTGCTACGCACCTACAAACGACAGCGATGAAGAAAACAAAGATCAGTTTTATAACAGACTACAAACGATCATCGACAAGTGTCCAGTGAAAGATGTCAACATCCTAATGGGAGATTTCAATGCAAAGATTGGAAAGGACAACACGGGGTATGAAGAAGTAATGGGAAAACATGGATTGGGAGAGATAAACGAAAACGGCGAGAGATTTGCTGACACATGCGCCCTTAACAAGATTGTCATCGGAGGCAGCATCTTCCCACACAAAAGGATACATAAAGCTACTTGGGTATCACCAGATCACGTGACAGAGAACCAGATAGACCACATCTGCATAGGCAAGACATTCAGAAGGTCCCTTCAGGGCGTGAGAGTGAAGAGAGGAGCCGATGCTGCGTCTGACCACCATCTGCTAGTTGCCATACTGAAGCTGAAACTGAAGAAAAACCGAATGGAGACAGCAGTGAAGCGAAAAAAGTACAATGTCAGCTTCCTGAAGGATGCACAGACAAGAGAGGAATACAGATTGAAGCTCACCAACAGATTCCAAGTGCTGCAAGAGCTGCTCGAAGAAGAAACTGACCTAAACAAGCAGTGGCAGAACATAAAAGAGACATGGACATCAACCTGCCAGGAAGTTGTTGGCCCCAGGACACCGCAGCAGAAAGAGTGGATTTCAGTGGAAACTTTGCGCAAGGTCCATATGCGGAAGGAGAAGAAAACAGCAGTAAACAACAGCCGCACAAGAACAGCAAAGGCAAAAGCGCAAGAAGAATATGCAGAAGTCAACAGAGAAGTAAAGAAGAGCATAAAGGTGGACAAGAGAAACTACATCGATAGCCTGGCAGAGGAAGCGGAACAGGCAGCAGGAAGAGGAAACATGAAAGAGCTTTACGACACTACCAGGAAACTGTCAGGCAAGTACTGCCACCCAGAGCGACCAGTGAAGGACAAAGAGGGAAATGCTATCATAGGAAATGAACAACAGCTGGACAGATGGGCCGAGCATTTCGAGGAACTCCTGAACAGACCCGCCCCGCCAAACCCGCCTGTCATCCACCCAGCAGAAGATGACCTACCTATTAACTGCGACAGACCTGCCAGAGAAGAAATCAAGAAAGCTATACAACAGCTGAAGAACAATAAGGCATCAGGGCCAGATGATATTCCGGCAGAAGCACTCAAGGCAGTTGTGGACACTTCCGTGGAACTACTTTACCCTCTATTTGGGAAGATATGGGAAGAGGAAGAAGTGACAGCAGACTGGAGAGAAGGCTACCTCATCAAGATCTCCAAGAAAGGAGACCTCAGAAATTGTGCTAACTATAGAGGGATCACACTCCTGTCAGTGCCAGGGAAAGTCTTCAACAGGATCATCTAGGAAAGGAAGAAAGATATGGTCGACCCAATGCTTAGAGACCAGCAAGCCGGATTCCGCCAGAACAGATCATGTTTAGACCAGATCGCAACATTGCGCATCATAGTAGAACAATCCTTAGAATGGAACTCTTCCCTCTACGTGAACTTCGTTGACTATGAAAAGGCATTTGACAGTGTTGACAGGAAGACCCTCTGGAAACTGCTACGACACTATGGGGTACCCACTAAACTGGTCAACCTAATCAAGAACAGCTATGACGGAACAGGCTGTAGGGTAATCCATGGAGGACAGTTCACCTGTCGCTTCGAGGTAAAGACTGGAGTAAGACAAGGCTGCCTGCTGTCCCCATTCCTCTTCCTCCTGGCCATTAACTGGATTATGAAGATGACCACAGTACAGAGGACAAGTGGGATCCAGTGGACACTATGGACGCAACTTGAAGACCTGGACTTCGCCGATGACTTGGCACTGCTGTCTCACAGCCATCAACAGATGCAGGACAAGACGACAGAACTGGCAGCTGTCTCCTTACAAGTGGGCCTGAACATCCACAAAGGAAAGACCAAGGTCCTCAGGATGAATGCAGCCAGCACTGACCCAGTCACACTGGAGGGGAATGCACTGGAGGAGGTAGAGACCTTCACATACCTCGGCAGTGTCATCAACAAGCGGGGCGGCACAGACGCAGACGTCAGAGCAAGGATAGGCAAGGCAAGAGTGGCATTCCTGCAACTGAAGAACATCTGGAGCTCCAGGGTACTGTCATCACGCACAAAGATCCGGTTGTTCAACTCCAACGTGAAGATGGTCTTGTTGTATGGAGCAGAGACATGGAGGATAACCAACACCACCATCAACAAAGTGCAGACCTTTGTCAACAACTGCCTGAGAAGAATCCTCCAGATCCACTGGCCAGACATCATCAGCAACAGTGAATTGTGGGAAAAGACACAACAACGACCTGTCGAAGAGGAAATCAGAAGAAGAAGATGGGCCTGGATTGGACACTCGCTCCGAAAACCAGTAACAAGCACCACCAGGCAAGCGCTGACATGGAATCCTCAAGGCAAACGGAGAAGAGGACGACCAAGAAACACGTGGCGACGGGACCTCCAGGCAGACACCAGGAAGATGGGCTACACCTGGAACCAGTTAGAGAGGATGGCCCAGGACAGGGGACTCTGGCGATATGTTGTCGACGGCCTATGCCCCAAGAGGGGCGATGGGCATAAGTAAGTAAGTAAGTGATCATTTGAAAGTGACGTGTTAGTGAAAATACAGACAATTCGGCTCTATTTTGTAATGGAAATTTGAATAATCAAATTCTTCTAGATATGCATCAAGTATAAATCCATAGTACAAAATGGTCGTGACATTTTAATATTTAGGATTGAGACACTTTAAAATGAATACATTACAGATGTAGTTACATTTTAATCGTGATTTACAGGTAGTAAGGTATCCTTCTACCCAACTGCTAAGCTTTATCATAATCTGTACTTTGTGAAAAAACTACAGTTAACAAATTTATCCAAAATTATTAATGCAATATTAATTAAAATAAGGTGGGTGGATGTGTACTTGATTTTGAACGAACATGCTTAAACTTCGACGAAACTTCGATATATATAAATGTATATGCCTGCGGCGTGCGAGTGTGCATTCAATGAATCAGTCATTTGTATTTGATGCTGAACATGTTTGTGGGTGTGTGTGGGTGAGTGCGCGCATGCGTGTGTGCATGCAATCATTGAATCAGTCGTCCAAGTTCTGAGTTTGGTACCAGTATATTTAGTCATCAACATGTTGCTCTGGTGATCATCTCGTACAGTCAGTTTGTATTGCTTTCACAAATCGAGCTTCACATACACAACTAATCGGAGACCAGCAATTTGATCTACTTGTCAAAATAACTTACATCCACGTTTGCAAATCAAGAATAACAGAATGTTGCTCACATAGCCATCAAGGCCATCACAAATGTTCCTGTGAATCTCTGTGACTGTCAAAATGCCATTGTTCTCCTTGTTTGTTGCAGCGTGTCCAGTTGTTATTGTTCACACAACCATCAAGGCCATCACAAGTGTTCCCGTGAATCTCTGTGACTGTCACAACGTCTTTGTTCTCCTTGTTTGTCGCAGCGTGTCCAGTTGTTATTGTTCATACATTAGAAGTGTGTCCAGTTGTTATTTTACCTAATCTCGCCACGATTCTTTGCATGTATCGCATGTATGATTCATCACCAGAGCCTCATTACTGAACTCGTACTTCTTGCGTATGATTTAAGGGGGCTCAATCACGTGTCGTATTGTAGGTCCCGAAGCCAGGCATGTGCTGGCCCGTCCAGCCTGACCAGGTCCCGTTACATTTGTGTAGCGGACAGTCACTGGTGATGCAGAGTGCGGTCTGCCTTTAGGCACCGCCTTTAGGCACCGCCTTTAGGCACCGCCTTTAGGCACCGCCTTTAGGCACCGCACTCACACGAAGCTGATGGTGCCAGCCCCAACTGGTTCATGTTGTGTTTGAACCTGCCATATCCTGTTCTTATTCGATTGAGTTCGTGTCCAATTGGTTTCTTCGATGGGATATGGATACATTCCCTTAGTCTGCAATATGTGGCGTCCCAGTTTCGTCTATGTCCCGTTTGTCCATGTCGTCTTCTGTATGTGTAAAGTCGTACTGAAGTAGCTTGAACAGTTTTTGAGCAACGATAATAGACTGTATAAATGGTTTCTGTAGATAGCTTCTAAAACGTCACATATTTGTTTTCCCAAATGATATTACATCTCCTTTGATTCGGTGAAGTGGTTCTTGTCTTTTGACCAAGTGGCGTAGACGTCTTGTATCTGTGAAGTGGTTTGTGTCTGTTTTCTCTGACTCATGCATTCTATTGAACAATTGGCATGGTCTAAAGTGCCACTGACACGTTTTCTGCAAGTTTTAATTCTAAAAAAACATATTTTAGCCAAATAAAAAACCTTCACGGTAACACAATCCACGACTTTACACATACAGATATTTTCGTCAATAAATGTGATAATTCACAGCGATCTTGCTGCCAGTTCTTCTACTTTCTAAACGTACTATAAAAACCCGCTGCGAGATCTCTGTGAATTAATATATTTAGTGACAAAGACAACAATCGTCTGCATGTGTAAAGTGGTGGATTTTATTACCGTGAAGGTTTTTTATTTGGTAAAATTTTTTTTTTTTTAAAGATTTATAATTTATTGCAACTGTGTCAGTGGCAATGTGGTGTTTTTATTTGAATTAGCGTGGATAGTATGTAAACATATTTGCTCATAACAATTTTGAAGACAGACAAATATGCCATTTAACTTCTGAATTTGTTAATATGAGAAACTAACCATTTATCTGTACCATTAATGGAAAATATAAATTCGCAGCACAATATGTACTAATGTATATGTTCATTAATATGATGTATTACATAGAGTATCCAACTTTTACTTGACATTTACTCTTACCTGTCTTTGACAACTTTTCAACTGTCTTGTAGTTTACGCAATGAGGATGTTCTACTCGTCTGTCCTTTAGGCTGTGACAGGTGGGACCTGCACGGTCTGTGACAGCTGCGACTTCCACGGTCTGTGACAGCTGCGACTTCCACGGTCTGGTCATTATGTGATGGTGTAGATACAAATCTAGCACAAGGGGGTCTTGAGCCACAGTTGCGAGGAGGAATTGTGGAAGGGGGTTCCCCCTCCTAGTTGATTTTTTTATTTAGGGTGTATTTACTTAATTCCTTTTTTGTTGTTTTTTAGGTGAAATTGTGATTTGGTAGTATATCTGGATTCAAAAATAGGAAATATTTTATTTTGTGTAACTTTGACAATACAAATGTGACAGTAGGTTTGGGTTGAAAAGGGATTATGTAACAAATGAAGAAAACGTGGTAGTTCTACCGCCACAGCTATAGACTCAACGCCAGGAATGGATTAATTTAAATTGTTAATTGAATTAACTCAATTACTCAATTAATTTAATTTAATTAATTAACTTTTTTTCTGAAAGGTTAATTTAATTAAGTTTAATTAATTAACTTTAACAAAATTGATTAATTTAATTTAACTGACAAATTCCTAATTAACTCTCAATTAAGTGCTCGTTTAACAGTTGATATTATTGGATAATTCACAGCCATGCTATCCAGGTGTTTTCAGAAGGTTTGTAGTCACTATTCCAACCACTAGCCTGAGAGAGATCAGGCTAAGAAGTGTGTGAAAGGGAGTGAGAACATGACGGACACAAATGCACTGTACCAACTGGGGTGGGCTGGTCATTCAGGCACCTGTGTGTTGGAAGGAAGGCATAGACAATATAATGTTCTATGGTAGGGTGATAAGTTGATGGTTAATCTTGGTTTCTGCAACTCTCTGTTTAAAGTAAACAATTGGGGCTGGCATCTTGCAGCCAAGTGGATATCTGGGGCCATTAGACCTAAGAATATATATTTTGCTCGTGTGTACATGTTACTGTTAATGGGGAGATGTAGAGAAAAGTAATATAGCTTCAGCTTGAGCTCTTTTTGTAGAGCCAACTTAAATAAAAAGCATGCCATAAAATAATTAATTTTCACAAGTATCTGTAATTTTTTAAATGTTATCAAATTCCTCGGATAGAGCTGTATTGGCATGTAAATATTGTATGAGCAAATCTGCAAATCTGCTTCTCTTCGGATGACAGAGGTATCGGTACAACCATCGTTTGGCGAATTGAGTGAAGCTGTATCAACCCTAGGAGCTGAGCTGAGCTCAAAGTTAGGCTCCATGTTACAGACAACTTGGTTGTAGTCGCAGGCAACAACATCTAACAATAATCATATGCAGAGCACTATTACAAACGTTTGGTTATATTTGTTCTGTTGCTCATGATATAGCAACTATTTAATCATGTGGGTATGTAACCGGCAGGGATACTGAACAATTAGTAATTTATATTTGCCCTATCAAATTTCTGACTAATTAAGTATGGTTTGGGTTCTTTATTAATGTTGAGAATTAATGTTGAAAGTTGTGCCCCATTTCTTCAGTGAGACATTCATTGTGTACACTGTCTGGAAAAGACTGAAGTTTAGTTGCCTCACCAGTCGCCCCACCAGTCACCCACCAGTCACCCCACCGGTCACCCAGCAAGGGTCACGCGAGGATACAAGAGGAGACCAGCGTTGATGGTGTCATTACTTGCCACCATGTGGCAGCACCCTGTTTAATCTAATGCATTCTATGGAGAATATAGTTAATTATTATTATTATTATAACTAGTTCTCCTATAGTTAATTGGATCTACTGTGTAGGTTGCTGGTCATATTACAGAAAAAATAAGTTGTTTAATTATATATAAATTTCTCCAAGAGACAGGGGTCACGTGTGGTCAAGGGGAGAGGTTGTGTCCCAGTGAGCCAGGCTTCATCCCACTGTCAACAAGAGATAGGGATCATGTGTGGCCAGGGGAGGGGCTGTGTCCCAGTGGGCCGGGCTTGATCCCACTGTCAACAAGAAAGAGGGTTCACGTGTGGTCAGGGGATGGGCTGTGTCCCAGTGGGCCAGGCTTGATCCCACTGTCAACAAGAGACAGGGGTCACGTGTGGTCAGGGGAGGGGCTGTGTCCTAGTGGGCCAGGCGTGATCCCTCTGTCAACAAGAGACATGGGTCACGTGTGGTCAGGGGAGGGGCTGTGTCCCAGTGGGCCAGGCTTGATCCCTCTGTCAACAAGAGTCAAGGGTCACGTGTGGTCAGGGGAGGGGCTGTGTCCCAATGTGCCAGGCTTGATCCCACTGTCAACAAGAGACAGGGGTCATGTGTGGCCAGGGGGATGGGCTGTGTCCCAGTGGGCCGGGCTTGATCCCACTGTCAACAAGAGAGAGGGGTCACGTGTGGTCAGGGGATGGGCTGTGTCCCAGTGGGCCAGGCTTGATCCCACTGTCAACAAGAGACAGGGGTCACGTGTGGTCAGGGGAGGTGCTGTGTCCCAGTGGGCCAGGCGTGATCCCTCTGTCAACAAGAGACAGGGGTCACATGTGGTCAGGGGAGGGGCTGTGTCCCAGTGGGCCAGGCTTGATCCCACTGTCAACAAAAGACAGGGGTCACGTGTGGTCAGGGGAGGTGCTGTGTCCAAGTGGGCCAGGCTTGATCCCTATGTCAACAAGAGTCAGGGGTCACGTGTGGTCAGGGGAGGTGCTGTGTCCCAGTGGGCCAGGCGTGATCCCTCTGTCAACATGAGACAGGGGTCACGTGTGGTCAGGGGAGGGGACGTGTCCAAGTGGGCCAGGCTTGATCCCTATGTCAACAAGAGTCAGGGGTCACGTGTGGTTAGGGGAGGGGCTGTGTCCCAGTGGGCCAGGCTTGATCCCACTGTCAACAAGAGTCAGGGGTCACGTGTGGTCAGGGGAGGGGCTGTGTCCCAATGGAACAGGCTTGATCCCACTGTCAACAAAACAATAACAATCCTGTTTTGGTAAGTTTCTAAATACTATGTTATACCTTAGAAAATGAGCATTAACTTAAAATTTGTAGTGGTATCATAATGTCTACTAGAGAATTGTCCATCTTTCTATGTAAATGTATTTACATGTTTAGTTATAATTTCTTAATACTGATTTTGATTACTGATGTGCTAAGAAGATGGGGAGCAACTGAACTGTCTGGACCTTAGGGAGGAATGTTCCCACCAGTTGTCTGTTAACAGCTAGGGCTTGATGACATTTTGAACGCGTGTAGCCAGTAGCTGGTAGAATAGGTTAGAAAGTTAAGTTTATTCTTGTTTAGTGTTGTTGAATAGTTAATGTATTATGATCGACAAAATACATTATGCAGGGACTGTGCATGTACCGTAATTATATAACATTAAGTGCAGTTAAGCCAGAATCAGACTGGGGCACTCTCATTCTCTTTGACGTTGTCTTGATTATTCAACCTGTGGCACTGGCTGGGTAGGGTGTGTGAAATATTCCCAAGGGACAAGTGCTTGATAGCAAGTTGGGCTACACTAGATAGTAACGTTTAAACAGGGATCAAGTGTTTGGTTGGATATTTTAAATTGATATCTTAGTATATTTCTGGTGACACCATTATTCATTTATAACTGATAATTGTGTGTATACCAATTAACGGTAGTCTTGTTTGTGCAGTGCCTTGCAGTATTATATTTTGATTGCTTGTTCATTTACAAGTGCATGCATGAGTCGTTCCCTAGGTGGGGGGAGGTACTAAACCATGTATACAGCACCAAGTTAGGCCCTAGCTGAGCTGGCATTGTGCATATTAGACGGTGCTCGGACAGTTGCTCACCGGACAAATGTTCAATGGACAGTTGCTCACAAAGGAAATGAAAAAGCGGACAGTTGCTCACCCTAAAAAATTGAATTTCATTTTAAAATGCAACAACTCACCCTTATGAAATTCATTTTAAAATGCAGCATATGAGATTCACAGAAAGTCCGTTTGGTGTCTCGATATAATTAAAAATTATTCCTACGATCTGGAATTGTGAACTGGTAAAATGGTCTTTTTTAAATGATACCATAGGATATACAAATATATATTTACCACATGTTATATATGTTGATATATAAGGAGAAATCTGGCTCCTCTTGGTTGTCGTTTTAATAGTAACATAAACGGAAGGATCGTTGAATTAAGTTGTTTATACTGTCACTTATTTTATTTATTGTCATTTTGTAGTGGAAGGGAAATTACATTTTTACGATACGTTTCCTCAAAAAAACATGTTTCCGCAATTCCTACTAACTCGTTTTTTTACATCAAATAACATTAACAGAGGGTGAGCAACTGTCCGCTTTTTCATGTCCTTGGTGAGCAACTGTCCGGTGAGCATTTGTCTGGTGAGCAACTGTCTGGTGAACAACTGTCTGGTGAGCAAATGTCCGGTGAGCAACTGTCTGGTGAGCATTTGTCTGGTGAGCAACTGTCCGGTGAGCAAATGTCTGGTGAACCACTGTCTGGTGAGCTACTGTCCGGTGAGCAAATGTCTGGTGAACAACTGTCTGGTGAGCAACTGTCCGTGGTTCGATTAGATACAACTAAACAAGCTTCCAGGCAGTTGTGTGAATTGCCCAAGTCAGTAAATAAGCTCAATTGTGAGTGAGCTGCATATGGGATCCATGAAGCAATGAGACCAACAGTATACCAAATGATGTATGTCCTGAAAACAAAAGTAGGCCAATTGGGGTAAAACAGTAGACAAAATGGATGGCATAATAATTAATATTAGAACAAACGCTTGTTTAACAGCAACATCTTATTTAATTAACTGGTCATCTTATGAATAAGATAGTATGTGATGCAAATAATTTTTAGTTAGATCTGCACTTTGATGAATGTCAGCATATTGTTGTGGTATATTACCTGCAAGTGACACCTCCTGTAAGTACTGTATTTTTTCCCCAGCTGCTGGAAGCCTCTGTCCTGGAGCTCTGCTGTTGGGTCAAAGCTCTCGTGCCTTGAAGTTACCATTGGACACAGCCCCTCCGAGAAATGGTCCACCAACAGTATTCACCAAACGTACGTAACAACCGACACTGATCTCAGGTTTCACAGTGTTTTCGTATTGCTTGGCGTGTACAAGTCTTAGTTTCCTGAATGGGTACTCTCTAACAGCTGGTGATGTGTTTTAATTAGTGGCTGTGTACAAGGCCAGTGTGTTCACGGTATTCCTTTATTGGTGCAATGATGCCCAATATCATACATATGTGATGTTTTTTTTTCTAATTTGTTAACATATGTAGTTTAAAAAGTGGAAACCCTAGATAATATTAAAAATTCAAATAATATCAATTGTGGCAAGAGCAATGGGTCACAAATTGTTGTTATCAGACAGATCACCAGCTTTAGTGTAGTTTTTAAGTGAGTAATTTATTAGATCCAAATGGTATACGCATTAAATAATAATATATCAGTATATAATTGTGCGTAATAAAATATTACTGTATACATAGAGGGTCATGGAGACTCCCACAAAGACTTATGAAAAGTCGCTACTGTAGGAGCCACCCGTCGTGTTCTTTTGTTTTAGTTTCTGAGGAAAGAAAATAATATAGATATAAAGTTATCAACATTAAAATGTAGTAAAGTAAAGTCCACCGTCAATGAAAACCTGGATTGTTGTTTTATTATGCCGCTGTGGTGTATGTTCATAGTGTGTAGTGAAGTGAGAAAGTGAAACTGTATTTATAGTGTTTGAGTGTATCTAACATCATTGAAGTTGATTGCGCATGTATGCACATGTATAACAGTTGATGATTGTGCACGTGTTTTTGTAATTCTGAATGATATGATACTTTGCAGAATTTATGAAACCCTGTAAACTGTGTGTATAAAGTTTGTCTTTCACACTTTGAGAGGTATTGTTGATAATATTTGGTAAACTGTATTTAAGCCATTGTTTTGCAAAAGTATGCTTTATACCATAAATGTGAGTTTTGTTTTGGTTGCGTGTATTATGACCATGTATCTCGGAGTTTTTTGCTATCTGCCATGGTTGTATGTATGTATATAATTTATTATGTATAAATTTATAATACATTTTTTATTCTTGAAGGCACTTTTAGTAAGTTTAATTTGTTTAAATAGCGGGTCAGTATGTGAATTTAAATTACTCAACGTTATTATTCGTATAGCCCTTTTCTGAAGTTGATTAATTCTTTGACATTGGAACCTCCTAGTAATTAAACAATAATTTATATGTTGTACTAATAACGTGTAATATAGCATAATTTTAATTATCATAGGCAGTACTAGTTTAAGTATATTTAGTGTACTTTTTGATTGATATATTTTCAGAGTGTTTTTCCAATTCAGTTGGGTATCCAACATTAATCCCAAGAAATTAAAATCGTCAACCTTTGTTATTATTATATTATTTATTTTAGGAACAGGTGTTTTGAATACTTTTTTTGGCAAGTGGAAAACCATGAATTTGGATTTGGCAGCGTTAAGGGAAAGTTTATTTATTTCTAGCTAATCATTAATTTTGTAGAGTTCTTCATTTATCAATATATCAACATCATCATTATGTGCATTTTGTGAAATTACTCATTGTACTTAACAAAGTGGTATCATCTGCATAGAATATGAAGTTGAAAATTTGGCTTGGTCGTTTAAACAAATTAATATAGATAATAAAGAGAATTGGTCCAAGAATGGAGCCCTAGGGTACACCAGTTGCTATTGATAAGATTTCTGATTTTACATCAGCAATTTATACATATTGTGTAATATTTGATAAATAGCTTTCATAAAATTTCAGAGGTACCCCTTCAATACCATAATGCTTTAATTTGCATAGTAATGTGTTATGGTCTAAAGTATCAAACGCTTTAGAGAGGTCAAGGAATATGCTGAACAGTACCTCATAATTATCCATTTCGGTTGTTCTTCTGTCTATCAATTCTAAGTCTGCGTATTCAGTCGAGTGACCAGAGCGGAAGCCATATTGATTTGTTTAAACAGTTTCTTACTTTCGAAATAGGAGGATAGTTGAATGCCCATGATTTTTTCCAATACTTTTGATATGGCTGGTAGAAGGGAAATTGGTCTGTAATTGTTGATTATTGTCGGGTCGCCATTTTTAAACAGTGGAATGACTTTGGCCACTTTTAATTTTTTGAGGAATATCCCCGCTCTAAAAACTTGCTTTATAAATACCGTTAAAGATTTTATTATTTTTGGTGCAATTTGTTTTAGCAAATTAGTTGAAATGCCGTCAATCCCTGTACTATTTTTAGACGGAAGATTGTTTATTGTTTTTTGTACAATTAGTTCGTCAACGTTATTAAGTGTGAATTTACAGTTAACATTTTTGTTTAAGGTAGTGCTTGGAATTTTTATCTGGCTATATATATTTTATTGGCTATATCTAGTCTGTTTGTTGTTTCTTTGTTATTTATATTGAAAGATTTGGGAAAACATTTCTTGTTGTTTTTTCTTGAAATAATTTCATTTATAGTTGTCCATGTGTTTCTGATGTCAGATTTATATTTAGCGAAGGTGGATGCAAAATAATGTTGTTTGGATGCACGTATGCTTCTCTTTAGTAAAGTATATGTATTTATTAATTTATGTTTCACAAGGAATTCCACCATGTGGTCTCTAATTAATGTTTCGAGTAATTTACATACAACTGATGTGAAACGCACTGGTCTTCTTTCGATTCTGAAGGAACTATTCCTTCCTATAGTGACAAGTTAAACAATTTTGCAAGTGGTGTACTAATTTAGTAAATGGGACTGGAAGTGAGCTGATATCTTCTGTGGTAAAAACTGAGCTGAAATACTCATTCAGGACCTCTGCCATTTGAAACCCGTCTGAAATTATGTTTCCCCTGTTGTTTTCCAGTGGTCCGACCTTATCTTGAACTTTCTGTTTACTCTTTACATAAGCATAACAACTCTTGCTGTCATTTTTTATATTACCTGCCAATTTTTTTCAAAGTTTCTTTTATATTTTCTAATTTCAGTTGTAGCTAGGTTAATTGCCTCTTTGTAATTTGCATAGTCTTCGCCCTTTCTGGTATGCTTATAAACCCTCCACATAGTTTGCTTAAACACTATTTTTCTAATAGCTTCTTTTGACAAGTGTTTCTTTCTAGACCGTTTTCTTTGTTTTTTCAAGGGAACAAATTTATCGATGATACTCTCCATTTCATATTTTAGAATATTCCAACATTCCAATGCGGTCTTATTCATCGTCATGTTATTCCAATCTAGTTTTGCTAAGTATTTTCTCATATCTTTAAAGTTACCTGTGTGGAAGTTTCTCCTATAGGTTTTTTATTTTTACTTTCTGATTTTACATTGATGTCAAAATGTATTTGATTGTGGTCACTGTTACCCAATGGTACATGTATTTTTACATTGTCCACTAATTCATTATATGATGATAAAACTATATCTAATACATTTTCTCCACCTGGTTGGTTCTAGCACGTGATGAGTAAGGAAGCTATCCTTAATTAAAAATAGAGATTTCCATTGTATGTGTCCATGGTTAAAATCTCCCATTATGATACATTCCCCTTTACTAACTTCCTTTATAGCATTTTGTATGTTTGTGTTATCCTCTTCGTTTATGTTTGGACTTCGGTAAACTAATTCAATAGTTAATTTTGAATTTCCTGAAACTATTTTTTTACCAAACAGCTTCATCGTAATCTGCTTTCCTATATAATTTAATTTCGTAAGCCTGAATAGATTCTTTAACATATAAACTAACTCCCCTCCCCTTCTTCCTATTCGATCTTTCCTAAACGTTACGCATCCTGTCAATCCTAATTCAGCATCTGTTATGTCTGTGTTGGCCCATGATTCAGTAATACCAATTATGTCAGGGTCAATATCTTCTACCATAATGTTTAATTCGTTTTTCTTATTTACTATACTCCTAGCATTTAAACACACGCATATATAACCTGTTTCCTACATGTTTTTCGAACATTTTTTTATTGGTTTAATCTGTACTAGTGGCCTCTTGTCCTGCTTGAGGCATATCTAAGTAACCCCCCTACGCTTCTAGTTTAAATAGTTTTTACTACTAAAAATATCAGTTATGCTACCCATGCCACTGTCTGCTGCTGCTGTTAGTCCATCCGCAAATACTGCTGCCCCCTTTCCACTTATATGAAGCCCGTCCTTCATGTACATATCAGCCCTTCCAACAAAACTTCCCTACAAATCCACAAAACCAACTTCCTCACCCCTACATAGCTTCTCGACTAGCATGTTAATTGCCATCCCCCGGCAATTTCGATATATGTGACCCCTCCTTCCTATTACTGGTAACATCCCTGACAGTATTACCTACTCAACCCGCGTCTGCTTTAGTGTTCTGACCAAATTCCTGTATTTCCTAATTATGGCAGTTGTACCCTCCCTCTCTACGTTATTTGTCCCTACGTGTACTAAAACTGATCCACCCTTGCCCGAACCCACGATGTTTTGTACCCTCTCAGTTATCGCCTCTAATTTGGCCCCAGGCAAGCAAACTACCACGTCATCTCCTTGTTTAAGACTTTGTCAGTCTTCCTAACTATCAAGTACCCCATAAACACCCTCGCTCTCTTTCTCACCCCCTCTATCACTGCCTCGGAATAGCTCTTCCGATGAATCCCCTCCATCACATTCTGTCCTGCAGCATTGTCACTTGGTGGCAGACTGTTATCAGGCTCTCTCTCACTCATCAACCTATCAACCTTTCCCTCCCGTCTCCTTGCTAATTTGCGCTCCCGTCGCCGTCCCTCCTGACACCTACCCTCCCGTCTCCCTCACTCCCATCGCCTTAACTATCATCTCCTCCCCCCCCCCCGACTCCTTCGCTACTGTCTCCACCAATCCCCTTTCCTTCGATCCATTTGTATTCCCTCCCATTTCTTTCCTTCTCGTCTTCTTTCGTCCTGTCTCCCTACACCCTGTCTCCTTACGTCCTGTCTCCCTACGACCTGTCACCTTACCTCCTCTCAGCCTCCTCCCAGGCTGAGGTGATCTCTCCCTAGCATCTATCTCGTCGTCTTCCCCACTTTATCATCTACTGCCCCCACCAGAACCACTGGCACAACCCACCTGCTCCTTCCCACCACTGCCACAACGAGCAGCTGTTCTAACTCCCCCTCAAGTTCCTTTATCCTAGTGCATCCCCTACACTCAAAACTAAAACTATCCGCCTGAACCTCAGTCCAGGACTTCTCACACCCGGACTTGACGAAGTCCACCCAGTTGCTACAACTGTTACATATTAAATGCCTGGTGGCCTTTACCTGCCGTTTGCACGGCGCCATCACAAAATTCAGTCTTTATTTGATTGCTATGTTAGCCTTGAATAAGGCTGTTTTTGTGTTCAAAAGAACACTTTAGGCTAATATACTTGCTAACTATGTATTTTCTACTACGATCGCACAAGCAAAGAAAAGCCTGCCACCTAGCGAATACAGAGAACACTGTGTAAACAAAACAACGAAGTCAGTGTATACCAACTTACGTTTAATCCTGCTGTTAATTCCTTTTTACCGAAATCGTTTACTACAACTATGTCAGATATTACCTTATGTATGTAATTTATGTAAATGTATCACTTTATCTAATATATATTTAACAATGTAAACGATAGTTTGGTACACCAGTTTAATTCACAACCTGTAAACAAAGTCCCTTTTATCGCTCGTTGAATTTGGGTCCGGGAAAAATCCTGCCTCTGTTAAAAAAAACCGTTTGTTAATATATGTCTATAAGAAGTATGTGTATAATATATGTGTAACAGTAATACTTATTCTAACAAATGTTCCACCGTTTCTGACTATTCAATATGCTATCTCAATTTCGAATGGAAAACAAACCTATTAACGCTCACTGACTTCCCTGTCGGAGTCCCGAACTAACTTACTCTAAAATACTGCCTCTGACTAATAATTAACAAAACCTGTTTCCTAATATATGTCTACAATACGTTTATGTATAATATATATGCAATAGTAATACTTATTATATTCGATATACCGCTTTTTTTTCTGTAAATTATCTGCACCAAATTGATGTCGCTGCACCAAGTCCGATATTCCGGAAGCTTCTAGTGTAGTTCCATAATATTTTATCGTTAACATTTATTTGGTCAACACATTTTTCTTCATAGTGCAGTTGTGCCTCCTTTAAGACAGTCAGTAGTTTTTTTTAAATTTATATATTATAAGATCGACTGAAAGCCCACTTTTATTTACAACTACTTGTTTTGCATGTTTACTTTTTTGCCTTTTGCACATATTTGTATCTTACCCATGGAGGCTTTAGTCTTGAACCCTGCTTTATCTGTTTGAATGGGACATGCTTCTCCACTAGTTGAGTATAACACTGTTTGAAATGTTCCCACATTTCAGTCATATATTTATTATTGTATTCTTTGCAGATGAATGTAGACCTGTATGTAAGAGGTAGTGTATATGTAGTAAATTAATTTTGGTATGTTATTGCTCATACACATACTGTGGGCCTTTTTATAATGCGCTGTCTTAACAAATGAAGCAATGTCTGATTACCTTTATTGGCCCAAATGTGTTTGTATTTGTTTAATTTTAAACCAGGGGATATGTTAGATAATAACAAAACCTGTTTCCTAATATATGTCTACAATACGTTTATGTATAATATATATGCAATAGTAATACTTATTATATTCGATATACCGCTTTTTGTCTGTAAATTATCTGCACCAAATTGATGTCGCTGCACCAAGTCCGATATTCCGGAAGCTTCCAGTGTAGTTCCATAATATTTTATCGTTAACATTTATTTGGTCAACACATTTTTCTTCATAGTGCAGTTGTGCCTCCTTTAAGACAGTCAGTAGTTTTTTTTTAATTGATATATTATAAGATCGACTGAAAGCCCACTTTTATTTGCAACTACTTGTTTTGCATGTTTACTTTTTTGCCTTTTGCACATATTTGTATCTTACCCATGGAGGCTTTAGTCTTGAACCCTGCTTTATCTGTTTGAATGGGACATGCTTCTCCACTAGTTGAGTATAACACTGTTTGAAATGTTCCCACATTTCAGTCATATATTTATTATTGTATTCTTTGGTCCAATCTATGTTTTTTTATTTCTTTGTTTATTGCCTCATAATTAGCTTTTGAGTACAAGTAATGTTTCTCTATTGTGATGTTATTCGAACAACTGGACATCTTAGTAGTACCTTTATACTTTTGTGATTGCTCGGAGCAAAACTTTCTTCAACCTCGAGTTTATCTAAACAACTGGGTTCTGAAATGCATACAAGGTCGAGGATGTTGTTACCTCTAGTTGGTTTATCGATACCAAATACCATCTATACCAACAATTGTCATTAAGAGTATCAATGAAACTTTTCTTTAGTTGGCTGTTTCCCTCTCTTTTGGACCAATATTTTTTTCTAAAATTAAAATCGCCAAGAAGGAGACAATTCGAATTTTCAGTTGTATTTATTGAATTGTTTATCTTTTGTATCATGTGTGCCTGATCTTCTTCTTGTCTGTAGCATACTCCAACTTGCCATTGTATATCAGTGTGTGGGGATATTGTAACCCGTAAGATTTCTGCATCTGCATTGAGGCTTGGTAGAAAAGAAGGGGAACCAAAAATGCGACCTTTCATGGTTACACTAAAAAAACAAGAAACAAAGAATTAAATACTGAGAAAATCTGCAAAAGCGAGGCAGTTCAACAAAGAATTGTACAATCCAAAAACAGTGTTCACCGTTCCAGACCAAACCAAACTAGAAAGGGAAGCTAACATCGCTTTGCGAGCTCAGTTAAAAGAAACAAGATAAAACACCAAACAGCAGGTTTAAAAAATCAAAGCAGGTCAGATCTTGAACATCCCACGAAACCAAACCTAGTAAACCAAAAATCGATTTCAAAAAAAGAATACACTTGTAAATATGTACACAGCACTATTCATAAAATGGAAAGGAGACTTTACCTCTAAAAATATACTCTTTTAATACACAATGCATAAGAAACAAATTTACACAACTTGAAGTTCTTATATCGTAGGAAGATCCATATATTATTGCCATTACTGATACATGGTTATCTTCAGACATTGCTTACTCAGATTTCACACCACCATATTATACATGCTTTAAAAAAGAGCGAAAAATATATGTTTTACACACCAGTCACATACACAGTGGAAGACAGGGGAGGAGTACTACTATTAATAAAAGATAATTTAAACCCAACATTATTCGTACCGGACAATGCAGATGCAGAAATCCTACGGGTTACAATATCCCCACACACTGATATACAATGGCAAGTTGGAGTATGTTACAGACAATAAGAAGATCAGGCACACATGATACAAAATATAAACAATTCAATAAATACAACTGAAAATTCGAATTGTCTCCTTCTTGGCGATTTTAATTTTAGAAAAAAATATTGGTCCAAAAGAGAGGGAAACAGCCAACTAAAGAAAAGTTTCATTGATACTCTTAATGACAATTGTTGGTATAGATGGTATTTGGTATCGATAAACCAACTAGAGGTAACAACATCCTCGACCTTGTATGCATTTCAGAACCCAGTTGTTTAGATAAACTCGAGGTTGAAGAAAGTTTTGCTCCGAGCAATCACAAAAGTATAAAGGTACTACTAAGATGTCCAGTTGTTCGAATAACATCACAATAGAGAAACATTACTTGTACTCAAAAGCTAATTATGAGGCAATAAACAAAGAAATAAAAAAACATAGATTGGACCAAAGAATACAATAATAAATATATGACTGAAATGTGGGAACATTTCAAACAGTGTTATACTCAACTAGTGGAGAAGCATGTCCCATTCAAACAGATAAAGCAGGGTTCAAGACTAAAGCCTCCATGGGTAAGATACAAATATGTGCAAAAGGCAAAAAAGTAAACATGCTAAACAAGTAGTTGCAAATAAAAGTGGGCTTTCAGTCGATCTTATAATATATCAATTAAAAAAAAACTACTGACTGTCTTAAAGGAGGCACAACTGCACTATGAAGAAAAATGTGTTGACCAAATAAATGTTAACGATAAAATATTATGGAACTACACTGGAAGCTTCCGGAATATCGGACTTGGTGCAGCGACATCAATTTGGTGCAGATAATTTACAGACAAAAAGCGGTATATCGAATATAATAAGTATTACTATTGCATATATATTATACATAAACGTATTGTAGACATATATTAGGAAACAGGTTTTGTTATTATCTAACATATCCCCTGGTTTAAAATTAAACAAATACAAACACATTTGGGCCAATAAAGGTAATCAGACATTGCTTCATTTGTTAAGACAGCGCATTATAAAAAGGCCCACAGTATGTGTATGAGCAATAACATACCAAAATTAATTTACTACATATACACTACCTCTTACATACAGGTCTACATTCATCTGCAAATCATATGGTGTAATAATTATGCCAATACATAAATTGCTAGCACCACTAAAGACACGGAGAGGTGGGGCAATTCCGCTACCCGGTCACCTTGACATGTGAACGCCCCACCAAAGCCTGCTGTGTTTGTGAAATACCCATTTCTTATTTACAGAGACCAACATAACTTGTCCGAAACAAGTCTTCCTCACATCTCATTAAATAAATATCAAATGTTAGGTCATCACACATTCAAACTGTGTTTCACAGTGTGCAGTGTCCATGGATTAGAATAACTCGCCCCAGACAAGCCTTTGCAAAATCTCATTATATATGATGAGACGCCTAAGAAAAGCCCTACCTGGTGTGATCACAGAACATGCAACATTTAGCACACCAATGAAGGACTGAAGCTGCTTCAGGATAACTTTTCTTGTCGACAAAAAGTTGCATAATAACGACCTACATTTATCCAATTAACCTCAGTGAGTTTAGCTTCTAAGTTCAGCAAATCCAAAGTAATATCCAAGAAATGCAGAATTGTGTCAGGGCCCTGTATTAATGGGATGCCCAAATGCCCACCGAGTTATTTCTGGCCCCTTTATTAATGGGACACACAACTGCCCACAGAGTTGTATCGGGGCCCTGTATTAACGAGACGCCCAACTGTCCACAGTGTTGTCTACGCCCAACTGCCCACAGTGTTGTATCAGGGCCATGTATTATGGGACACCCAACTGCCCACAGAGTTGTATCAGCACCAAGGGTTGGTCGGACTGTAAATACACCAATGTATTGCTCAAAATAATATCAAACAAAATGGTAAACACACAAATAAGCTAGCTGAACACCAGCTATGCTGGTGTGTGAGTGTCCAGACCAATAAACAGAGAAAACCTCTCCATGACTAGTATTTGGACTGAAGAATTATTGCCAGTCATTATCCCATAGCCATTTTTATAGCCTAACATGGACTTGTCCTGGCTCCGTCGCTTAACAGAGTGCAATACACTCGGGCTAGGCCAGTTGCTTGCCAAAAAATAAACAAACGATGACCTATCCCTGCACCTTCCCACCACCTCTACTGATCTCCCTGCTGGTAATCCGAGATGCATGTTCTTCCAAAGGCCTACAGCCTTTTAGTATCGCCCTAACTTCGCTCCGTTGTTTTAATTTTGTGGATACTAATTGTACTCCTTTTGTTATAAC
Source organism: Lamellibrachia columna (assembly GCA_963662155.1). NCBI lineage: Eukaryota > Metazoa > Annelida > Polychaeta > Sabellida > Siboglinidae > Lamellibrachia > Lamellibrachia columna. Next base: position 9,643,059 of record OY759261.1, on the reverse strand, counting down.
TTAACCGGTAAGGTTGCCTTTTATTTACTGACTGTTTTGGTCATTGTTTATCCACACTTTTAATACATTTTTGTTGTAGTTATCAATTCTAAGGATCACTCCGAGAAGACATGCTATGAGTAGAAATGCCCAGTCTGCACTAGGCTGATGAACAGTGGGGACTACCGCCCAGGCAAGTGTTTCTCTTGTCACGGCTGTACAGTTGACCATAAGTGCGACATTTGTTCTGAGTGGACTGACGAAGTCTGGACTGGCATCGTCGAGCGTCCGAGAGCCAGATCCTCTCGAAAACGCCGCTCCACTCCGGCAATGTCAATATACAGCCCTAACCTTCTGACTGAATCAGGCGGCTCGAGCAAACGACCACGTTCTCAATCTTCTAACCTGTCAAGCGACAATTTTCGTGGATTTGAATGGAACTGCCCAGGTTCCCATTTTTAGCGGCAATGACAAATAATTTTCGTAAAATCCACCGTGATTTACAATCCACTACGGTGGGTAGATCGCAATGTTTTGAGACAGTCCCTCGTTCTAAGGAGGCCGCATACAACCCCCTAGAACTGTCGTTAGGAGGCTTCTCCTTTTCTAAGGATCCTCCGGTCGTCCACCGAGGATTCTTAGATGTGTCACGCTCTCGTGCGGGTGGGGGGGAGGGGTGCAGCATACTACAAAATTGGGTGCCGAACAGCGCTATTTCCGTGATCTAGCGTCTATGTCACGAAGACGGCTGTGTATAACTTCCTTTCAGGATTGTTCTGGGGCAGCCCTGAATAGCTCAATCCTCATCGACCATGTGAGCGTGGATAATGTTCCAGCAGAGTCTTTGCTTGAACAACTGAGGGCAGCATTACAGCTTTCCCAATATGTGGCTACAGCGTGGTCCAATTGTGCGGCATTGGATTGCTCTATGGCATTCAACATATTGATGCACCAACGGGACCAAGCTCTGCTGGATGACTCTCCTAATTTATAACAGGTTGAAAAGGAGAATGTACTGCCCCATTCTGGTCCTTCTCACTTGTTGACGATCTCCCGACAAAGCTTAATTTCCTAGAGAAGGTGGTTGGTCGGCAGAGAGAAAACGCCTTGTATCGTGCCTCTGCATCTTTTCCAGTGTCTAGACACTCACATCCTTCTCCAAGTTCTCGTTGGACGGCTCTGACAAGAATTGCCTTCCGACAACATCCTCCTATGCTTCCTCCCTCTCCAACTCTTCGGCCTGAGGATGTGATTTGGGGCGTCCCTTTCATGGTCGAGGAGGAAGGAAGCATACATTTTGACTGCCTATGTCAGGCTCCTCTGTCACCGAGCAGCCCGACCATCGCACACCCATCCACCTTGGGTTCTCCAGGGATACCCCTTCAGGCGGTCGTACTTCCCCTTTACTTTCAGAAAAGGTGGGAGCTCGACTGTCCCGGTTCTGCGATGTCTGGAAACGAAAAGGATGCAACGGATGGCTGTGCAAAGCTCTGGAAACCCGTTTTCGTCTACTTGTCAGGGAGTGTGCTCCCAGGATATCTACCCTTTCACCATTTGTGGTGAGGGGCCCGCTCTAGAAGAGGAAGGCATTCTCAGCCTTAGTCCACAACATGTGGAGAAGCGAGGTGATCGAAATTGTCCGCGACGCATCTTCTCCTGTTTTTTACAGTCGTCTGTTCCTCGTTCCAAATACGTCAGGAGGATGGAGGCCTGTTATTTCACTCCTCAACACATTCTTGGAAATTCTCCATTTCAAGATGGAAACTGCATTGACCTTATCGATGCCTACTGCCACAGTACAATCCATCAGGGTTACCGAAAATTCCTTCGGTTCCAGACTCGGGATACCTTCTACCTGCCGTTTGACCTCTCTCCAGCATCTTGGGTATTCACCAAGGTTATGGTAGATATCAACGTTATGGTGCATGGAATGGGCATCAATCTATGTCAGTACCTGGACGGCTGGCTGATATACTCGATCAAAGCCTCCGGGACACAGGCCAAGTTCTCTCTATCTGTCACACGATGGCACTTCTGATTCACGAAATGAAGCTCGACTTGATTCCCATGCAAAGGTTTCTGTTTCTGGAATATCAATTTGACCTGATTTCCGTCCATGTGACCCCAACATTGGAACGTCACCGCAAGATCCAGGGGATCATTCAATCCCTCCTGAATCGACGGGGGAGGGGGCATGCTAGTATGTGGCAGATCCTGTTATGTTTGTTTGAGGCAACAACAACATTAGTTTCCCTGGTTTGCCTTCACATCTGCGAAGCCCTACATTGGGAGTTCAATCCTTCAGCAAGCGAGTGGATCCCCATTTCCCATGTGGCGGACGAGGATCTACAATGGTGTATGTCGGGCACAGTTTTCGGATGGGAGCTCTTGTAATCCCAAGGATCCAGATGCATATTTGTTCATGGATGCGTCGAACATAGGTTGGGGTGCGCATTGGAACTCATTGACAGTCTCCGATATATAGTCAACGACCGAGACAGCACTTCACATCAGCGTGCTAGAGTTAGATGCTGTACACCTAACAGTGCTCCACTGGCTGAAGCTGGCTGAAGCAGCTCACGGGCCTAACAGTGTTTGTTGCGTAGGACAACTCCACGGTAGTTTCCTACATCAACAATCAGGGCAGGTCAAGTCAATATCGCTGTGCAGATAGACCAAGAGTTTGCTCCTCATGTGCCAGAACAGCAAGATAGTGTTACGAGCACGTCACTTTCCCGCAATAATTAATGTTCTAGCGTATGTCCTATTTCGCTCTACTCAGGTGTCAGGTACAGAGTGGTCCCTACGTCCTTCTGTCTTCCAAGCAATCATACATGAGTGGAAAATCACACTGCTCGATTTACTCGCAATGAGGTGGAACCACAAACTTCCAATTTCCATCTGTCATGGCAGTGGATGCACTACAAATGAACTGGAAAGCAATGTGGGCATATGCTTATCCACCTCCAGCTCTGTTACCACAATTTCTAGAGAAGGCAAACGAGACCGGTGCGAACTGATCCTCATTGCCCCACGCTGGCCACATGCGATCTGATCCTCATTGCCCCACGCTGGCCACATGCGATCTGATCCTCATTGCCCCACGCTGGCCACATGCGATCTGATCCTCATTGCCCCACGCTGGCCACATGCGAACTGATCCTCATTGCCCCACGCTGGCCACGTGCGAACTGATCCTCATTGCCCCATGCTGAGCACATGCGATCTGGTTTCCACTTCTCCTAGGGATGTTGGTGGATTCCCTTTACAGATCCCCATCCATCGATTACTGTCGCGCCCACGAGGACTAATCCATCGAGATCCCTCCAATCTACAGCTACACGTGTGGAAAATATCCGGGACGCACTCTGCAGCAGAGGCTTTTCGGGTGACGTTGCCTCAAGCGCCTCTAGACCTCAGCGAGTGTCTACTCTGGCAATTTGCGAGTCCAAGTGGAGGATGTTTTATACTTGGTGTATCACACAACAGGTTAATCCACTCTCGGCTACTGAGAGTGTAGTCTCATATGTTCTCCATCACCTTTATACAGAGAAGCAATTGGCAATTTTTACCATTGAAGGGTATCAAATGGCAATTCCCAGCACCCTTCGTGCCACTTCTGATGTTGAGTTAAGACAAAATCCTTCATTGAAATCTTTACTGCGAAATACCGAACTGGAACAGGGACAATAGCAACGCCCTTTCCCAGAGCGGAATCTGGCCTTGGTTTTATCAGCTTTAACCAATCCTTCATTTGAGCCATTGAGCAAAGCTTCCGAGAAGCTGTTAAGATGGAAGACTTTTTATAATCGCCTTTGCCTCAGGCAAACGGAGGGGTGACATTCACGCTTTTGAACGTGTCCGTCTCCTGCAGACCGCGGGCTAGACAGAGTTATACTATGAGCGGGTCTGTCTTTTATGTCAAATACACAAGTATTGGCTAAAGGCCCCAAATGTGTTCTTTCATGCACTATACCAAGCACTGGACAGTCATTTGAGTGACGGCATGGCCAAAGACAAACTCCTGTGCCCTGTCTGAGCTATGCTATTCTACCTGGAAAGATTTACGTCATGGAAGGAGAACAAACTCCTCCTCTTCGTCTCTTTCAAACCAGGACATAGATGAGATATTGTTCAATCAACAATCTCCAGTTGGATCCTCCATTATGGAATGCTATGCACAGTAACCTTCTACACTCCTCGAGTTCCATTGGGTTAAGGTACACCAGGTACAGTCTATGGCCGCGTCCCCTGCGGTGCAGTGATAGGTCAACCAGCAGGGAGATCAGTAGGGATGGTGGGACGGTGCAGGAATAAGTCAGGTGCAGGGATAGGAGCCAGGTAATTATGTTATTTGTAAATACATATTTTAGTTATCAAAATATAGAACTAATGGCATAAAGAAAACAAAAACAATGCCAGTGGGAATGCAAAATGGAACTGTGAACCAATCAACACGATACAATAGAAATGCAAATGGAAACCACAAGGTCTCTTTAAATTTGGGTAACTATTACGTTACGTTACGTATACTTATTGAATGTATGTAAATTTATTACAAACATGCGAATGATATTCGTCCATCAAGCCTCGAAAACTTAACCCTTTTTATCGCCCGTCGAATTGCACAGATGTGTGTCCTACAAAATAACACCCCTGGGCCTGTACCTGCAACTTCGATACAAATCGTGGTCACCATCGGCCATAACAATTTTGTTTTTTGGGTTCCAGAAACCTTAAAGTTAATTTAACTTTGTGTCACAATGTAAGCTATATGCCTCCCCCTCTTATCTTCTTCGGGGCCGGGAGGCATTTCTCACAGATGTCGATGTATGTTAATTGTCCGCCTTCTTTGCGCTCGCCAGTTCGAGATTTATAACTGAATTTGTGCTCAATCGACCAATGAGTACATAGAGTACTACAGAAGTGTAGTCAATGCATTGCTCTCCAGGTTCGAAGCGATTTTAATCGTGCACATCAGACGGCTGCATACATAATAGCAATATAATCACGCACAATAACTATTAAATAAGAGTGAAGTTAGATATCACTGTAAACCGTAAAGAAAAGTATTGAATGTAAACATCACTTAGACACTTAATGTATAGAAGATTAAAACGAAACATGGTTAAATCTGACCAGTAATTTTGAAGCCTAATGCTTAAGCAGGTATGGACCGCCAGGACCACCCGCACTGACAATTTGGATGCCTAAAAATTAAGCTTGTGCCGGATCCTTGCAATCCCTCCTCAGGCGTATTTATACTCCCAGTTTTCCTAAATCAGACGCCATCACTAGAGGCTTAAATACCCAATACGCTTTACTATTGGTCAACTTGTTAAATCCACCCACCCTCTCAACCGCTGGACAATGATGTCTGCCAGTCTTCCTTGCCCAGTTTGCAAGTTAAACTTTTGAACTCTTGAAGCTGGGCCAAATCCTGGGTCCCTAGGGCTCCTTCTCGGTTCCCCAATTACGTTGACCTCCAGGTCAGAGCAATTTAGCAAATGTCAGATTTAAAGGGAGGGCTGAAGCGTCTAAACATTACCATCAATCTTCGGCAGCAGATTGATTTTGTCCATATACATTTGGGTGGTTTAGCTATAAACTTTTCGAAACCTGTTTTTTTATGTTGCTAATCTAGGCTTAATACATCGATTAAATTTCTTAATGACTTACTAAACATTAGCTATTAAAAATGTATTAAAACAAACTGGCATATACTTTACAACAAGAACGCGACCTTGTGACCCCCTCGCAAGCCGGCGGAACAAAGTTGTTGACAACAGCCGCACGCTCGCCCCAAATGAGCTGATGAGGTGACAAATTGTGCCAGCTCTCACGCCAAAGAAACTGACAAATCATGACGGCTTCCACGGAAGCCGTTCGCACGTATGACAGCCATTGTTGGCCCAATTGTTTGTTTTCATCTGCAAGCCAATGCTGGTTGATATAATGACAGCCATGAGTGGCCCATTTGGTTTTTGCACTGGTAATCCAATACAAGTTGAGACAATATTAAATGACAACCATTATTAGCTAAATTAGTTTTTCAAAGGCAGGCCTAGTCCAGTTTAGCCATTATTGGCCCAATAAAGTATTGCTAGCTGAGCAGCGAGGTTGGCATTATCACCTCCACAGCAGTAACAACTTTGCATTCATTTAAACCGTAGTATTTAACATAGTTAAAAAATAATGAAATCAAAAAGTTACATAATAATGACAAATAGGAAAATTAATATATAGTCAAACCTACATTAAAAAAAGAATAGCCAACACATGAAGGTTCGTAAAAAGGTAATTTGGAACTATATTTTAAATATATAAACATGGAAGTAATGCTTGCAACATCATGACTTAGTCTTAAGTATATGCATACAAACAACTATGTATAATATGAGTAAATTGGATTACAAAATAAAAATTAAAGGCTTGACACTAAAAGTAAAGGTTTTGCACTAATAAGTAAAGCAGTACAACATATGACAATTGAAGATAGCACTTAGTAATACAATTGGTTTTGAAAGTCATACATTGAAATATTACTTCTTTAATAAGACCTATAATCCAGATCCAGTATTGCCTATTAGAAGAAAAAAAAAATGAATTTACTAGACTGAGCGCAGTCTAAAAGTTCGTGGTTTGCCTGTCGTTTGATGACAAAACTATATCTAATACATTTTCTCCCCTGGTTGGTTCTAGTACGTGCTGAGTACGAAAGGTATCCTGGATTAAAAATATAAATTGTTGGTCCTTAATCCCTGTGCTCTCTAGATAATTCCATTGTATGTGTCCATGGTTAAAATCTCCCATTATGATACAATCCCCTTTACTAACTTCCTTTATAGCGTTTTTTTATTTTTGTGTTGTCCGCTTCGTTTATGTTTGGTCTTCGGTAAACTAATCCAACAGTTAATTTTGAATTTCCTGAAACAATTTTGCGCCAAACAGCTTCATCGCAATCTGCTTCCCTTCATAGTTTTATTTCATAAGCCTGAATAGATTCTTTAACATATAAAATAACTCCCCCGCCCCTTCTTCCTGTTCGATCTTTCCTAAACATTACGTATCCTGTCAGTCCTAATTCAGCATCTGATATATCTGTGTTGGCCCATGTTTCAGTTATACCAATTATGTGAGGGTCAATATCTTCTACCATAATGTTTAACTCGTTTATCTTATTTACTATGCTCCTTGCATTTAAACATACGCATCCATAACCTTTTTCAGAGATGTTTTTCGGATGATTTAATATTGGTTTATCTGTGCTAGTTGCCTCTTGTTCTGCTTGAGACACCTCTAGGTAACCCCCCTGCACTTCTAGTTTAAACAATGTTTACTTCCAAAAATATTTGTCATTGTACCCATGTCACTATCTATTGCTGCTGAAAGTATGTCCGCGAATATTGCCGCCCACTTTCCACTTAGATGAAGCCCATCCTTCATGTACATATCAGCCTTCCCAACAAAACTTCCCCATAAATCCACAACTCCAACTTCCTCTTCCCTACATAGCTTCTGGACTAACATGTTAATTGCCATCCCCCGACAATTTCGATATTTGTGACCCCTCCTGCCCATTACATGTAAAATCCCTAAGATTATTACCTGCTCAACCCGCGTCTGTTTTAGTGTTCTGACCAACTGCCTATATTTCCTAACTATGGCAGTTGTACCCTCCTTCTTTACGTTATTTGTCCCTACGTGTACTAAAACAGAACCACCAATACCCGAACTTACGATGTTATTTACCCTCTCAGTTATCGCCTCTATTTTGGCTCCAGACAAGCAGACCACCACATCATCTCCCTTGTTTAAGAATCTGTCGGTCTTCCTAACTATCGAATCCCCCACAAACACCCTCGCTCTCTTCCTCACACCCTCTATCACTGCTGCAGAATAACTCTTCTGTTCGATCCCTTCCATCACATTCTGTCCTGACCCCTTCCCTCATGTCTCCCCCACTTCCCACTCCTTTGCTCTTGTCTCTCCCACTCCCCTCTCTCCTTCACTCCTGTTGTTTTTCCCTCCCTTCTCCCCCACTCCCTTCTCCTTCCCTCCTGTCTCCCCTACTCCCCTCTCCTTCACTCCGGTTGACTTCCCTCCCGTCTCCTTCACTCCCTTCTCCTTCCCTCTTGTCTCCCCTACTCCCCTCTCCTTCACTCCAGTTGTCTTCCCTCCCGTTCCTTTCCTTCCCGTCTCCCTACGACCTGTCACCTTCCCTCCTCTTAGCTTCCTCCCAGGCTGAGGTATGTCTTTCCCCGCTTTATCGTCTACTGTTCCCCCACCGGAACTACTGGCACAACCCCCTGTTCCCTTCCCACCATTGCCACAACGAGCAGCTTCAGCTCTTCCAACTCCACCTCTAGTTCCTTCATCTTCATAAAGTATTGAGTGTTGGTGTCGTCAATGATGAAGGGGAGATCGTCAATGGATGGTATATGCGACCAAAGGAGGGTGGTGACCAAAGGGTGGTATAACTCAAACGACGTGTTTCAGTTACTTAGCAAGTACTTATGTATAAACTAAACTATATAATGTCACAGTCCTGCGGTGACGTTCTCCTCGCCTAATGGATCGGCCGCTAGAAAGTAGGAAGAACTAGTCAGGAAAACGTACAGAAACCTAATGTTGACATAACAAAATAAAACCTATGTTTATATATCCAAAGGATTATTTCCCCCCATTCTATGTACCATTAGGGGGTTCCTTGCTCCGCCCCACCCTACCTCAGTGAACCGGAGTTCATTGCAACCGAAGTCGAAGCCTGTATCAACGCACTGAAGAAAGGCGACATGCCTTGATGACATTAAGCAGAATTCGTCAAAATCACTGAACAGTTCATCTTCATTGAACTTTAGCAGGTTTATGTTTTAATCACCGGCAAAGATACATTGTGTTGTATTTGGTCTAGGGATGATAGCAGTAGTGAAAATTATGCTATAAACTGTTCCAAGTTATCAATTTAATTCCTTGGAGGCCTATATATTTTTCCTAGTATTGCTGGTTTGGTCAAACCACCTTCACTTACTTTGATAATAAGCCCTTCCCAAAGTTCATAGTTGTTTAGATTTTGAATCACTTCGTATGTATATTTTGAATCAACGTATATGATTAGTCCTCCCTTTTTACTGGATGTTTTTTCCTGTGTAATGCAATTGCATCCGTCCAGCTGTATGTGTGATAAATCATCATTTTAAGATATACAACTCTCTTGTAGGCATATAACACTAAATTGAAATGTTTTTGTTTTTAATTCCTCTACGAATGCCTCTAGTTCGCTAAATTTGGCATTAATAGATTGTATATTTGATCTTATTATGCTGAAGCAATTTTTTTTCTTTTTACATAAAGCAACACATGCATCCGAATCGAAATATGAGGATAGACGTATAGGTTTTAATTCATTTAATTAATTAGTCTGATTTGTATTATCATCTAGGATATTATTTTAAACAGTTGTTCTGTAAGCCACCCAAATACTATAGAAATGATTCATCCGATGTCATTTAGTGTTCATAGTTTGCTTATGTGAACTGTGCAGCATGATATGCGTGAGGTGATTTCTCGAGATATTATATCTGTATACCTCATATGCATCGTTTAAAAATGTTTCATGTTAATTGTGCGTATGTTGATTTGTGTTGTAGCGTGATAATGTTATGCTCTTGTGGATGTTATTCGAATTTGATGTTAAGTATTCTGCAACAACGAAGATGCATACATGGGTAAACATAACGATAAACGTTGTTTGTGTAACAATTGTTGTCAAAGAAAAAAAAGAAAAAAATAAGTATGAAAAAAGAGACATCATAGACATCGATCGAACTATCTGTTCGTGGAGAATTAAAAATTAAAAAGAAAAAGGAGATATCCTATTCAGGCCAGAATACATTAATAATATAATATGTTTAACTAATATGATGCAATCTCTGGCCCGATAGTCATTGTATCATATGCCACTTAGAATGTTCAGAGGCACAGTAGTAGCAACTTTGAGTGTTAAAGAATGTTTCAGAATACTGTTCGGAGCCGTTTAATATATATCCAAGTATTTGGTCCCAATAATGCCACTACACAAAATGTTGGCAGTTGGCACTAATGGTGTTACCTGTGGCTTCTGTCCATGCGATGGGTCTAGGTCTGTACGATGAGTGTAGGTCTGCATTGTTTGCTAACTGAAGTTCCTTTGTGCAGGTCTATATTGTTGTCACTCCTACATCACTATTCATGGAATGTTCAGTGGACAGTGAACAAAGTTAGGTGCAGGTGTTCAGTGTACAGTGAACAAGGAATGTTCAAATCAATTTAATACATGTCCAAGTCTTTTGCAGATTGGATTTCTTTGATCATTCCGGCGTTTGTCTTTACGAGAACTTTCCCTGTATATGTCCAACAATCATTGATTTTGTTTTCTTTTTTGAGTGATCTAGCTTTGTACGCTAGTGATGCTCTCTTCGACGTCAGATCTTCGTTGATATATACTTGTTCGTCTCGGTGGTGTTGATTGTGGTTCTTGAGTTTGGTTCGTGACCGATACACGTCATCTCTTACCGCCTCGCTTCGATAGCGCACTATGTTCGTGCGTCGACGGGGGGCGATCACGATTGTCAGTCTTCTGGCCGATGCGATGGCTTCTTTCCAGATCGGAAACGCCTATGTTATCAAATCCCAACTTCTTTATTGTTGTAATTTCTAGATCATTCGTAGGTTAGGACGACGCGTGTACTGCTCGCGTCTGTCCGCCTCCGCCTCCAAGGTTTCCACCTTCTCCTCCAGTGTACGCAATTCCACCATAAATCACTGACAGTACCTCACTCTGACGATGACTTTATGCGTCCCGGTTCATGAGTTCAAACTTAACCCCTTTGAGCTCGGGGTCCTGAGGATTTAGGTTATAGAAGTATTGTTATTACTCACAACTTCAAAAACATGTAGGACAGGAATAGATTTATCATTCAAAAACCAGGTTTATGCAATAAGCTGTGTATGCAAATCAGTTTTGTAGCTGGAAGTAACTGGTACAGGAGTTACAGGTATTGATTGAGCAGCACAAAACTAAAAGTTTTTACCCCACAAATAATTATCATCATAAACTTTAGTAAAAGAAATTCCAATCGGTAGACAATTTGTTCCATTCATAGGATCACTGGTCATTCGGTAGACAATTTTTTCCATTCATTTATCAGGAAGCATGTAATCTATTATGTTAGTTACCTTGTTCCACTAACCAACTGTGTGTAGGCTATCAGAGAAGTGCCTCTCGAAATGCCAGATACAGTAGACGAGGTTCAGCTGTAGGCTGGCCCGAAGATATGACAATGTTCCCTCTGCATGGTGTCTGTTGTAACAGCAAACATCAGTCGGACTACAACTGTCAATAATACAAGAGCCAAATATCTGTTTCATTCATAACAAGCAGACTTCATATCACTGTAATTTAAACATAACGCCTTGTGAATAATTTGTCAATCAGATATCTAACTGGTAACAAGTACTATCAACCACCATTTCCCTTTATGCATGTTAATGTAATGAAACTGTGCACCTACCATATTGAGTCAGCAATCGATATGACTTCGCCTAACACCAAGCCCTTAGGTACACAATGAAACAAAATAATTATGGTTTACAAGATAGTGTCAATGGGCGCTGTTCTTAGTTCACACGACAGCAATGTTTGCTGTCATGATCCACAGTAGGAACCACGAGAAGGTGACAAGTGCTCCTCCCACCACAAGTGTGTGTGTGCATGCAGTGAATGTGTGAAAAGGTGTGTCTGAAGCAGAATCATCTTCATCATTAGTAACACGGTATGACACACAGAACAATTTCATTCCACATAAACCCTCTTCAGCTCTTCTAGGATTAGGCTACACGGTATAGTGTATTTTAGCTGGTTTTGACTATTGTTTGTGTGCATGGCCATGGGTGGGAAGTTTTCATGTATCCTCGTGGTCATCTAAAGTAGTAGCAGTGCCCTGAGACTGAGCCTGTCACCATGGCCCATGCTCGATGTTCTTTAGTTCTGGCATTGCTAGTCTCGACGACAGTGATGAAAGTCGGTTAGGGCAGGGACATTTTCTTAATAGAGAAGTCGAAACAGACGAAGTCGTGTAAAATATTTCCGAAACGGTCAACATGATATGGGAGAAGGAAAATAACGCGCTTACCTGTCACTTACCTTCATATAGTGGGTGACAATATGACATAGTGACTACTATGACGTTACATATATGTGACTAGGGCATCATTTTCGGGGTGAATTTGCTAATCATGTCACATCCTTCGATCCGGTGACGCCGACGGCGTGAAACTTGCGGTGATAATAAGGCTACATCGAAATGGAACAGAATAATGTCACATCCTCCGATTCGGTGAAGCCGACGGTGTGAAACTGGCGGCGATAAAAAGGATACATCGAAATGGAACAGAACAAAGTGAGAATACTGCGTTTTCCTCACTCACTCGTCACTAGCTTGTCCATAGCAACGTCATCTTCATTTTATAACCGTCCATGTGTCGAAAAAAGTCAAAATATGACATAATTAATACTAGAAACAAAGAATGTGAACAACTAATTCAAGCATCTCCAATTAGCACGCGCGCTACCTGTCGGATAAATTGCGGTGATCTTAACCTGTCCGCTAGGAGGACCAGGAGTGTTGTATGTCGTCTTTACCGGGTACAGATCAGATTTATCCTACAATTTTTCTTGCAGTTTCACAGAAGATGTATCCTCTATTAACACACACGCTGGGAGAAACTCGAGAAAAGGACACCTAACTTTTTTTTAAACGTGTCCAAACCATAAATTTCGGTTCAACCTGGTGATCGACTGATTCTGAAATGTTCACACGTTCTGCGGAATAGTCAATGTAATGCACTTAGTAGTACAGAGAATGTTAACTTTTCTTACGTTCCCGATGTGAAAGTGTTCGGGAAAAATCACTTATCATGCGCAATCCCCAATAGCAACAGGCGGAGGGAATGCGGGCGCCTCGTATCACCGACTCTCCTGATGACATTAGCATTTATCAGCAGCTAGATGTCATCATAGTCAGCAGCAGGATGTCATCATAGTTACAAGACTCCTGGGGAGGGCGTGATGCACCGAGTATCATGAAGCAATACCCAGACAGTGTCAACTGATGGGTAACGGCTAGCGCCCCATTGTCAAGACTGACCGCTGGGCCAAAGTCCAGCTCCACACACCCAAACAACAAACAACAATAGATGGGGCCGAAGTCGCGCAAACAAAGTTCTACGAGCGACGACTCTACCGCGGCAAACTAATGGAAATTTTGAAAGACGAGACTTTTGTCGCGAACTTCGCTGAACAAATCGATGATGTTGTTGCACAGAAACTAAACGTGCGACTCGAGAACATGGAGAGAGTGACTGCTGCCCTGATCACAAAAATACGTACACTGGAGGAGAAGGTGGAAACCTTGGAGGCGGAGGCGGACAGACGCGAGCAGTACACGCGTCGTCCTAACCTACGAATGATCTAGAAATTACAACAATAAAGAAGTTGGGATTTGATAACATAGGCGTTTCCGATCTGGAAAGAAGCCATCGCATCGGCCAGAAGACTGACAATCGTGATCGCCCCCGTCGACGCACGAACATAGTGCGCTATCGAAGCGAGGCGGTAAGAGATGACGTGTATCGGTCACGAACCAAACTCAAGAACCACAATCAACACCACCGAGACGAACAAGTATATATCAACGAAGATCTGACGTCGAAGAGGGCATCACTAGCGTACAAAGCTAGATCACTCAAAAAGGAAAACAAAATCAATGATTGTTGGACATATACAGGGAAAGTTCTCGTAAAGACAAACGCCGGAATGATCAAAGAAATCCAATCTGCAAAAGACTTGGACATGTATTAAATGGATTTGAACATTCCTTGTTCACTGTACATTGAACACCTGCACCTAACTTTGTTCACTGTCCACTGAACATTCCATGAATAGTGATGTAGGAGTGACAACAATATAGACCTGCACAAAGGAACTTCGGTTAGCAAACAATGCAGACCTACACTCATCGTACAGACCTAGACCCATCGCATGGACAGAAGCCACAGGTAACACCACTAGTGCCAACTGCCAACATTTTGTGTAGTGGCATTATTGGGACCAAATACTTGGATATATATTAAACGGCTCCGAACATTATTCTGAAACATTCTTTAACACTCAAAGTTGCTACTACTGTGCCTCTGAACATTCTAAGTGGCATATGATACAATGACTATCGGGCCAGAGATTGCATCATATTAGTTAAAACATATTATATTATTAATGTATTCTGGCCTGAATAGGATATCTCCTTTTTATTTTTTATTTTTTATTCTCCACGAACAGTTAGTCCGATCGATGTCTATGATGTCTCTTTTTTCATACTTATTTTTTTCTTTTTTTTCTTTGACAACAATTGTTACACAAACAACGTTTATCGTTATGTTTACCCATGTATGCATCTTCGTTGTTGCAGAATACTTAACATCAAATTCGAATAACATCCACAAGAGCATAACATTATCACGGTACAACACAAATCAACATACGCACAATTAACATGAAACATTTTTAAACGATGCATATGAGGTATACAGATATAATATCTCGAGAAATCACCTCACGCATATCATGCTGCACAGTTCACATAAGCAAACTATGAACACTAAATGACATCGGATGAATCATTTCTATAGTATTTGGGTGGCTTACAGAACAACTGTTTAAAATAATATCCTAGATGATAATACAAATCAGACTAATTAATTAAATGAATTAAAACCTATACGTCTATCCTCATATTTCGATTCGGATGCATGTGTTGCTTTATGTAAAAAGAAAAAAAATTGCTTCAGCATAATAAGATCAAATATACAATCTATTAATGCCAAATTTAGCGAACTAGAGGCATTCGTAGAGGAATTAAAAACAAAAAAATTTCAATTTAGTGTTATATGCCTACAAGAGAGTTGTATATCTTAAAATGATGATTTCTCACACATACAGCTGGACGGATGCAATTGCATTACACATGGAAAAACATCCAGTAAAAAGGGAGGACTAATCATATACGTTGATTCAAAATATACATACGAAGTGATTCAAAATCTAAACAACTATGCACTTTGGGAAGGGCTTATTATCAAAGTAAGTGAAGGTGGTTTGACCAAACCAGCAATACTAGGAAATATATATAGGCCTCCAAGGAATTAAATTGATAACTTGGAACAGTTTATAACATAATTTTCACTACTGCTATCATCCCTAGACCAAATACAACACAATGTATCTTTGCCGGTGATTATAACATAAACCTGCTAAAGTTAAATGAAGATGAACTGTTTAGTGATTTTGACTAATTCTGCTTAATGTCATCAAGGCATGTCGCCTTTCTTCAGTGCGTTGATACAGGCTTCGACTTCGGTTGCAATGAACTCCGGTTCACTGAGGTAGGGTGGGGCGGAGCAAGGAACCCCCTAATGGTACATATAATGGGGGGAAATAATCCTTTGGATATATAAACATAGGTTTTATTTTGTTATGTCAACATTAGGTTTCTGTACGTTTTCCGGACTAGTTCTTCCTACTTTCTAGCGGCCGATCCATTAGGCGAGGAGAACGTCACCGCAGGACTGTGACATTATATAGTTTAGTTTTATACATAAGTACTTGCTAAGTAACTGAAACACGTCGTTTGTGTTATACCACCCTTTGGTCGCCACCCTCCTTTGGTCGCATATACCATCCATTGACGATCTCCCCTTCATCATTGACGACACCAACACTCAAGACTGTATGAAGATGAAGGAACTAGAGGTGGAGTTGGAAGAGCTGAAGCTGCTCGTTGTGGCAATGGTGGGAAGGGAACAGGGGGGTTGTGCCAGTAGTTCCGGTGGGGGAACAGTAGACGATAAAGTGGGGAAAGACATACCTCAGCCTGGGAGGAAGCTGAGAGGAGGGAAGGTGACAGGTGATAGAGGGGGTGAGGAAGAGAGCGAGGGTGTTTGTGGGGGATTCGATAGTTAGGAAGACCGACAGAGTCTTAAACAAGGGAGATGATGTTGTGGTCTGCTTGAATGGAGCCAAAATAGAGGCGATAACTGAGAGGGTAAATAACATCGTAGGTTCGGGTATGGGTGGATCTGTTTTAGTACACGTAGGGACAAATAACGTAAAGAAGGAGGGTACAACTGCCATAGTTAGGAAATATAGGCAGTTGGTCAGAACACTAAAACAGACGCGGGTTGAGCAGGTAATAATCTTAGGGATTTTACATGTAATGGGCAGGAGGGGTCACAAATATCGAAATTGTCGGGGGATGGCAATTAACATGTTAGTCCAGAAGCTATGTAGGGAAGAGGAAGTTGGATTTGGGGATTTATGGGGAAGTTTTGTTGGGAAGGCTGATATGTACATGAAGGATGGGCTTCATCTAAGTGGAAAGTGGGCGGCAATATTCGCGGACATACTTTCAGCAGCAATAGATAGTGACATGGGTACAATGACAAATATTTTTTGGAAGTAAACATTGTTTAAACTAGAAGTGCAGGGGGGTTACCTAGAGGTGTCTCAAGCAGAACAAGAAGCCACTAGCACAGATAAACCAATATTAAATCATCCGAAAAACATCTCTGAAAAAGGTTATAGATGCGTATGTTTAAAGGCAAGGAGCATAGTAAATAAAAAAAACGAGTTATACATTATGGTAGAAGATATTGACCCTCACATAATTGGTATAACTGAATCATGGGCCAACACAGATATATCAGATGCTGAATTAGGACTGACAGGATACGTAATGTTTAGGAAAGATCGAATAGGAAGAAGGGGCGGGGGAGTTATTTTATATGTTAAAGAATCTATTCAGGCTTATGAAATAAAACTAGAAAGGGAAGCAGATTGCGATGAAGCTGTTTGGTGCAAAATTGTTTCAGGAAATTCAAAATTAACTATTGGATTAGTTTACCGAAGTCCAAACATAAACGAAGAGGACAACACAAAAATAAAAAACGCTATAAAGGAAGTTAGTAAAGGGGATTGTATCATAATGGGAGATTTTAACCATGGACACATACAATGGAATTCTCTAGAGAGCACAGGGATTGAGGACCAACAATTTATATTTTTAATCCAGGATAGCTTTCTTACTCAGCACGTACTAGAACCAACCAGGGGAGAAAATGTATTAGATATAGTTTTGTCATCACAAAAAGAATTAGTGGACAATGTAAAAATATTTGAACCATTGGGTAAAAGTAACCATAATCAAATACATTTTGACATCAATGTAAAATCAGAAAGTAAAAATAAGAAAACGTACAACGGAAACTAACTACAAAGATATGAGAAAATACTTAGCAAAGCTAGATTGGAATAACATGCTGATGAATAAGATCGCAATTGAATGTTGGAATAGTCTAAAATATGAAATTGAGAGTATCATCGATAAATTTGTTCCCTTCCAAAAATAAGGAAAACGGTGTAGAAAGAAACACTTGTCAAAAGAGGCTATTAGAAAAATAGTGTTAAAACAAACTATGTGGAGGGTTTATAGGCGTACCAGAAAGGAAGAAGACTATGCAAATTACAAAGAGGCACTTAATGCAGCTACAACTGAAATCAGACTATATAAAAGAAGCTATGAGCAAAAACTAGCATGTAACATAAAACATGACAGGAAGAGTTTTTATGCATATGTCAAGAGTAAACAAAACGTACAAGACAAGGTTGGACCTCTAGAAGACAGTGCTGGAAAGTAGTATCACATGGGTTTTTAATGGCGGAAGACCTAAATTGTTACTTCAGTTCTGTGTTTACCAAAGAAGAAATTAGTTCATTACCAGTTGCTTATGCTAAATTTCAGAAAGCTAAATCTTACTATTTATGTCCGTTAGTTGTAACTCCAGAATTGGTAGCTAAGAAAATAAAGGCAATGAAGGATAACAAATCACCGGGATTGGACGAGATTCCTCCAAAATTACTAATGGAAACAGTAGAACAAATCAGTATACCACTTGCAAGAGTATTCAACTTGTCATTAAAAGAGGGAGTTGTTCCGTTTGAAAGGAAATAAGCAAACATCATACCATTATTTAAAAAGGGTTCGAGAAATAAGTCAGAAAATTACAGACCAGTGAGTTTAACGTCAGTGATTTGTAAATTATCAGAAAGGTTAATTAAAGACCATATGGTGGACTTCCTCTTTAAGCATAAATTATTAAATTCATATCAACATGGATTCCTGAAAGCGAGGTCATGCTTAACAAATATGTTATGTTTTTTGGAAGAAATCAATATGTGGATAGACGTTGGATCGCCAGTAGATACTATCTACTTAGATTTTCAGAAAGGTTTTGACAAAGTGCCACATCAAAGATTACTACTTAAATTAAAAGCCCATGGTATCGGGGATACTATAACTGACTGGATAGAACAATAGCTGACTGACAAAAGACAACGAGTTGTAGTAGATGGAGAAGTTTCAAATTGGAAATCGGTTTTGTGTGGGGTACCTCAAGGATCAGTATTAGGACCTATATTATTCTTAATATATATCAATGATTTGGATGCCAGTATAACAAGTAACGTACTGAAATTTGCGGATGACACAAAACTGTTTAGAAAGGTTAGTACTGATGGTGATTACCAACATTTACAAAACGATCTAGACAGATTAGTGAAATGGTCTGATAAATGGCAGATGCTGTTCAATTTTGGGAAATGTAAATGCCTACATGCAGGACATGGGAACTTGAATGTAAACTGTAAAATGGGAGATACTGATCTGGGTACTACTGTAAAAGAAAATGGCTTAGGAGTTACAATAAGCGCTGATATAAAAGTTTCATAGCAGTGTGGTATTGCAGCTACAAAGAGTAATTAAATTATTTGGATTGATTAGAAGAAACAAAACACACAAGGGAAAAAAGTTAATTATACATCTTTATAAAGCAATAGTTAGACCTCATTAAAATACTGTATACAAGCATGGAGACCATATCGTAAGAAGGATATACTCTTGAACGCATACAAAGGAGAGCAACTAAAATGATTCCAGAACTTAGAGACCTTAGATATGAAGAACGTCTGAAAGAATGTGGTTTAACAACTCTAGAGACAAGGAGGTTAAGAGGAGATCAGTTTGAAGTTTTTAAGATATTGAATGGGTATAAAAATATTGATAGAAATATGTTTTTCTCACTCAAAAAGGATATCAGAACTAGAGGACATGAGGTAAAATTAGTAAAGGATCAATGTAGATTCGACATCAGGAAGCACTCGTTATCACAGAGGACAATAAATGAATGGAACAAATTGTCTACAGATTGTGTAACTGCTAGCAGCGTGAATATGTTTAAAACAAGGTTGACACATATCTCAGGAGGGCGGGTTAAAAGTAGATGAACATTGTTGGTCTCTCGATAAGCAAATGGCTTCCTTGTCCATGGCAAATCTTGTTAAGATGAGCAGATCACGATGTTCGTCAAGTCTGTCACCGATGTTGACGGGTCTGTCACACGGGGCCGGTCTGGCCCGTTTTAGCGTGTCGTGCGAATGGGTAAGCATTACAGCTTGATATGATGTCAACTCTCCGTCTTGGGCAATATCCTCGTGTGCACTTCTCGCTAGGTTAAAATTATTGCCTTAATTCGCAGGGTTACTTGTGACTGCTGCCCTCTTTATGATGCACTGGTAATCATATAGTTTACGTCATCGTTGAAACCGTGTATGCCACTACTATACATCAACGCAATATATATATATATATATATATATATATATATATATATATATATATATATATCGTCTATGATGTGAATGATCATTTAGTTCATTATCATTAACTAGCACCTTCCGTGAGTTAAAATCTTTATATATATCTTTATATATATATATATATATATATATATATATATATATATATATATATATATATATATATATATATATATATATATATATATATATATATATATCAAAGCAATATATATATATATATATATATATATATATATAGATATATATATATATATATATATATATATATCTATATATATATATATATATATATATATATATAATATATATATATATATATATATATATATATATATATATATATATATATATATATATATATATATATATATATATATATATATCGTCTATGATGTGAATGATCATTTAGTTCATTATCATTAACTAGCACCTTCCGTGAGTTAAAATCTTTGACGTACATATTCTCTGAAAAAACGTGTTTATAGGGGTAACAGTTTCTGGCATAGGGGTAGTTAACAGCAGTTGATGAGCAACTTGTTTTGGTGTAGTGTCTTAGTGCAGCTTTGCCTTTCGTGAACAGTTGCGACGTTTTCGTATCGTTTCCCATTTACTCTTGTTAAATTGTGTCATGTTTGTGGATTCATTCAGAGTCTACAAATATTTACGGCGTTCCTCTGAGATCAACTCCTGCTTCGATTGTATCATTGACAAAAGGGCTCGATTTATATTTTTGTTTAATCATACATTTCAGCCTACTCATGTGTTAGATGAGGAATGTAGTTTCTCCGATATCCACGTCGGGTGGCGATCTTCCTTGCGGCCCTTTATATAGTTCTGTTGACTGCAGTATATCTTTAATTGCTGCATATTTTCTATATTGTGCACAACGTTTTGAATTTGCCTTTTTGAGTTTGAACCGTCGACAAAATGCCATGGTTTGTGCGTGACAATTGCGTTCATTTGTAGGCCATGTGATCAGTGTTGGGCCTGTGGAACTGGATCTATTATATTCTTGTTGCAGCATTCCGCCATCCGGCTGGTAATAAAGATGAAGTCTAGATTGTAACTGAACTAATTAAAACAGCAATCTGCCACACTAGAAAAAGCTGGGAAGTTTGAGGTCGTGACTCAGACTGAAGCATTGCGCCTCTGCCCAATCATCCGCCAGTTCGTTGTCGGCGTTCGTTTTCTAATGTCAGTGCACAGTGGCTGTTAAAAGCTCCGATGCTCGCCCGTCGTTCATTTCCTATCGGAGTTGGTGGGTACGATAGATAGATAGATAGATGTGATACAGAATGCTGAGTCTTCTGTAGGCACATATCTACAACACCACACTGGTGATTGTTGTTGTTGTTGTTGTTGAGTCTTCTGTAGGCACATATCTACAACACCACACTGGTGATTGTTGTTGTTGTTGTTGTTGTTCAGGTCAGCGATGCGTTGTTTCGATGTTGATAATCCATCGTTGGTAAAGGA
Source organism: Lamellibrachia columna (assembly GCA_963662155.1). NCBI lineage: Eukaryota > Metazoa > Annelida > Polychaeta > Sabellida > Siboglinidae > Lamellibrachia > Lamellibrachia columna. The sequence continues at coordinate 9,621,794 of OY759261.1, read as the reverse complement.
CATGATGGTCAGAGCCGACAATGAATAGGATCCGTGTTTGTAACACCAGCTGTTGACGTGTAGAGTGGTGTAATTATGTTAGGCTGGTGTATGGTGTTCATAGAGGCCAAATCCTTGTGCTGAATTTGATAAAATTAAAACACAATAAACAGTGTACAAACATGCCCCCTTGGAGTGTCTATCATGCCAGATTGATTTACCTTTTGTAGTTCAACAAAGTTGTACAAGTTGTACCCCGCCCACAAATTACAAAAGTATCGGGCTCACGGTTAATTGACTCATGGACTAAAAATGTCAATTGATCACAAACAGTTTCGTTGTTTCATCCATTACAGATCTGCCTCCACCAGGCTTTCACCTGGCGTCATACGTTGTCGCTGTGTTTTTATTCCTTTTTGTCGTGGCGCTGGGCGTAGCCTGGTGCTACGTCACAGCGCCACGGGAGTCGTCCCTTGAGGAGTCCCAGCCCCCAAGGAACAGCGACCACGACCACCTACTCTCCGTCAGCAGTTACGCTACCCATATCAACACCATGGTTTGTCAAATGAAAGACCGACCGAAGCGACGATCGGCGGTTATCAGATTTTCCGATATATTACATTTCGCAAAGAACAGGTTTACCCTCATGGCATAGGTTTCACCAGCTTACATATAGAGAGGAGCGAGCTGCTGTCGTCGGGTTGGTTGAGGTCGCTGGAAGTGCTGCCAGACTGCTGTGACCACCATCCCGAGCCAAATGTGTAAATTTAACTAACTGGGAGGAAGGAGAGTCTAATAATAGAGATTTTTTAAAGAAAAAAATAAGGTTTTAATATAAGGGTGGACTTTTATAAATTTCGAAGCCATTGTTTATTAAAAACTTATCACAAAAATACAGTTATTTTTATTTTGTACACTTTTTATGCCTATTGGGAAATTGGTTCAAACAGAATGAGATTATTTAAAAAAATAGAAAAGCAGGATATTTGACTAAATTCATAAAAAGGTCACCTCCTCCCAAATACATAACTAGGCACATATACGCGACTCCGGGGTGCTCATATACCACCAATGGGCCCTCGCCGACCCGGAGTGACAGTCGGCTTTCTACCGGCAGTGACTTCATCCTTCCAACAACATCGGCGGTCTCGGGCTCCTCAAACCAACATCTGGGGACGGCCATACTTTATCTTAATAATAATAATAATAATGTTATTCAATTTAAAAAAAATAGTGCCAACCTTTTATCGTAATAATAATAATAATTTAATTAAATTTTCTAAAACTTTACAATCGTTTCTTTAAAAAACTTACAAAATATGCGGTATTTTGCTTTTAATAGTAATCATTTTAAAAGCTTATTAAATATTAAAGTCCAATAATCGGCGACACAGTACAACGCCGGAAGTGAACGTTACACGACGGGTCGACGCCCATTAGGCACCGGACCTGTGTGTCCGGGAAGAGCACGAAGTAACGACGCGAAGAAAGATGGCGCGATGTTGAGACGTGCTGACGACTCCGTTTCCACCAGTCGTTCTCACCACTGCTGGCCAGTTGCGACATGTAGCTTCCTCTCTATGCTCATCACGGTAGACAACACCCAGTTGGTGGCCCGCGGATGACGACAATGAGAGATGAGTTGACAATGATAAACATACCTGTACCTCCCCCGCAGTCAATCGAATGCTGAAACATCAACACATTCAAAGTAAATTATTTCAATGATACTAACAAAGGTACACTCTTCTTGTAAACCGACTGCATACATTACTTAAGCTATTCACGCGCTACATATATGAACATCAACGAAATCAATTCGCGATGCACTAAATAACTTGAGGACGGAGCTTTAAGTGAAACTGTCAGAATTAAATTTTTGTGTGGATTTGTTTGGATGGAATAAGGAGGTGAACGTTTCTTGAAGGTTTCTGTACTTCAGGATCAATGTCAAATGTACCGTGAAATTACCAGTGAGACAACCACCAGGACTAGTTTGCCTCACACTGGGGAGTGATTGTTCAATCTCTTTATTAAACATGTTTGTTTAGAGGACCACGTACAAGTAAACATTATGATAAAAAACAAAAGATGTCTGGTTGTTGGTTTAGCTAAGGATGTTTTGAGATATGGACATCCGTATTCGACCTAATAAGCGTACACTACTTTTGACAAAACATTGGACCATGACATTTTTTAAAGAATATGTTCTTATAAGCGTACACTAACATTTTTGTCTTTAGATAATAAGCTAACTGTTTATCACTATTAGTGTCATTTTGGTGACTTGTGTAGCACAATTGAAAAGTGGTGGCAACTGAGTAACACCAGATGGCGACACTTTTCAATTGTTCCACACTAATGAAATTACAATAATTATGGATCCTGCTGATTAATAAAGGAGGTGTATGCTAATTAGGGGACGAACGCTTAATAGGTCGAATACGATAGTCTTATTGGTCAAACCAATCAATCAATGTACCCATTTTAGCGTAATTAAAAAGTAATACTGATGTAATTGGCAGCAAAAACAAACTGTGCGCAAACGTATCAATCCAAATAAACATTCACACCGTGTAGAAGAAATGGCAACCTATAGTGGCTTGACCAATTCTTAATTTTTTTTTTTCGCCACACATTTTTGAAGATATGAATAATATATGGCAGAAACTCAATATATCTGGATTACTAGAGTTAGTTAATGACGGGATGTGGCATTAAGTGGGGGTTAGCTCTAAAAAGGTGGGAGACGGTAGGTTGAGTCACCTGCCTCACCCCTTCATTCAAGGGAATGTATAACGATTCTCACTGGTTAACTGATAGTTGGGGTTTCGTATAATTAAAATGACCAACTCTCTTTATCACTGAAGTATATTTACATTCAGAAGTTGTATAAAACAGGAAAATAAAAAACCAATATTTATTGATTGGTCAGTGCTTTATTGATCAGTCGTTGTATATTTACCTTCAGAAGTTGTATAAAACTGGAATATAACAAACGGATAAATTATACGATGGAAAACTTAATAGTTCAACTTCAAAGGGGAATATTTATTGAACGGTCACTCTTTTATTGATCGGTCAATATTTTATTTAGTCAGTAAGTTTTTATTGATCAGTAAGTTTTTTATTGGTTGGCCAGTTTTTATTGGCAGGTCAGTCTTTTTATTGATCAGTCAGTATTTTATTGATCAGTCAACATTTTATTGGTTGGTCATTATTTTATTGGTCAGTCAGTCTTTTATTGGTCATTCAATATTTTATTTGTCGGACAGTCTTTTATTGGTTGGTCAGTCTTTTATTGGTTGGTCAGTCTGGTATTGGTTGGTCAGTATGTTATTGGTTGGTCAGTCTTTTATTGATTGGTCAGTCTTTTATTGGCCGGTCAGTCTTTTATTGATCAGTCAGTCTTTTATTGGTTGGTCAGTTTTTTTGTTGATCAGTCAGTCTTTTATTATTAGGTCAGTCTTTTATTGATCAGTCAGTCTGTTATTGGTCAGTCAGTCTTTTATTGGTCAGATAATATTTTATTGATCAGTCAGTCTTTCATTGGTCGGTCAGTATTTTATTGGTCCATCAGTCTGTTATTGGTCAGTCAGTCTTTTATCTTTGTCGGTCAGTCTTTTATTGGTTGGTCAGTCTGTTATTGGTTGGTCAGTCTTTTATTGGTTGGTCAGTCTTTTATTGTTCGGTCAGTCTTTTATTGGTCGGTCAGTCTTTTATTGGTCCATCAGTCTTTTATTGGTTTTTCAATCTGTCATTAGTTGGTCAGTCTTTTATTGGTTGGTCAGCCTGTTATTGGTTGGTCAGTATGTTATTGGTCGGTCAGTCTTTTATTGGTCGGTCAGTCTTTTATTGGTCCGTCAGTCTTTTATTGTTCAGTCAGTCTTTTATTGGTCGGTCAGTTTTTATTGATCCGTCAGTCTTTTATTGGTTGGTCAGTCTTTTATTGGTCAGTCAGTTTTTTATTGGCTGGTCAGTCTTTTATTGATCAGTCAGTATTTTACTGCCAGACCCCATCTCTATGCATGTTGTGAAACTGAGATATGTTATTTCTACGCCAAATCGTGTATTTTGTTTTCAGTTGAGTAGTACGTTGCGTGGCTAGGGCGTGATAGGTATGATTACAGGCGTTGGCGGAACACCCGTCTGACGTGGCACTCGCTGTTGCTTCCACATTAATAAATAAACACCCAACTGTAAACACACATACACACTATACTCTTCCAGTGCGTCTGTGTTTGCCAGTCCACAACATGTAAATAGAGTTCACAACCTCGATCAGTTCGTAATTACGAGTCCACAACTGGCGTTCCTTTATAACATTTCTAGTTATCCGCTGAAAACAACGAGTTGACGGGGATCGTCAACTCGATTTACGTGTCGTGAATTCGTATTCACAGACAGGAAGTACGAGAACATTCGAACGCGGCATTATTATAGACCAATGGTCGGAACACGCAGCAGGTCCGATTGTGTGTGTGTGTGTGTGCGTGCGTGCGTGCGTGCGTGCGTGCGTGCGTGCGTGTGTGTGTGTGTGTGTGTGTGTGTGTGTGTGTGTGTGTGTGTATGCGTGTGTGTGAGTGTGTACAGGTGTGTATGCATGAATGCATGCGTACGCATGAACATATGTATGTATGTATGTATGTATGTATGTATGTATGTATGTATGTATGCATGTATGTTTGTATGTATACATGCATGCATGCATGTATGTATGTTTGTACGTCTGTATGTATGTATGTATGTATGTATGTATGTATGTATGTATGCGTGTATGTGTGTGTGTGTGTGTGTATGTAAATGTATGTATGTATGCATGCATGTATGTATGTATGTATGTATGTATGTATGTTTGTATGCATGTATGCATACATGCATACATGTATGTATGTATGTATGTGTGTATGTATATATATATATATATATATATATATATATATATATATATATATTTTTTTATATATATATATATATATATATATATATATATATATATATATATATATATATATATATATGTATGTATGTATGTATGTATGTATGCATGTATTTAATTATGTGTGTAAATGTGTATGTAAGCATGCATTCATGTATGTATTTATGCGGCATTTTATACTGCATATATATATTTGGTGTGGAATATTTACGTTCCGTAACAATTGTTTTATTATTATTCAACGTCCTCGCGTCACACTGAGCAATAGAAAACACTGAACCCCACACCCCTTTATCGGTAAGACGCTTAATTAAGCTGGCTCAATTACATCAACCGATCATGTGACTTTTTCGGAAAACATTACTGGTCAGCGGTGCACGCTGGGAAAATGTGCAGATAGCGAGCGGGACCATGTTTCGAATTACTTTTCGTCACTGCGCCATACGAACAACATCATCCGAGCTTCCGAATTTATTCCCACCCACCGATGTATTTGTACTTCTGTGTCGATATGTTTTTATAAACTCGCATTTTACGTGACAACATGTCTAGATATCGAATGTATCTGAATGTTGTATCAGGGGGGATTTATTCCCCCAATTTTGTGTGTGTGGGTTTGTTCCCCATACTTTTTGTGTATATCATTGTAAATACTCTAGCTAGCATTATATACACATAATTATGTATGCTTGTCTGTACGTAATTATCTTTTCAGTTTTGTATGTTGTCGCTTTGTATAAGAGCAGCAAGGTTTTTTTTGGTAAAGACTGTCTTTAGCAGTTGCTAGCCACAGTAGAAAATATCACTAATGTTAAATCTGATATGGTATTGATTACTAATTGGTCATACATACCAGCTTCTTCAGTAATGTATCAGGCTGTGAACAATTTGTGGGAGACTTTGTCACTTTTATTGTGTGCACATCGGCAATCCTTGTTGGATATGAATAACATTGGATTGCTCGTTACCAGCCTACCAAGTAGTTGGCGTATTTATACAAAAAGAGAAAGGTCTGCATGAGTGTGCCTCCATTTCGTTATAAACACAAATACACCGGGAGTCAACGGCGTATCGAGCTGCGCAAAACACACGAAATGTCACTTTCGATAATAGCTGGTGTGTTTTGTTTGGTCTTTCACAACGTTTACCATTTCAGACAAAATAGATATATCGGCAGTGTCACAGATCATGTGAGTTGTATAGAATCAGCTTGTTTACTAAAGCAAACTAGCGATGGTTCTTAGTGATTGAAAGTCGTGGTATTGGCACCGAATAGCGACCAATGACAAATGAAGATATCGGAAACATGTTTGTTATAACGGATTAATAGATACATGAAATGTTGCAATTTTTTTTATCGTTGGAAAACTCTTTGCTTAGTGTTATTGTTTATCATCGTTAATGGGTTAATGGAAATGTGTAAAGTGTTTTTACTGTTATAACTCTTGTACTATATGCATTTTAGTGTACACCTTCACCACTAGCGTCGTCGATTATGCATCGGTGAACAATAATACTCCGATTGCCTATTTGAGAACTATTCGTTGTCCGGACTCGGCGACGATTGCCGGCAACAGGACACGCTGACGCCTCCTTGAGATACATCCGTCAACACTCCACGCTGCAAGCTTGAATGCACTCGCCGGTGCACGCTTCGATGCATTCACTGTAGTTGTTGTTGTACGAATATGCGCACACTGAACCATAACTAGTATGCCCATTGGCTTGCTGCATTATCCCAGCCAAACGGTAAAACTGTGACAGGCGTAATGTCGAGCATTACTCCAAGACTTGTCGTCTTGGCGAGTACGATCTAGTTTGTATTGTTCGGATTCTTAGCAGCTCGACCCACCACTGACATATGATATGTCAACGACAACGACGACCGCCAGGTATCACTACTGGAAGACGCAAATTCCATATTGCAGTCTATCAACAGAAGACTACAGGAATAAAATGGCAGTCAAATATCGCTCACGAAAAAGACATTAATTGTTGCAGTCTATCGAAGTAAGATTCCAAGATCAATATAAAAGTAATTGATACTTCCAAATCCAATACTGGGATGTCAATATCAATACAATGGGATTTCTAACGAAATGTAAAAATGGATATTTGACCAAGCAGATGAATAATTTGTTGCACTGATTGATTGATTGATTGCATACTGCACAGTCGACACTTTGTTCAAATGACCAAGTTGACATGCGTTAACTACCAAACTCTTTGTAAAGTTACTGCAAAATTATGTTAATTTCTAATCGGCGTCGGCGACGGCGACGAAGGCTGCAACTACGAATCTGACAACTATTTAAATAAATATATAAACACATGGTTAATATATTCCAGGTTTCAAATGTCAACAGCGTGGTATCCATACCTTTATTATTCTAAATATATATCAATGATTTGGACGATAATATAATAAGCAGCATACTGAATTTTGCGGATGAGTGTTTAAAATGGTTAACAACTCTCCCCTACAATTAGACCCTGTCTCCACTACAACTAGACCCAATCTCCCCTACAACTAGATCCAGTCTCCCCTACAACTAGACCCAGTCTCCCCTACAACTAGATCCAGTCTCCCCTACAACTAGACCCAGTCTCCCCTACAACTAGACCCAGTCTCCCCTACAACTAGACCCAGTCTCCCCTACAACTAGACCCAGTCTCCCCTACAACTAGACCCAGTCTCCCCTACAACTAGACCAAGTCTCCCCTACAACTGGACCCAGTCTCCTCTACAACTAGACCCGGTCTCCCCTACAACTAGCCCTGGTCTCCCCTAAAATTAGATCCGGTCTCCCCTACAACTAGCCCTGGTCTCCCCTACAACTAGACCCGGTCTCCCCTACAACTAGCCCTGGTCTCCCCTACAACTAGACTCGGTCTCCCCTACAACTAGACCCGGTCTCACTTACAACTAGCCCCGGTCTCCCCTACAACTAGACTTGTCTCCCCTACAAATAGACGCAGTCACCCCTACAATTAGACCCGGTCTTCCTCCATACAACTGGACCCAGTCTCCCCTACAACTAGACCCAGTTTCCCTTACAACTAGACCCGGTTTCCCCTACAACTATCCCTGGTCTCCCCTACAACTAGACTCGGTCTCCCCTACAACTAGACCCGGTCTCACTTACAACTAGCCCCGGTCTCCCCTACAACTAGACTTGTCTCCCCTACAAATAGACGCAGTCACCCCTACAATTAGACCCGGTCTTCCTCCGTACAACTGGACCCAGTCTCCCCTACAACTAGACCCAGTTTCCCTTACAACTAGACCTGGTTTCCCCTACAACTAGACCCAGTCTCCCCTACAACTAGACCAAGTCTCCCCTACAACTGGACCCAGTCTCCTCTACAACTAGACCCGGTCTCCCCTACAACTAGCCCTGGTCTCCCCTACAACTAGACCCGGTCTCCCCTACAACTAGCCCTGGTCTCCCCTACAACTAGACTCGGTCTCCCCTACAACTAGACCCGGTCTCACTTACAACTAGCCCCGGTCTCCCCTACAACTAGACTTGTCTCCCCTACAAATAGACGCAGTCACCCCTACAATTAGACCCGGTCTTCCTCCGTACAACTGGACCCAGTCTCCCCTACAACTAGACCCAGTTTCCCTTACAACTAGACCCGGTTTCCCCTACAACTAGACCCGGTCTTCCATACAACTAGACCCGGTCTCCCCTACAACTAGACCCGGTCTTCCATACAACTAGACCCGGTCTCCCCTACAACTAGACCCAGTTTCCCCTGCAACTAGACCCGGTGTCCCCTACAACTAGACCCAGTCTCCCCTACAACTAGACTTGGTATCCCCTACAACTAGGCCAGGTCTCCCTTAAAACTAGACCCGGTCTCCACTACAACTAGACCCGGTCTTCTGTACAACTAGACCCAGTCTCCCCTACAATAAGACCCAATTTCCCCTGCAACTATACCCGGTGTCCCCTACAACTAGACCCGATCATACCTACAACTAGACCCAGTCTCCCCTAGAACTAGACTAAGTCTCCGCTACAACTAGACCCAGTCTTCCCTACAACTAGGCCAAGTCTCCCTTACAACCTTACAACTAAACCCGGTCTCCACTACAACTAGACCCAGTCTCCCCTATAACTAGCCCCGGTCTCCCCTACAACTAGCCCCGGTCATCCATACAACTAGACCCAATCTCTCCTACAACTAGACCCAGTCTCACCTACATCTAGACCCGGTCTCCCCTACAACTATACTCATTCTCCCCTACAACTAGACCCAGTCTCACATACAACTAGACCCAGTCACCCCTACAACTAGACCCGGCCTCCCCTACAACTAGACCCGGTCTCCCCTACAACTAGACCCGGTCTCCTCTACAACTAAACCCCGTCTCCCCTAAAACTAGACCCAGTCTCCCCTACAACTAGACCCAGTCTCCCCTACAACTTGTCCCAGTCTCCCCTACCTACAACTAGGCCTGGTCTCCCCAGGTTTTATTTATTTACACTGTCTATTAAAACTTGACATTCACATAAATTATGTTTTAATGGTAAACCAGACAGTAATCTTCTAATACCATGTTTTGGAGACTTGATGACATGCACACGCATGCCTTCACGTACGAACCCGCACACGCACGTCATGCCTTCACGTACGAACCCGCACACGCACGTCATGCCTTCACGTACGAACCCGCACACGCACGTCATGCCTTCACGTACGAACCCGCACACGCACGTCATGCCTTCACGTACGAACCCGCACACGCACGTCATTATGTACACACCGTTGAACCAAACTACAAACCTCGAATCAAACCAAGGTTTGCTCATGTATCCACCAGACGTCCATGGATGAATTTACATTTGTTTTCGCTCAGTTACTAAATAATATACATATGTATTATTTTCCACTTTACATAATAAATGCATGTGGGTAGTGTATTTGATTAATGACTTTGTAATTAAATATTGATAAATAGTTTAATATGATGTAGATAATACACGCCCAAAAAGCAAATATTCGGTTACACTATCGTCCAGACGGTCATGTGCGCACGGGTATAACAACGACATGTGTTATTTCTTCTAGATATGTTGGGTTGAGTTTTACACGACGCTTCAAATCAGGCAGTCAGTAGGCCAAGGAAGCTGCAACATTTGTAAAGTGTATTATCTGGACTGACTTGCAATTTAACCAGCATTATTTTCCCTCTCCCACTGCTTCCCCATCTCCCTGTCTCTCCGCCTCTCTCTCTTCCTCTCACTCACCATCTCCCTCTTCCAATCCGCTTCTCTTTCCCCTTCTCCTTTCCTCCCTCTCCCCCTCTTTATGCGCGGTGTACGTCACAAAGAAGCATTTTGGTGAAGGCGCTACCGAATACACACACGCGCGCGCGCGCACGCACACACGCACATGCGTGATTGAACGCATGCACGCAAGCACACGATGCAATTACATTAATGTGAAATGCCGGACATGCAGTGTTATTTGAAAATGGATGTCTTCCAACATAAAAACATTCGTATAGGCCTGTGGAAATAGGTTGACACGTTATTTGTTAAGTGACAATATGTGGACATATAATACATATTCTATGATATATATATATATATATATATATATATATATATATATATATAATATTTATCATATGGATTATACGTTCACAGCAATGGTTGTGATTTAGGGTGGTGGAATGTGGAGGTAGGTCACTGCAGGAATCACTGCACAACGTTGTAGTGTAAGTATGTAATGTTGCACGCGTCCCACAAGTGTGGATATGTATAAAACTGATCACAATGAATAAGAAAGAGATCGATTAGTGTATGGGAATGACATATGTAAACCATTCCCCTTAGTAGCTGACAAAGTATTCGTAAGAGTGTTCCTCAATCATCTTGCCGTCCGCATTGCAAACATAATTAAAAACAGCGCTACTAAATATTGAAGACGCACCGTGGAAATAACTATTTTGTATACCTTGCGTCGTATGCAAGAATAAAAGTATCGAACAAAACCGTCTATGTAGTTGTCATTGACTCTCACAAAAAAAGTTCGACGCCGTGGGACGACAAGGAATGTGGGCATTGCTGCGGAAATATACCCTACTGCAGTTAGTGATGATGAAATTGGAGAAGCGCATAAGCAAGGTATCATCTACTTTTGGTCAGCTGCACAAGCATTTGTGGATGAGATTCACCATGTGGCAATCAGAGTAAAATATATGGTGCATAGAGAAATATTAGTTTATTACTAATGTATGGAACTGAAACAGATACACTTAACAGAAAGAATGTTAGGAAATGGCCTGCCTTGCTTGTGATACATGAGTACAAAATGGAGTACTCGAATACCCAAACAGAACATTATCAACGGAGGAAACACCCCGAGCAAGTATATATAATGAGACAGACAAGGTGGCTGCAACAGACGACAACATACTACATAATACAGTTAACTGTTGTGTAGAGAATACATATGGTGTATTAATTAGCAATTGTAATTAGCACTAATACATAATAGGAACAATCAACTAAAACGAAATGGCGTATGTTACAGGACTTTCGCTGAATGGCTGCACAAGAGTGTTATGTAGCCAACGGTACATATCATATACATATGATACAACGACAATGTGTTGCAACATGGTTACATCGGCCAACGATCAGACGCGCCAGCGGACTACAGCCGAATGTGACAAGAGGTTGAAGACAAAGCTCTGAATGACGTGGAAGCTAGCTCAATTCGCATCGAGTATCTACCAAATAAAGTCGACCGCGAAGACTGGTCGTATAGTAACGCTTTCCAAACGTACATCAATAGTGTGCATAAGTAATCATCTGCTTGACAGGAATAGCAAGTATATTATATATTGTTCTCTGTTTTTGTCTTATTTAACAATCTGTGTATATGGGGTAATACATATCCGACAAATATTAATAGTATTTTGCTGTTGCAAAAAAGAGTTATCCGCATTATGTGTGGTGCCGTGCGTTTGGATCATACAAATTAACTTTTTCAACAATTGCATGTCTTACAATTTATAGATATGTTAGAATTGAATATGTTATTATGTATGTACAAAGCTTACCACCGCTGTTTGCCCTCGAACATTCAGCGTTTATTTGTTAGTCGGGAAACAACGTACTAGTTGAAAGTTATTCATGATTTAGAGAGGCTACGAAATATCTAGATGTATACTAAACAACGAAGCGGCATTCTTTGTTAAGGTAGACCAATCAATCTTTATTCGTGGTCGGCCTACATGTGACAGCCGAATGCTTGTACACCAAACTAAGCAACTACCACGTGCGTTCGTACGAGCATGTGTATGTTCGCGTGGCAGATTGGAAAGTATGATGACACCTGCAACATTTATGCGTGGCTTACTTCACAAAGAAGCATTTTCGTGAAGAGGCTACCAATGAGCATGTATCGGCGGTAGTGAACAGCGACGCTTGACAAAGAGATTTGTCGTCCGTCGTTGTAGTACACCTCCGCAATGTCTGTCACTTTGGAGTTTTCGGACAACGTCAGCCGCAGCACCTGCGCCGAGCAACATGACGTGAAATTGCAATCAGATAATTAAAATGTCAGTATATTGTGAAGATAAAAAGAACAATAATGGAGACATTGGTGGTATAAACGAAAAACACACGATAGCGAAGGTGACAGCGGACAGACGACGAATGGATGACGATTGGTATTCACATAATTATGTCAGGATTGTAGCAGATATTGCTATCCTCTCGTGTGTGATACATATATAAATACAGAGGTTCTACTATTTCCGTATGCATACGACAAATCCGAACCCATACAAAACTGTACTCAAACGCGCATGTACGCACGCACGCAAACACACATGCACACGCACGTACACGTACACGCATATCAGACACATTTTCGCACGTTATTAAATTGAACTGATATGAAATGCCGGGGGTATTATGCATGGACAGGGAAGACCGCGGTTTTAAAACATTGCATATCGTCCACAATAAAATCATTCTGGTGCATTATGCAAATAGCACTGCCGGAAATATATTGCATGCGACTGGTTCACTCCATGTTACAACTGTCCTAACACACTCCGATTAAGTTAATCGTCTGCTTTATAGAATCAAATTGCCCGTACTAATTCAATTACGCCTAGTTCACTATACCTTCGAAGGCGATCTGACGTTGTGAGGCGGCGGTGAGCTTTTCACAAACGACCGGTCGTCCGGGTACCCTGCCACCCACAAGTGTCCAGAAACCACGTCAACATTGATGTTTCCGACAATCATTCCCAGCGGAACCACCTGAAACGTAACAACTATCTGACTAACTGATTGACTGGCTAATTAATTAACTAAATCAATAACTAGCTTACTAACTAACGTCCAATGTGATATCAATCGTCGTTTGACAATAAAATGTTGAAACCGACAGAGCTGCCAGGTCCACCGCTGTGTCTTCCATATATCAGGATCTTGCCTTATATAGCTTTATTACATCTAAAGCATTATTTCACAAGCGAAAGCGGCGCGAAACCTTCATCTATCGCCCTCACACCGCGGGTAGCGGTAGATACACCGTTTGTGGTGCGATGCTACTTCGCACCTCTGGATCTTATGAAAGGCGAGTTGTCTCTGTCATATTAAGAGGTCAATCCAACAAAGTAACTGTCGATCACACATCAAACATTATCATGTCCAACTTTTTAAATTACAACATAGAAAGCTTGTAAGTTTATGTGTAACATTTCGGGAACAAAACGAAGTATCAAAGATATGGAACTTCCCAGAAAAGTTTTTTGAATGGTGACTACGGACAGAATAAGATATTGAGTTGATGATAAGTTGAGAGATTAACCAGCAGGCTTCATAAAGAAGAGATACAGTTGAAATATATTTATTCGGCGAAATATAATACAGCAGGCAGTTGAGCGGCAGACAACTTTATACATCATTTTCGTCGACTTCGAAAAGGCCTTTGATTCCGCGCACCGAAGAGGCCTTTGGAAAATCACGGAGAGCTACCGAATCTTACAAACGATAATCTAAATGATTAAAATGTTAAACGCGGAGAGAGATTGTGCAGTGTTATGTGAAGACAAGACAAGAAGATGGACCAGGATTTCTACGAGAAGACGACAAGAATTGGGGTGGAAAACATAGAATGAAGCCAAATAGATGGCCGAAGATAGAACGAACCAGAGAAGGAGCATTACAGCTTGATGTATCACTCTATCCGAAGAGGATATGTAACATAAAGTAATGGAGTTGTTTAACCCATATTGTTGTGAACAATTCAACATTTGTAAACGGTCCCATGGGATGGGCAATTGTAAATCGCAAAGGGAGTGGTTGTTGTATAAATTAATCGGTTTAATGCATATAGAAAAAGAACAGAAGCTTCTGAGGATAATTGACAGGTAAGGTATTGAAACAATGTCGTGATTGGCTCTAAAAGTGTTACTGTCATCCGTCTCGTTTATAGCACAAATACCTTATCACACGCCTTACCTGCGTCAATGTCAAACTGTTGTCCGATTCCCTGATGTAAACACTCAAACGTTTCCCTCCTAACTCCGACATGTATACGTATCGGTAACATATGACACGAAACTTAATATATCACTTAATATATCAATTCTACCTTCACTGACAATCGGTGACGAGCAACACGAAACACCAGCAATGAATGAACCCACACGTTCTGACATTACCATAGCATGATAGTTGCGGATGGATGAAGAGTTTTGTTTTCGCTCAGTTCCTTAACATTACGCATTACTTCGTTCTTCAGAAATTATAAATCCAAGGGAATTAAATTAGATTTTTGCAAACTATTTATTGTTGCAATTATCATCTGGAAACTGCACTGACTACATTTCAGATAATGTTGATTATATGACACATACCACGATGTGTTGTACCAATCGACAGTAATGGGAGAGCGAGAGCTTTAACCGTAATAGTGGGAGGTGGAAGATTGAGGCGGAGTTCTCCCACAAATCTTGAAGAGTTGGCAGGTTTGACATTTCTATGGACATTTCGATAGTCTTACAAATGTCATTCGAAAAAGCGCTTTCATGGGAAGCTAAAGTTGTGGTTTTTGGTCTATGCACTTATAAAAGTTGCTAAACATACCCATTTGTAACTACAATTAATACTATCACGCCATTAATTTACTACGGAAACCTTGTTGAACACACATCATTTTAATTTCATGGGCCGCGTCATAATGTTCGATAATCCTACGTCACGAGTGTCAAAATCTAGGAAAATTCGCTCGCCAAATAAAAACATATGTGTATAGACCTATTCCAATTATCATCAGTAGGTTACGGCCATGCGTTGATTTTGTGTATCCCGGCATCATTTAATACGTCACGCGTAGTCTATGTTATCCGATTTTCGTAGAACTGCGCATTCGGTTATCAGTCTCGCTGGTTAACATATCACCCCACGGTCAATCGGATAAATTACAGGAATCTTCTCGTTTAAAACACATTCGAATAAACCCGAACCATAACTTTTGTTTCGCTCTAATCATGGGCATCTCCGGATTGACCACTATACTGTGAACACCTACTTGCCATCCGGGGATGTGTTCATACTATTCGGGCTGCTAATTCTTGCTAGGAGAATATGCCCCCTCCTGCCATCGTAGAAGCCGACATTGCCAAGACTGAGACGAAGAGTGAACTCCACAATAAAATCGCACTTGAAGTAGTTGGTGAAGTAGAAACTGTCTTGTCCCGTCGCCAAGATGTCATTGGGGCTAATGGTTCACATGAAAACAGCGATGACGTTAACATATTCATTCAGTTTTTTAAACATTCTAAGAACCCCCATATATACGGTACCTACAGTTTTTTGAAAGCCCCTGTAAAAAAGTGAAATTGACATTGTACTTATATATACGGAAATAACTCAGAACATTTTAAAACACGAATTTACGACATTTAGCTGAAATCGATTGCAGACCGTTTATAGCACGTATCAACTTACCACACCTGTTGACAGATTAACAATTCTGAATAGTTTGCAAGGGGTTCGTTAATATTGTCTAACGACATGGATTTTTAGAAACACTGACTGCGTTATTGTCGGGTCACGGTATGTTCGGATGTGGCACAACTGTCGTCTGTTCTCGTCGTAGCGAAACTTCTCAACCGTATCTTGTCCTCCCGCGCAAACGTTCACAACAAATATGTAGATCACGTCTGAAAAACAATTAATATAATGCTTCAAGAGCAATGATACAAAAAGTTAATGCGACTGTTACACTGTGACTGAGAACATTACAACCCATTAAGAAATAACTAAATAATCATCTGTACATGTTTTTATCCGGATATACGACGCTATATAAATAATAGTTATTAGTATTATTACAAAAATGCCCGTCCCCAGGACGGAATATAGGTAGTTAATACGTGACAGTCACAATAGCAATATTTACCAAATGCCTCAAGCCAATATGCCATAGATACGCTCGAGATTGGTTAAGGGAACGTAAACGGTTTACGTACCGAAGTATTCGCCGAAAGCTCGCGTAGTTTCTGCGACTGTTGGAAGTTAATGTTTTACGTAGCGGTCATTTAAGTTACCACAAACACCACTGATAACCCTTTGTTTACGGGGTATTTCGAAAAACATATTTATTTCGTGGATCGTAGTTTAATACCTAAATATAAACATACGCTAGCTCGATTATAGTTATTACTTGTTAAACGACGGAACACTAACGGTGACATATGGCCACAGCCAAAGACAGTTCCAAAACACGTCCTACGTTGCACAATGTCTTACTGGAATTGCAGTCTTTCCAAATGCTGATACCGAAAGGAGAGAATGTGGATCTGTCGAGGTCGCCTACGATGTCGAGCGCGTGGGCCCCACGTATTGGCTTCTTGAAGTCAAACAGGAATATTTCGCCCCGATTCTCTGCGGTAAAGCCCTGTCCAACAACAGACACGAGCTTAGGTTAAAGATACAATTATTTCGTTATGTCTTTCTGCTACGGCCTCAACGTTTCCCAACTATCTTCGTCGATATCTACGTTGTCGACGATTGTGTTGACACTGAAGGTGGTTATCGTCGTCGTCGTCGTCGTTGACTTAAGTGTAGTATCGTATTATTAATAACCAACACAAACGGCTACCAGAACTTACCGATGTGATGAACGCCAGACCACTCGGCAGCACCTGGATGTCTTCAGAACCTTTATCTAGCAGATACGGACACACATTATATAGATGTACTAGGTTTGATGCCGCGCATACAACCACGAAATAACAATCAAATCATGTATGTATGTTGTTTGGAGACATTGTACGATATTATGTAGAAATGAGAATGGTCAACCGTGCTTGCAACCTGAATAATTATTTTTTTGTTGCGGGATCTTTTATAATATTATATTTGAGGGTCAAAGTAACAATCCCTGCAAGCCGCTCCTGTAATCTTACTTGACATTATTTTAATGAAGTACGTTTACATGATATGTGTAATAAAAATGTGTATATGGGACATGAATACGCACGCACACACAAACGCATGCACGCACACACAATCAACAACACCTACCGATGCCTCGCACTTGCCTACAGCAGTACGGCTGGTGGTTACATTCCGTTTTGTGGAAAGAAAACGTCCATCTGAAAACGTAAACTCGTCAACGTAAACGTAATCTATACAACATAAAGAAACGACACATGTATGGTGCTATGTCTTGGCTTCATATCAGTTGTGTTCAGCTCAACGCAGGTCTATTGACGTTAGTTAAGGAATCTCGGATCAGCATGGGGCCATAGAGGGGCAGTGCGCTTGACCCACCGGTGTCTGGACATGCCATGGAGCTACACCAACCCATGTCCTAATTATGGACAAATAGCAACCACTATGTTGTGGCTTGAAGCTGTTTAGCAAAAGTTATTTGGAACTGCCCTACTCTTCCTAGCACACAATGCAGTGTGTGCGATTCTCAACCGCCTTGGCATATCCTTGCTGAGAGTGTACATTGAAGTAAGATGACGTGTGTACCATACTGAAGGATAAAGTTGTACAAATGACAAGATCGGCTGGTAACTTCTGGTTACTATGGTTGGAAACATTTCAACTGATTTTCTTGAAAGTGTGGAACAATTTCCAACTGCTAATTTGCTTACGGAGCCACTCGAACTATATCAGACGGATAACGCCTTCGACTCATCTAAGAACAAACGTTACAGTAGGAATCACTGCCCAACTTGATAGTGACAGACTGGAATAGTGCAAACAATTATCTCACGGTTTAAGAAAGGAGATCGATCAGCGTATTGGAATGACATATGTAAACCACTCGTCTTAGTAGCTGGCAAATTACTCGCAAGGGTGTTCCGCAATCGTCCAACGGTCTGTATTACAAAGGTAATCATACAAACTGTTTTTTTTCTGGAGGACGCACCGTAGAAATAACTATTTTGTGTCCATTGTGTCAATTCCTAGATTAAAGGTATCGACAAAACCGTCTACGTAGTTGTCTTTGACTTTTTTTTAAATTCGACCCCGTGGGACGACAAGGACTGTGGCCACAATATCGTTGCATACATGATTTGTAGAAATTTTCGAGGCATTGCAGTCAGGGATAATGGAATTGGGGAAGTGCGTAAGCAAGGCATCATCAATTATTGGTCGTCTGCACAAGCATTTGTGAATGAGATTTACCATGTGTCAATCATAGTGAAATGTTCGGTGCGTAGAGTAATATTAGTTTCCACGCTGCTCTATGGAGTTGAAGACGCTGTACCGAAAGCATGATAGGAAACGGCTTTGCTGGTGATACATGGGTATAACATGGAACGTTCGCATACCCAAAAAGGACACACTCAAATAAGCAAAAACCCAGAGCAAGTATACATGAGAGAGACAAATCAGGTGGCTCGAATAGATGACAACATATTTCCTAAAGAAATGTTGTACTAGAAGCCGGGGTCGCCTCACACGTAGATTCAGAGAGAGTTGGAATGCAAATATTGAAGAAAAGAAAGATAAACTTCAGGTTATCCAAGCGAGCATTAATAATCGCAACCGAGACTAATACAGAGAGAGAGAGATATGGTAATTTTCCGATTCATGTGTCAAACATAGACAACAATGGAATGATCTTCATAGCTATGCAGTAAAGCAATACATTATACCGTTGACTGTTGTGCAGAGAATACATATGATGAATTGTTGACAAGATACATTTATTTAAACAACTATATAACTAATTAATCTATAATGCTGTCATGTAAATAACAATATAAACTTACAAGAATACATCTAGAAGAATCAACTAAAATAAAACGGCGTATTGTGAAGGACTTACGCTGACTGGCTGCACAAGAGTGTTATGTAGCCAACGGTACATATAGTGACAAAGTGTTGCAACATTGTTACATCGGCCGACGAGCTTGGAACATACGCGCCAGGGGACGATAACAACGACGAATGAGACGGCACTTTGAAGAGAGAATGACGTGACAGCTAGCTCACTTCGCATCGAATGTCTTATAAATGAATTCGAGCGCGAAGCCCGGTCGTATGGCGACGCTGTCGGTTGATGATGTATGTTAATTATCTCAACTGTATGTCACGCCATATCCTTCGATTTGAAAATACAAATGACTGCCGTATAGTGATGAATTGGACACCTGTGGGAAAGAGAGCGATCGGAAGACCAAAAGAGACATGGCGGAGAATGGCGGAAAAAGAACGAGATGCGTTTGGGTGGACATCATGGGCAGAGGCGGCACAGAGGGCGGCTGACAGGGCGGAATGGCGGACTTTTGTACATGCCCTATGCGACACATGGCGCCCAAGGGATCCGTAAGCCGTAAGTATGTCACGCCTATTCAACGCACTAGTTCAACAGCTATGCATGGGGGAGATATTTGGATGCGTAGATTTGTGTGGATGGTTTTGTTGGGAGAAAAAAACCGTTTATTTGTGATGAGCTCCATATAAACGGAACAGCGGCGGCAGGTTTTGCAAAAGATCTGCAAAGAAAGATTGTCAGTAGCATGGGTAGCATTAATTATTGAAATTAGATCAGCAGATAATTCCTAATTATTCAAGGAAAGGGAGTATCGGAATGATGAATGAAAATAAAAATCTTTGTATGATGTCTGTTCACTCCACGAATATAATATTTTTTGGTGCTTAATTTTAAGCACTTTTTCAATTCCCTTTTTAATCTTCTGTACTATACTAAAGAAACAAAATTGATGTTTTAATTTACAAATTGTTATTCTTTGTTCAGTTATTTATTACTGAGTATCTAGCGACCAACGCCAAGAGACGGCTCTCCGTTTTTCGGACCTTTCGCAAAAAATAAATATCAAGTCTAACAAACATAACATTATTTTTTTCCAGTGTTCATTTACAATGTTTATTCAAGACTCAACATTCAAATATATGATGCTTTAATAGTAAACCAGACAAAAATATCTTACTACCACGTTTTGATGGGATGATGACATGCACACGCATATTTACGCGTACGTACGCACAGGCACACGCACGCGATTATGTACACATCATAGAGCCAAACTCTACAAACCTCGAATCAAACCAGGGTTTGCTAACGTATCAACAAGAAGTCGATGGATGAAGTTACATTTTCTTTCGCTCAGTTACTTTTGAATAATATACCGACATATCAGTTTTCACTTCATACAGCAAGTGCGTCTAGACAGTGTTTTTGCTTAATTAGTATGTCATTATATGTTGATAAATAGTTTAATAAGACGTAGATACTCCACGCCCAAAAACAATTATCCACTGATAGTTATAGTACCGTTCAGCTGGCCATGTGCGCACGGGCATAATAACGACACACGCAAGCACGCATTTACGTGAACATTCATTGATTGTCCTCTATGATAAAGAATACTTCCTAATATCCAATCTAGAGTGATCCTTTATTAATGTTAAAACATCCCTCTAGTTGTATTATTTTTGTTGAGTGAAACTATTTCTTTCAATATTTTAATACCCATTCAATATCTTAAACAACTTCAATATGATCTCATCTTAACTGCCTTGCGTCTAGGGTTGTTAAACCACATTCTTTCAGTCGTTCTTCAAAACTAACTTATCTGAGTTATGTATTCTATCAAGCGAATATTTATCCTTCTTACGATATTGTCTCCAAGCTTGTATTCAGTATATGAGGCCTAACTATTGCTTTATACATATGCACAATAAAGTTGTTTTCCTTGAATGTTATTTTTAAATAATGGTATGAGGTTTGCCTATTTCCATTCAAAA
Organism: Lamellibrachia columna; assembly: GCA_963662155.1. Lineage (NCBI taxonomy): Eukaryota > Metazoa > Annelida > Polychaeta > Sabellida > Siboglinidae > Lamellibrachia > Lamellibrachia columna. The sequence goes on along the minus strand of OY759261.1, from coordinate 9,600,593 downwards.
GGAACCACACCCTCTTTTAATGATATGTTGAACGCTTTTGTAAGTATGCCTTCTGAACTACATTTACAGGCTTCGTTTGTTTGCATTTTATACCTGATATTATCCTACATTAAAGAGTAAAGGCCGTTGTCAATCTTAACCTTTCGCCACCACAAACATTAACACAGTTAACCGAGGTAGCGGAACCCCCAATAGCTGTGACAAAGGCAAAGGGAGAGGAGAAAAACAAAAACAACTTTCTTTATTCCACAGAGCAAACATAAAGGAAACGAAACGTGCAGCATGGTACAATGCCACCTGTGCCAGCTGTGGGTCCACTGCGATTGCGTTGGCGAACAGCCAGAGACGATCATTGGCGCGTGGAGTTACCATGCATGAAGACAACTGCCCATTGTTGTAATGGATCTGGTGGATAAAGTATCCAATCTCGAAGAGACAATGCTACAGTTAATAGAAAACAATGCCCAATTAATCAAACTGGTGAAGGCGCAGCGCAATGCAAATTATACCATCAGGAATAAAAACTGTGCTCTGGTCGAAAAAGTAGCATGCCTTCGCAATTAAATAAATCATGCCAACGAAATCAGAGGGATGAATTAAAACTAGGGAAACGTCGTCGGACTTGGCAAATCTGAGTCAGGCGCCTACTGAACGCGAATCCTATGCCGCAGATACAAGTAAAAAGACAAGCAGAGTTTTCATGTTTGATGATTATATTGTACGGGATATCCACAAGGTCATCACTGCGGACAATGGACCAGTGGCTTTGCATACGCCAAAATATTTACTAATTCCTACCCAGAGGAGTGAGGTGTGCAAAGAGGCTGACGAACTCAATATCGTTTGTAGCGAGGTAGTCATGTGTGACACGGACATGAATCAAGTGAGGCAGGACTTCAGCGACCTCATCAGCAGAGCACCGGAGAACGTCAGCAGTGTGACGATCAGCAGTGTCTTGCCCGATACAACAGAGACACACGTGAAAGGATTATGTCCGATATGGATCTTACGAAACGTCACCCTTCCAAAAATATAGTGTCCATCTTTCTACTTACGGGGTAAACATTTTAATGTGTAACCTCTCATTAGCGGATAGTAAACATCGCGAAGACGGAGCTCAACGGGGTCCTCTTCGCAGAGGGGCTGCAATACATCAAGGCCGACTGACAGAAGGCCGCCGAAACAGGACGGCAGCGCTCCGGATAGTCGTCCCTCGTCGCAGGGGGGCCGCAATACGCTGAAACCTACTGGCAGAAGGCCGCCGAAGCAGGTCCGCAGCGCGCCGTCCTGCTGATGCAGGGGTAGCATAGCTGCTGGCTGCTTGCGTATTTCTGGCCAGTGTAACAATGCGGGGACACAAATCATGTCACCCAAACATGTCGACATGAGTTGTGTCGTGCTTTTTCTCTGGTCAGAAGGGCCAAAACAGCAAACATCACGCGAAAAGAGACTAGGAAAGAGGCCGGAATAACACGGCCATACCACGTACTGAAAGTGGCCAACATTTAATATGTAATCACCCGTTATCGTAGAATATCACAACACAGAACATCAAGTGTTAATGCAGACAATTTACTCACGCTCACAAACAATTCGCGCTGGAGCATACCAGGGTTTTTAATGTCAACGCCCGGTCCCCGAATAGAGAGAAATTATATGATTTGCCCGTGGTGGCACGCATGAACGACGCTGCCTGCGTGAATGTCACAGAAACCTGGTTCAAGTGCCACGTGGATTCGGAATATGTCGGACTGGCAGGTTTCTGTTGTGAAAGGAAGGACCGGGTGGAGAGAGAAGGTGGAGGAAAAGCGTGTTATGTGGCAGAGACCTTGGTGTATGATCGGTTGCATGATATTAAACATGATGAGCACGAAGTGCTATGGATTAGATTGAAGCGCAAGAAGTTACCAATCAAATAATCATTTATTATTATAGCGTGCATATATCACCCACCTGGTGGTGACAACGGCTCGCTGCGGGAGTACCTGATGACTAGTCTGGACACCATTTTGCGACGTAGCCCAGAATGTGGTGTTATTTTAAGTGGAGATGTCAATCAATTGAATAAATAATTTATTCGCACATATTATAAATTCGGGCAAACTGTTAAGAGAGCCACACGTAATCGTGCAATATTAGACAACATGTGGTATAACATGTCACCTATGTACGGTAGTCTGACAGTGCTTGACGGAGTAGTACATCCGTAGTACATCGGAGTAGTACAAGACCACAACTTGATACGGGCATCGTTACCAGGCGCAATATATAACAATGAACGAGCAATGTTTACTTCAGCGCTGTCAAATACCAGATGGGAGTATATGTGCATATTGCTTAGGTGTGAGGACCATTTTAATATCTTCCAGGAAACCATGGACTATTTACCAGGCACGCGTTTTCAGTACAATACTGTGTCACGTCGTAGCACAGATAATGGATCACAGATGGGTTCCGGCACCTGATCAGAGAGCGACAACGTGTTCTTGTGTCTGGTGACATGGAACACTCCAGAAGACTGAGGAATTTATTGAATCGCACAGCGCCAATAAATCCCTTGCGTTGACTTTTACACACACAGAAAAGCGTTCGACACCGCGGGAAGACTAGGAATGTGGGCATTTCCGCGAAAATATGGATGCCCTAAAATTGTGTTGAAATGGTCGAGGCACTTGCTGTCAGGTATGATGAAATATGAGAAGCGCATAAGCATGTCATTTGCAACATTTGGTCGGCTGCTCAAGCATTTCTGGATGAGATTCACCAAGTGTCAATCATAGTGAAACGTATGGTGCAAAGAGCTATATTTTGAGGAAAAGAAACATAACCTTCAGATAGTGATTCTCACTTGCCGAAGAAAGACACACCTGGAGTTAATCCATAAATATATAGATACATAACTTATTAATGTATAATACTGGCATGTATATTAAATACAAATCTAGCACGAACACAGCTACAATAATCAACTTAAACAAAATAGCGTATTGTGAAGGACTTACGCTGACTGGCTGCACAAGAGTGTTATGTAGCCAACGGTACACACAGCGACAATGTGTTGCAACATTGTTACTCCGGCCGACGAGCTTGGAACAGACGCGCCAGCGGACGACAGCAACAACGAATGGAACAGTACGCTTTAGAGATAGTTCTGAGTGACTCCTAGCTCACTTCGCATCGAATGTCTCACAAATGAAGTCGACCGCGAACCCAATTATAGTGACGCAGTCTGTTGATGATGTATGTAACTGATCGCAAATGTATGCCACGCCTATTCAAGCCACTAGTTCAGCAGTTATGCGAAGGGGCAGTGACTTGTATCCTTAGATCTGCGGGGATTTTTTTGGGGGAGAGCAAATCCATTTATCTGTGATGAGCTCCATATAAACGAAATGCCGGCGGCAGGTAGCATTTGTTATTTGAACTAGATCAGAAGGGGATTCTTAATTATTGATGGAATGGGCGTATCGGAATTACGTCCCGATTTTGGTGAAAACTAACATCGTTTTTAAAGGATTGTTCACTTCAAGGATATCAGATTTGTAGCACCCAATTTGTAGTGACACATTTTTCTCTTTGTTCAGTTAGTTATTATTGAGTAGATAGCAAACCAACGCTGAGAGATGCCTACCCGTTTATCGGATCTTTCATACAAAAATAAAACACAGGTCTAACATCCATAACATTATCACATTTTGTCAGTGTTTATTTGCACTGTCTAATCTTAGCTTCAAATTCACATAAATGTTGTTTTGATGGCAAACCAGACAGTATTATCCTAATATCACGTTTTGAAAGCATGATGGCATGAACACGCTTGCCTATGCGTATGCTCACAACAGTCGAATCAATACAGGGTTTTATCGTGTATCAACCAGAAATCCACGGATGAAGTTGCAATTTCTTTCGCTCAGAAACTTCTAAATAATATGCAGGCGTATCATTTTCCACTTCACACAGCAAGTGCGTGTAGACTGCTTTTATTTTGTATTAATGGGCCTGTAATTGTATAATGATAAATAGTTTAATATCGCGTAGGCACTCCACGCCCAGAAAGCAAGTATACGCCGTTCAGCCGGTTATGTGCGTACGGGTCTAAAAACGACAATGAGTTAATTATTCTAATGATGTTGGGCTGAGTTTCACACAGAGCTTCAAATCTGGCAGTCAGCAGGCCAGAGAAGCAACAACATTGGGAAAGTTCGTTATCTGGTTTGACTATAATATAAATCGGCATTACCTTTACCTCTCCCTCTGCGTCTCCATCTCCCTCGCCCACCACCGCTTTATCTCTATCTCTCTCTCTCTCTCTCTCTCTCTCTCTCTCTCTCTCTCTATCTCTCTCTGTCACTCTCTCTCTCTCTCTCTCTCTCTGTATATATATATATATATATATATATATATATATATATATATATATATATATATATATATATATATATATATATATATATATATATATATATATATATACATGTCACTATCTCTCTCTCTCTCTCTCTCTCTCTCTCTCTCTCTCTCTCTCTCTTCCTCTCATTATTCATCTCCCCCGTCTTCTCCTTGTGCCTCTAACCAATATCTCCCTCCCCTCCTCTCCCCTCCCTCCCTCCCTCTCCCTTTCCTGTTTTTTTTTGCTGCAGGATTTATGCGCGGTGTACTTCAAAAAGAAGCATTTTGGCGAAGGCGCTACCGCACACACGCACGCACATATGTGAAAGAACGCATGCATGCACGCACGCGATTCAATTACACGTACGTGAAATGCCGGACATTCAGTGGTATTTGGAAATGAATATCGTCCAAAACAATAGCATTCATATAGGCCTATGCAAATGCATTTACACGTTAAGTGACAATCACAGGTAACGATATATATGAACATATAATACATATACTATGATATATCATATGGATTCCACGTTCACAGCAATGGTTGTGATGGAGGGATAGTGGAATGTGGAGTCAGATCATTGCAGGAATCGCTGCACAACTTTGTAGTGTAAGTCTGGAATATTGCACGCGTCCAACATGAGTTTATATGTACAAAACTGGTCACACTGATTAAGAAATAGATCGATCAGTGTAAATGAATGACATATGTAAGCCACTCCCCTTAGAGGCTGGCATAGTATTCGTAAGAGTGTTCCTCGAGGGTCTTGCGGTCCGCTTTGCAAATACGATTAATGCAACTCAAGGTTTTTCATCTTAAAGACGCACCGAGGAAATAACTATTGTGTGTCCCTGCATCAAACCCAAGAATAAAGTTATCGAACAAAACTACGTAGTCTTCATTGACTCTCACAAAAACGTTCGACGCCGTGGGAAGACAAAATATGTGGGCAGTGCTGCAGAAATATGCCTTAAAACATTTGTAGAAATGTTCGAGGCACTGCACTCGGGGAAGACGGTATCGGAGAAGTGCATAAGCAAGACATCATAACATTTTGGTCGGCTGCACAAGCATTTCTGGAAGAGATTCACCATGTGACAATCAGAGTGAAATATTTAGTCCATGGAGAAATAGAAGTCTCCACGCTGCCCATGGAGCTGCAGAGGATACATTGTACCGAAAGCATGTTAGGAAACAACATGCTTTGCTGGTTATATATGGGTTTAACACGGAGTACTCACATACCCAAAAAGTACATACTCAAATGAGCAAACATATCTAGAATATATATATGAGATAAACAAAACAGGTGGTTCGAATAGATGACAACATACTTCCTAAATAAATGGTGTACTTCCAACTGTCGGAAAGTACTAAAAGCCGTGGTTGCATCACATATATATATATATATATATATATATATATATATATATATATATATATATATATATATATATATATATATATATATATATACATATATATTCAATTATGTAGTAATAAAACATTGAAGAAAATAATCAAAATTCAGGTAGTGATACGTGCCGAAGAACGACCGACCTGGAGGTGATTCATGCAATATGCACCAAGCGAACAGTAATAATCGCAACGGAGACTGACAGCGAGAGAGATGGTATTGTTTCGTTTCATGTGTCAAGCGTAGATAAGAATGAAATTATCTTTATCGCTATGCAGTAAAAGCAATATATTATATCGTTAACTGTTGTGTAGAGGATACAGCTCGTGAAGTGTTAACGAAATGCAGTTTATTAAATAGCTATATGTATATAACGTATTGCATATATAACTGCTGGCATGTAAATAAACTTAGAAAGCTGCGAGCCTGCCCTGCATGGTCGATTGCATTTGACGAGCGCTTTCTTATCAATCATTGATAAGAAAGCAGTTTCGGCTTTCTGATTCACTGACATAACATCGTATCGAGTCCAGCTCGACAACCAAGCATACTCGGGGCACCATTCGGGAAAATATAAACAAGGTTGTGCCATGTCAACTCGTTTTTTTGACCGAATTGCAGTAAGGGATTGCAAATGTCCGCAGCTGTCTTTCAATGGAATAAGGCACAAGATTGTCTTCCGAAACGCCGTTGTCGAAGTATCGCACATACACCAGCAACTGATCAATATTACTTCATTCTGTGCCCTCGTCGAGTGCAATTGACCAAGCAGGGCAGGCTCGCAGCTTACTCAACAGTTCCTTGAAGACGTCGCCACTCAGATCCTCACAGCGACAAGTACACGTGTCGCCTGAAAGCGGCAGTTTGTTAATCTGTTCGACAATTGTCTCTTTGTTCGGAAAACCCGCAAACATAACTTCGCCACCAGACAGAACAGCCTTTTTTGAACACTTCGGCATGAGCAAGCGACACCTGGTGTTGAGCAAGGAAGTGATATATTCGATAGCTAGCTTCATTGAGATGACTCGCGCCTTGAGCAAAAACCGACACTCTCTTCGCCTCGCCCACGCGTCGACCGCGAAGCCTGGTCGTCTAGTGACGCAGTCCGTTGATGATGTATGATAGTGACCTAAAATGTATGCCACGCCTATTTAACCCACAAGTTCAGCAGTTATGCGAGGGGGAGTGACTTGTATCCTTAGATCTGCGGGGATGTTTTTTGGGGAGAGCAAACCCATTTATCTGTGACGAGCTCCATCTAAACGAAATACCGGCAGCTGGTTTTGCAGAAGAACAGCAATGAACGATTGACAATAGCATGGGTAGCATTAGTTATTTCAACTAGATCACTATGGGATTATTAATTATTGATGGAATGGGCGTATCGGAATTACGTCCGGATTTTAGTGAAAATTAACATCGTTTTTGTAAGGTTTTATCACTCCACGGATATTTGTTGCAACCAATTTAAACACTTTTCCAATACCCTTTTTACTGTGATGTACTGTACAAAATAAACAATATTTAAGTTGTGTTATTCCTTTGTTCAGTTAGTTATTATTATTGAATAGGTAGCAACCAGTACTGAAAGACGCCTATCCGTTTTTCGGACCTTTCATGAAAAAATTTAACACAAGTTTAACGACCATATCATTATCATATTTTTTTCAGTGTTCATTTACACTATCTATTCAAAACTTTCATTCACATAAATTATGTATCGATGGCAAACCAGACAGTATCATCCCAATATCACGTTTCGAAGGCACTACGGCAAGCCCACGCATGCCTATCCGAACGCACGCACACACGAACACGCGCACACGCGCACACGCGCACACGCGCACACGCGCACACGCACACACGCACACACGCACACACGCACACACGCACACACGCACACACGCACACACGCACACACGCACACACGCACACACGCACACACGCTCACACGCACACACGCACACACGCACACACGCACACACGCACACACGCACACACGCACACACGCACACACGCACACACGCACACACGCACGTGATCATGTACACACCGTCGAGCCAAACTCTACAAACCTCGAATCAAACCAGGATTTGCTCGTGTCGATCAAAAGTCCATGGATGAAGTTGTCATTTATTTCGCTCAGTTACTTCTAAATAATATACAGGCATATTAGTTTCCACTTCACATAGCAAGTGCGTGTACGCATTGTTTTTGATGAATGGGTCTGAAATTAGAGATGTAGATACTCCACGCCCAAAAAGCAATTATATATATATTGTTACACCACCGTTTAGCCGGTCATGTCTGCACGGGTCTAATCACGACATGACATAATTCTTCTAAAGGTGTTGGTTTGAGTTATACACGAAGCTTCAAATCAGGCAGTCAGAAGGCCAGGGAAGCAACAACATTGTGAAAGTTCGTTATCTGGGTAGACTATTATTTAAATCAGCATTACTTTTACCTCTCCCTCTGCGTCTCCACTTCCCTCTCCCACCACCGCTTTCTCTCTCTCTCTCTCTCTCTCTCTCTCTCTCTCTCTCTCTCTCTATGTCTGTATGTCTGTCTGTCTGTCTGTCTGTCTCTCTCTCTCTCTATCTCTCTCTGTCTCTCTCTCTCTCCCTCGTTATTCATCTCCCTCGTCTACTCCTTTTCTCTCTAACCAATATATCCCTCCCCTCCCCTCCCCTCCCCTCCCTTCCTCCCTCTCCATTTCCTGTTTTTTTTTGGCTGCGTGATTTATGCGCGTTGTACTTCACATAGAATAATTTTGGCGAAGGTACCACCGCACACACGCACGCAAACACATATGTGAACAAACGCACGCATGCACGTACGCTATGCAATTAGATGCACGTGAAATGACATTCAGTGGTATTTGGAAATGAATGTCGTCCAAAATAATAGCATTCATATTGGCCTATGGTAATGCATTTACATGTTAAATGACAATCACAGGTAATGACATCTATGAACATATAATATATATGCTATGATATTTATCATATGGATTACACGTTCACACCAATGGTTGTGATGGCGGGATAGTAGAATGTGGAGTCAAATCACTGCAGGAATCGCTGCACAACTTGATAGTTTAAGTCTGGAATGTTGCACGCGTCCCACATCAGTTGATATGTGCAAACAAGTATCATACTGATTAAGAAAGAGATCGATCAGTGTGTGCTAATGACATATGTAAACCACTCCCCTTCGTTGCTGGCAAGGTAATCGTAAGAGTGTTCCTCGATCGTCTTGCAGTCCGCATTGCAAAAAAAAAATAATTCAACAAGTCGCAGCGAGGAAACAACTTTGTTTCTTTGCGTCAAATCCAAGAATAAAGGTATCGAAGGTGCAACTTAATCTACAAGTAATATAAGTAATTGGATTAACTGTTATTGTCAACATTTCACTGCACGAAGGCGCACTTCCTAAGGAATGGAAGATGGTGCAGGTAATGATGTTGCCAAAAATAGGCACCCCATGTCGACTGGAAACAATCGGAACTAGGCCTTTCTAGGTTACCGTACTAACATATGAATACCATATTTTGCCTATCTTGTTCCCATTAGCTGTTCAACGTACTTGTCCAACTGTTGACAACATGATGTTGTAAACGGCTTTGAGACTGCCGAACGCTTTGGTTTGACGCACAGCTGGTCAGGACCACTCAATTATATAATCCATGGCAGGGTTTACTGTTAAACATGCAATCGGACTTACTATTCGTTTGCCACGACTTAAAGCTGTAATTTATCAATTTATTCGTGGATTCGCATTGACACACCATCACCGTCCGTCAGTTACTTTGAAAATACATTTGAAATTTTACTATATGGTTCCTATTCTGCTTCAAGACACCTGAGTAATAAAACTTATATTCGAAGAAGTCTACATTGTCACTGTTCTAATTGGCTCACATGTTCATCCAATAAGTAAATTTTGTGACATAAGCCATTTACACATGCTTAACACGTACTAGGCGCTATAATTATGATAATTTGGAGGAGTTGGATATTTGAGTGACATATTGTTACAACCAGCTGGGTCCCCACCACTGGCAGTGAAAACAAACTGAATATTCATGTCCACAGAATTACTGATTGATATACTCTCATCACTGTCAAATCCCTAGATGGAATGCAAAGCTAGCCTGGTTTTATTGTATCTTCCCGTGCTACTATATTCAGAACAGCCTATATCGCACTCCAGGAAGCTGCTGACAGCCAGATTATAACTTGACTCTCGCCTTAATTGACAGCATTTCACACACTTCACAGTTCTTGTTGTGTCGGTTGTGCACAGTCCAGATGGACCAGGTGTGGGAGTTACCCATTCCACAATGCGCTCGATGTTCTTGAATGTTGTAGCCTGTGATTTCATGCAGAATGCCAGCATGTGGAATTGTTAGACAAATGTGTGTGGAGGGAACCAATATCACATTTAACACTATTACTTAGTCGGGTGGCTAGTCTGCTGCCATCGCTTTCATACACCAATTGTGTATTTTTTTTTTACAACAGTTGGTTGACAGTCCACTAGTAGACACACTATCCAATCGTTAGTCAGGAAGACAACTTTAGTGAGTTGTGGACAAAAAACGACTTCTTAACCACCTACAATTTTTTTTTAGCAATACCTCATAATATCATCTCACACAGCCACTTTTGATGTTTCATGAATTAATGAAACTTGAAACACATATACTAAAT